>JAXQQM020088837.1:0-33813 GCA_034641835.2 Pinus albicaulis | reverse complement strand
AGGGTACACGTAGTTCACTAATTGAAACAATCTAACCAAATTATAAAATCGCTCAAATTATCGGGACGAGAACCAAACTCGCACTGCCGTCGTTATTTCCTCTTGCCGGTCGCCTACCCAGATCCCAAGCCTCAAGGTTGTCGTGCTTAATCCGAATGTACATCTGTTCTAAAGGACCTCCCACTTACTCCTTGGTGCAGCTCCTCTTCCCATGGATCCTCGAGCTAATGGGGTCATACAACGAAGGAATGTGTTATTGAAGGATAAGAGTGAGCCCCTCTTGGCTCAAGAGTCTCCTCTCTATAACACTCTATCCCACCAAACTCAACTATAGCTCGTAACCACTCCAAATGACATAATCTACTCCATCCAACAATAGGGTAAACCAAAGGCCCTTTTCCCTTCCATTTCTCTTTCTTTTATAGAAGGCTTCATAGGTGACACTTGGAATTTCATGCATAAATAATTAATTTTTATTAACCCAAAATTTGATTATTCACCCACCCATGTGTCACCCTCTCATCAAGACTCTCCAAAAATAATTTACTTAATTATTCATTTAAAATAGTATTTCCCTCAACCCAACAAGACTTCCTATTTCTTCTCCTAGTTGTCTCTTGATTCCCCCTTTTCTACTCCTTAATTTGTGTTTATTACTAAAGTTAATTGATAAGTCTCAGATTTGGTCCCCTAACTAACTCAATTTTCCTTTTAGATGAATATTCTTATGTTGGCTCTTGCCACATGGAAGTTCTCTAAATTTCTCAAATTTTAATTTATTAATATTATTTTAATTCACCACCCTCTTCTCTTAATGAAGTTTTTAATAAATCTTTATACTTAACTCTATGTCCCTCTTTCCCCCTTTTTGCCTAATTAAGTTACTTATGTACATTATCCACTTAATATTTTGTTTAACAAGGAAAGGGTAGAGTTATCATGGTAAAATATTTTATCTTTTCCTATTCCTCCCTTACCCTAAGTTTTATTCTTGATTTAATTCCTTTGGTTCTAACCTCATATGTCACTGGATATGAATTAGTTGGATTTTCATATATTGATTATATTTAATAGTTTCTTTAATGATGTCGAGGGTGTCAAGTTGGTCATGCCCTTCAAGAACTTCCATTCGAAGTTCCAAGGGTGCCATGCCTAAGAATTTATTTCTGATGCCAAGGGTGCCAAGTCGGTCGTGCCCTTCAAGAATTTCTCTTGAAATTCCAAGGGTGCCACACCACTTGGCCTTCAAGCATCCAGTGGTTACGAGGGAAAATTATATGTGCAACACCAGAGACCCCTATCATCTCATATGTTGCCTGTTATAGTGAGACTAATGGTGCTGGGGATCAAGGAATCCACCTTGATGTGTGCCCCCCCAGAAAATCCTCGTGAGCGAACCAAATTTGGGACCTGCCCTCACGACATCGTGATCTTCAAGGCGAAGGTACTTCGACCTTTCCAGCCTAAGTCACAGCGGGAGGCTAGTGGGTGAGATCAGGAACACTGTTCCACCCCTCCCATGTTGTTCCATCCAATTGTACAACCCCATCACCCATATGTGAGTCATTCGGCCAAGCAACTAACATGTCCCTGCAACCACTGATGTATCATCAGAGTGTGTATATATATATATATATATCAAGTTCCAAACTGAACTTATAATTTCAAAGACAAAATATTAATTTCTATCAAACCAGATGTTGTCAGCTCATCATATGCGAGTGCCTCTGGTGGTTTCCTATCATACTCAATAATCATCAGTAACAAGGTTTCTCATTATTATTCATTATCATAATCGCAACATCAACATGACCATCATTCACATCGTTGTTTCATTTTGAATCATAACTAATGTAAGTAGCTACCATAGGGACACATCCATCATGGTTATCATAATCATAACATCAATGTGAAATTAACGTATCCATCAAAGCCATCATCATCATAACATCAATACAAAACCTACTTATCCATCGTCATCGTAACATCAATAGAAAACATACCTATCCATCAAGTCTATCATCATCATGATATCAATAGAGAGCATACATATCCATCAATGATGTCTTCATCACAGTATCAATAAAGAACGCACATAACCATCAAATCTACTAATAGTAGAGTCGTGTGTCTGGATCCTCAACCTGAGGTCCTCAAAGAATAAAGTATGAAGGATTAGTGTCCATCAACCAGTAATTTTAAGATTGATCTAAAGATCATCTTGATCCGATGAGCAGAACATTAACATTTATTTTGAATTTATTTTTATTACTTTCAAAATATGTGCAGGTCGACCTTAAGGTTTTACACCCCCAACAAATGTGTCACACACCCTCAGTGATGCATATAAATAAAGTCAACGTTGGAGGACATTTCACTCATCTCATCATCACACATATTTCTCTCTCCACTTCTGATTGGTTCGAGCTCCAAGGAGGCAAATCTGCGGTTCACATGTGGGAGAAGGACGAAGACTGTTTCAACTGCAGCTAGAGTTTCTACCGTAGGTTTGACCAGCGTTGACTTTGGTCAATGCATGGTCAAAAGGAGCTGAATTTTGGCATAGAATTCGATTTATGCAATCCATACATTTTGGCACAAGAACTGAGGTCAAAGGTTGACTGAAAGCCGAGCTGTGTTGACTTTTACATGCTGCTGTTTTGTGTTGACTTTTCTGGGGTTGACTTTGAGTTGACTGTTTGGCTGTTTTGAGGGTTGTTGTGACACATGCTAGGCTGGCTGACCAAGGAGACTTTTCTGGTTGAAGCATCCCGCTGATCGCCATAACGCACCATCAAATATATATTTTTCTGGCTTGTCTTCTGTTGATCCATTGGTATGTTCTATCAACATTTTACTTAATGATTTATGTGATTGCTGTCTAGTATTGAGGAGAAAGTAAAGTTGCATCAAGCATAGAACATCTACATAAATTTACAACCTTTGTTTCATATAAGAAATCACTACATATAGAGTTCTCCCTAAGGGTTTATGATCGAATATTCTGTTATGATCGCCCTACACAGGTGAAATAAAAATATCCTAACAAACTATCAGAGCGTGCTTCAAGCAATCGCTCCTGCAACAGAAAATCAAAACATAAATTGGTAAAATTGGGATTTTACCAACAAAACATCATTATCTAGCAGTAAAAATAAATAAAATAGTTGGTCACGGGGGCCAAATCCCAAAATATTCAAAGGTGTGGTGAGAAGTGGTGGACGGTTTAGACTTCATCATGTAATTCCATTTGCTGTCCGACATCCTCCACTCTCTGACTCTCATGATTTCCACTCAGCATTGCAGAACGGTCAATTGCTCTGTGTACACTGAATTCTTTAGTATGGAGCTCTTGGAGGGACTACATATACTGTGACCACATGCCCCACCACTGAAAGACTCGTGCTGTATTTGAAAACCGGGATCCAGATTTCGGAGGGGGTCTCCAGTGGTAAGCGATATCGGAGAAGGGGGGTGCGAAATGATGAGAGGAGGGCACGTGGAGGAGTCAGTGGTAATGAAAACTGCCTATTTCAGAAACACCCCCCCCCCATAGTTAAAGTTCGAAGGCCGAGGGGGTCCGAAATGTGTTAAGGACCGTCAGATGTATTGGTATGGAGTGGAAGTGATGGAGAGATGCGGGAGGCTTAGCGGTAATGGGATGCGTGCCAGCGAATGGGAATGGCAGGAGTAATGGAATGGTAACGGTAGTGAAGAAATGGCGTAATCATGGTGAGCGGAGCATTATGGTGCGGCCAAACCACATCAAAATCACAAGTCTTTACCATGGAGCAATAGTGATAAGCCCTAAACGGTGTGAAGTGCGAAGCGCAGGGAGAAAGGAAGTGACGTGGAGGAAGTAGGGACCCGACTGCAAATCACACATTGCAAAATTTATGTGCGAGCAGGCGGAGGTTAAGCGTTAAAACCTGCGATGGGCGAAGTGTAGTGACGAGGTGAGATGGCACAGACAATGGTGGGATTGCGCTCGCAGATCGCAAGTCGCAGGATTTAGCTAGGAGCAGCGGGTGGTAAATGTTAAAAGCTGCGGGGAGCGATGTGCGATGGAAAGGAGGTGACACGGAGGTAAAGTGGGACCCAACCACATCACAACTTAAAACAAAACTTTGTGGGCGCTTAAAAGGTAAGTTGTAAATTGTGCGATATGTGATGTGCTAGTCGCTGCAAAGTGCAAAAAGGCGATAGGTAAGGAAAGTGCAGAATATGAGGGTTTGCATGCAGATTTGGGTGGTGTATCAAGATTAGATGGGTCCCACCAAGGCGCATCGGCGGCAATATAAGTTTCGATGAGTCTTTAAGATGTAAAGATTAAAACTTGCTAGGAGTGGGGTTGCAAATGGAGAAATGTAGCGCGGGAATTTAGAAAAGGGAAAGTGAAGGGTACGAGAGGGTAAATGAAGATAAAGAGGATAAATGAGATGAAAGGTGGAGGAAATGAAGTTTGCTTACCTTTAAACCTTATCAGTAACATCTTCCCCTTTCTACTGAACTGAGATATAGATTGATTCCTTTGAAGCTCTTTGACAATCAGGTCTTGCTTTCCTTTCTCCTTCTCCCCTTTGTGTGCGGTCACAGGCCAATAGACATGATCAATAACTTAATTTTCTTTGAGGATTAGTTCTATCCTCCTTTTCCATGCAAGGAAGTTTGATGACCCAATCAACTTGTTGATCTCCTTGCAAATTGAAGATATTTTAATAGATTTAGTCATAGAAATAAAAAACTTACTTGTCAAGTGAATATGAACTCTTCAACTTGATGCCTTTGTTGATGATGATCGATAATGACTTCTTGACGACGCCTTGATGCTTCTTGGATGATCTACTTCAAGGATGTTTGGAATAAGGATTCTCTTTTGAGATGAAATCCTTTACTTCAATGAGAGGGAGATTGCCTTGATATCTTCGATGATGATGACAACACCTTTCTTCTTCTTCCCATGAATGTGAAAAATTCAATATTCTTTAGAGTCCTTCGTTTTAAGGTCTTCCCTTTGATGATTGATAGAGTTAGGATCCCAAGAAAGTTTCAAGTGTAGATGTCGTCTTTGATCGAACTAGGGTTTTGACTTCCTTCAAGATGATGATGTGATCCTTGTCCTCAAAATGTCTTGGATATGAGAGAATCTTCTTGATGATTTGATTTCCTTGATAATTTTCTCAAACTTCAATCCTTGAGTTTCCTTTATTGAGTTGCATTTCCTTGACTTGTCACATTAGCTCTGATACCATGTTGAGAAATCCTAGGGCAACAAGTGTAGGAGATTTTTCTTCTTATTGATAACTGCTTGTGATGTATTTTTACTTTTTGTGATTTACTTATTCTTTCCTTTATTATAATTAGTGTTTGTTAACATAAAACAACTACCAAAAACATAAAGGACAATGAGACAATAGGACACAAGGTGTAAGCGATCAACCAGGGCCAAAACCTTTCCAACTTGAGAGGAAAACCCACCAGAATTATTCTTCTTATAGAATCTTCAATTAACGAATTCCAAGACTTAAACCCTTAACCAACAACCCCTCCAATATCAAGTCAATGCTTCCTCTTTGAATAACTCCTCCTTATAACAAATTCAACCTACTCAACAATTGCAAGTTTATAAACTGCAACTGCAACTTCAACTCTCCTAGAAACTACAACTTCTCTTCTTTGCTTGGGTAGATTTTCTCTCCTAGAGAATTCGGCTTCCAAAACAACTTTTCTTGATGACCTAACATCACTTCTGCAACATGGATCCATTGCAACAATATGTGCCCTAATTCCTTCACACGCGTGGAGAGAAGTAGCCCAAAAAAAAAACCAAAATAGCTCGAATTTTCCTCCTTCCTTTGTCTTCCTTATGGTCAAACTTGTGTGTGAGAGTGAAGTTTCTCCAAATGAGGCTGAGTGCCCTATATATAGGCTTCCTTGAGCCTCCTATTAGGCTGACTTGACATGCCCTCAGGCCGAATTGTTGCTCCATGAGGCTGACTTGATGCTTGCATGTTTGACATGGTCTTGGAGGGTCTTTTGAATCTAATTTGACTCAAATAATTTTCTTACAATGTGGAACATGCCCAATAAGGGTTATTCATACATGACAATGACTCTTTTGACTTTATAGACTCAATGACGAATCCTAGAAGCTCTCAATGGGAGATTGACCTAAAATAAATTTCCCTTGAGCATGAAACCCATGCCTCAAGAACAATAATAATAAATTTATTTTTCTATTTTCGTTAAATACATAAAATCAACATTACATATGTCATTATGAAGATCGAACCTAGTTACATATTTCAACATGATATTCATGTTTTTGGCATTTATTTGATGATAAGAACACTAACATAATCAACAAACATAACATATAATATCACAGGTAAATGTAAATTAATAGAAATCAAGAATAAGTTATGCAAATGCTGCCCTAATGGATTTCTCAATACATCCCACTTGGAGCGATACATCATTGAAGATTATTCTGGGGTGTAAAAACTTGCAAGCTATTTAGAGATCCATTTGACATATTATCCCTTAGTCATCCAACCTCTAAGTCTTTTCGGGTTACCCCTTAGTCGTCTAACTTCTAAGTCTTTTCGGGTTACCCCTTAGTCATCTAACCTCCAAATCTTGCTAGGAAGCATCCCTTGTGCAGATAACATTTTCCCACAAAATAATTGGGAAATTCGCTACTAAGGTGACACAATGGCGGTGGATCCCATTGTTGTTGGGGACCTGGTGCAACCTAGCACTAGGGTGCTAGATGTCGCAGTAGAAATACCTTCTAACATTTTGTCTTTGTCCTCTAGCCATGCCTCCTCATCCAACTTAGTCAACTACTTGTAGTCTTCCTTTGAGTGAGAGCGCTTGAAGGTTGAATGCAATGCTTGTTGCACATTTTGATGTAAGGAGGAGTGCCTTTCCCAAATGCCACCTCTTCAATGCCTTTGTCATTATGATCATTAGGTCCTTAGGAGATTTTAAGGTCTAGTATGGGCCTCATAAGTAAATTAACAAAATAACAGTTAAACTCATAAAATTCTAGATTATTTTTTAAAGGAAAAGAAAGAATACCACTTTCTTTTATTGGATTTTTGACTTATTTCTTTACTAAAATGTCAAGTATCTACACTCATTGGATGTGGAATTAAATTCTACATCCAATGAGTACCTGTTCTACATACTTTGGAGTAAAACCCACACTGAAAAAATTGAAAACTTTTAAGTAGACCCACACTAAAAAAATTGAAAAAAAATGAAAAAAATGTGTTGCTTTGATTCCTTGTGTTCTTGAGACTCATGATCCTATCTCCTATGATTATGTATAAGGACAATCTGAATGGGAGAAAGCTATGTTAGCTGAAATGTATTCTCTTTTGAAGAATCACACTTGGGATTTAGTTCCTCGACCTCAAAGGAAGAATTTGTAAAATGCTAATGGGTTTACAAGACCAAAGTCAGCTCTGAAGGTGTCGTCACACATCATAAATCTTGTTTGGTCATGAAAGGATATTCTTAGCAAGAAGGCATCAACTACACTAAAACCTTTGGTCTTGTATAAAAAATGAAATATGTTGTATTGATTCTTTACCTTGCTACTCACTTTAGATGGAATATTCACTAGATGAATGTTAAAGTGAATTTCTTCATGTTGACCTATTCAAAGAATTTTATATGGGGAATCCCCTTGGCTTTGTGATATAGTCCAATCTTGTTTTTTGATTGCAAAAGTCTCTTTATGGTTTGAAGTAGGCCCCTAGGGTCTAGTATGCAAAGGTTGACTTCTTATTTTTTAGTCTTGGATTCAAAGGTTGTGAATTTGATTGCAATCTTTATGTATTACATGTTGATGGTAATACTTTGATTGTTGTTGTTTATGTAAATGATTGTTTAGTCATAAATGACAATAACCCTAATCTAATTATTGGATTGAAGAAACAACTTGGTAACACCTTTGAAATGGGAGGCCTTTGTCTTTTCCATTAATTTCTTTTCAAGATGGACTATTGTAAGCCATGTGGTACCCCTCTTCAGTCGGATATTAAGTTGAGCAAAGATTATTAGTGCTGAGAATCCAAGTGCTAGAAGATAATAATTGATTTCTCTTAACTTGATAGTTATTTGTGAATGTTTGTTGGCTTTTTATTACTGATATTGTCTTCTTCATCAGGTAATTATACAAATGTGCAAAATATAAAGATCACAAAGAGATAAAGAACACCAAAGATTAGGCTCCAAGCCAGGGCAAAACCCTACAAAGGGGAAAATCCCAAACAATCATTCTCTTATAGAATCAGTTCAAAATGAGATATCCAAGACTCAAAGACCAAGACCAAGGCTGCCACAAAAATCCCAAGTCAACCCTCCTAAGTCATCTCCAACCAAGTCAAAGTCAACGAAAGTCAACACCAGTCAAACCCTCTAAAATATGGTGAAATCGCAAAATTTTCAAACTTGTAGTGAAGGATGAATTTCAGAGCTGTAATTTTCACAGAGATTCCACACAATATTCGCACGTGTGAGCAGAAATAAGCTAGAAAACCCAAATTTTATCTCTCCTTTGACCTCCTCTCTCCTTTGACTTCAACTCTTTTTTTTTTTTAATCGGGCACAAAAATCGATGTGTGTTATGAATTGAATGGTCTTCCAAGAGGTTGAGTTGACTTGTATATATAGTTGTCCAGGAGGGTTGAATAACTGCGATAGTGGCCTGTTGAGAAATGTAACTAGTATCGATCTTCGTAATTGTATTTGAGTCATGATGCAATGTATTTGTTAAAAGAAAGAAAATAAAAATTATTATAGAAGAAAATTATTTTTATGAGGATGGGTTTCATGCTCTATGTCTTTTGTTTCTAGGTCAAGCCTCTATTGAAGGCTTCTAGGGTTGAGTCATAAGTCATTGTACTTGTCATTATGTTCTAGACCTTTCTTCGTCTCTCTATGTCAAAGAAAGAAAAATATATTTATATCAAAATGTATCTATTCTCTCCACCAAGTGGACTTCCTCATCTAGCAAGTTGGCCCCATTAAAGATGATTCAACCACACAAAAGACTCTATATAAGAAAATATTTCTACCTAGTATTATATCCACTCGTAATTTGATTTGCAATTTTAAGGAAGAGAGAAGTGTGAAAAGATTAGAAAATAAGGTCTACTCCATTACAAGAAGAAAGAAGGTTAGTGAAGAAGAAGAGAATTATAAATATTCTTGTTTCTAACCACATGTGTGAAAGGACTAAGGAAAAGTGCGAAGTTGCGGGACTAAATATTCAGGCCGAGAACTTCAAAAGTTGCAGAGGTCGAGATTCCATTTGACTTGGATATTTTATTTGGATTCATGTTGAATTTGGAGATCTTGACTAGCCTTCTTAAGAAGCTGACTTGGTGGATTGGAGGATGTAATATTCCAAGTAGAAACAAACTGCAATATAAAGCAACATAAACATGAAACTACAGCAAATAGAGAGACATCATACATAGAATGCAAAACATGGAGAACGCTGAGCAATTTTATTATATAACTGAAAGAGAAATGAGTATAAAAGGTGATCAGAATGATGACACCTTGGCTTGCACAAGGCAAGCTAGAGATACTCTCAGAAATACTCCCGGAATAGCTGCTTTATAAATGACTGCGTTATCTCCAAGATGCTGCTGCTGCTACTGCTAGATTACTGCTGCTACTGGAATAAGCCGACTCTTTGGGGTTGTTCCCCTACTCAGAAAAATACGGGACTTTGGGAATGAGCTCCTCACTCAATGTTCAGAAAAGCCCAGAAAGGGTTTCCATAATGGGTGACCCTGGAAAATCACCTCCTTAGAGAATTCACGCTATCCCAATGGAATACGCTAGCCCTGAAGGTGTCTCTGAAAATGGTGGCCTCCTCCTCTTCAAAAATGATGGAATAGCTAAGGGTTGATCCCTCCTCACTATCCCGGGCTGAATCTCCTGATAAATCTCAACTCCCAGCACTACCTCCTCCAAGAACTGCGTGGTCTCTCCTCAAGATTGCGCTGCCCAAGCAAGTGCGTAATCCCTGTTGAAGATTCTATAGCTCCCACTTGAAAATCGAATGATAGAACTCCTCACCCGAGCAGGCACTTGAAGTCCCCCAGGGCTGAGGTTGGGATCTCCGCTCGGAGACACCCGGTGTGCTAAACATCACTTGCAGACTTTGCTCAACAGCAAAAGCGTGCTCAATGTTAATAGACAAAACAAAGATGCATAATCGAATGAGAAAATGAAGAGCCTCTCCCCCTCTTTATGCTTGGAGTGCCTTTCTCTCCCCTAGGCCCCACCAAAATTGTGATGTCCCTCTTGGCCACGCTGTCCATCCCTCTTTGCGTTGCCTTGGACCCACGCTGCCCACACTGCCACTGTCCCCACGCTATCACTTCGACCCCCTGGGCCTCACGCTGTTAATTAAATGTGCTCAAGTGACTTTAGGAAGTGTTTTATTTTGTAAGTGTAGGTTGAATGTCTCCTAACCCACTTTATTATCTGACTTTAACTTTATAAAGTAAATTGGCCAAAAATTAATATTACCAATTAGTTGCTGCTAATTGGGAATATTACAGTCCTCCCCGCCAAAACATTGCTTGTCCTTAAGAAACTGAAATGATGGATGCTGCAAAATATTTTCACTCTCCCAAGTGGCATCCTCATCCGACAAGTTCCTCCACCTCACAAAATACTCCCTGACTGTCCTGCTCTGCAGCTGCCTCTCCCGGTTGTCTATGATGGCCTCTGGCTGTAGCACCAAATGCCCCTCATCATCTGTTGGTGGAAGCTCCTCTGTTGCAATAACTTGCTGCCCCAACGCCTTTTACAAGCAAGATACATGGAAGATGTTATGGATCCTGCTACCTGTGGGTAACTCCAACTCATATGCAACCTCCCCGATCTTGCGTATCACCCTGTATGGTCCATAGAAGTGGAGCTTGAGCTTCTCGGCCACATTTTTCTTCAGTGTGGACTACCGGTATGGCTGAAGCCATAGGTAGACCAAGTCACATACCTCAAACTGCCTCTCAACCTGTCCTTTGACATCATAGAGTTTTTGCTGGTTCTGTGTTGTAGCTAAGTTTTCCTTGAGGGCCCAGAGTATATCCTGACTCTCTTGGATCCAGTATTTGGCCCAGGGGGCCTTACTAGCACCAAACATTACGTCAGCAAAAGACAAAGCATTATATCCATATAAAGCGTAAAACAGAGACATACCAATGGACACGTGGAAAGTAGTGTTATAGCAGTACTCCCCCAAGTGCAACCTTCTTAACCATGCCTTCTGCTGCCCTGTAACATAGTTTTGCAAGTAGCCTTCCAACCACTTGTTCACTATCTCCGTCTGCCCATCTGTCTGAGGGTGGTAACTGGTGCTCGGAGTCAACTCTGTACCCACCAAACAAAAGAGCTCCTGCCAAAAGCCGCCCATGAAACAGTTGTCCTGATCGCTAACAATGGTCTTTGGAAGACCATGCAACCTGAAAACATCCCTGAAAAACAACTCTGCCACCTGAAAAACTGTGTACCGTGCTGATATGACAAAGAAGTGTGCATACTTTGTCAGTTGATCAACGAATATGAAGATACATTCCATGCCTTGCACCGTGGGCAACCCTGTGATGAAATCCATCGACATGCTTTCCCATTTCCCCTCTGGAATGGGAAGAGGCTGTAGTAACCCTACTGGATGGTGTAGTGCCCTACTCTAGTTGACTGACAATGATATGAATTTTAACATTATTTAGCCCTAAGGCCCACACTTTATTCTTTGAGGACATCAGGTTGAGGATCCAAGCACATGACTCTATTATTAGTGGATTTGATGGTTATGTATGTCTTTATTGATACTATGATGATGATATCATTAATGGTTATGTACGTTCTCTATTGATATGATTGTAGCATTAATGGATTTGCATGTTCTCTATTGATACCATGATGATGATATATTTTATGGATAGATATGTTTTCTATTGATGTTATGATGATGATGGATTTCAGGGATATGTTAGTTTCCCATTGATGTTATGATTATGATCACCATGATGGATGTGTCCCATATGTTAGCTACTTACATTAGTTCTAATTCAAAATAAACAATGATGTGAATGACTAGGTCATGTTGATGTTGCTATTTTGATAATGACTAACATTGAGAAACTTTGTTACTGATGATTATTGGGAATGACAGGAAACCAGCAGAGACACTCACATATGATGAGTTGACAACATCTTGTTTGGTAGAAATTAATATTTTGTATTTAAAATTCTAAGTCTAGTTTGAAACTTGCTGATGATATGTTAGTAATTACAGGAACATGTTAGTTGCTTGACCGAATGACTCACATATGGGTGATGGGGTTGTACAATTGGATGGAACAATATGGAGGGGTGGGACAGTGTCTTTGATCTCACCCACTAGCACTCCCGCCGTGACTTAGGCTGGAAAGGTCAAAACACCTTCGCCTTGAAGATCATGATGTCGCGGGGGCAGGTCCCAAATTTGGGTCGCTCACGAGGAATTTTTGGGGGGCGTGCATCAAGGCAGATTCCTTGATCCCTGACACCATTAGTCTCACTATAGCAGGTGGCATACGAGATGATAATGGTCTCTGTCATTTCACCTATACTTTCCCCTCGTAGCCACTGGATGCTTGAAGGGCAAGTGGTGTGGCACCCTTGGAACTTAAAGTGATGGAACTTAAAGTGAAATTATTGAAGGGCACGGCGGCTTGGCATCCTTGGCATCACAAATAAGCTCCATTAGTCTGTACCCTTGGAACTTCGAATGTAAGTTCTTGAAGGGCATGACCAACTTGACACCCTCGTCATCATTAAAGAAACTAATAAATATAATCAATATATAAAAATCCTATTAATTCATATCAAGTGATATATGATGTTAGAACCAATGAAATTAAATCAAGAATAATACTTAGGGTAAGGGAAGAATAGGAAGAAATAAAATACTTTACCCTGAGAACTCTACCACTTTCCATGTTGAATATATATATATATATATATATATATATATATATATATATATATATATATATATATATATATATAATAATAATAATAAAATAAAAATAATATTAAGAGGATACTATACAAAAGTAACTTAGTTAAGAAAAGGAGGAAAGAGAGACATAGAGTTAAGTATAAAGATTAATCATAAAATAGTTAAAAACTTCACTAAGAAAAAAGGGTGGTGAATTAAAATAAGACTAATAAATTAAAATTGGAGAAATTTAGAGAACCTCCATGTGGCAAGAGCCAACATAAGAATATTAATCTAAGAGGCAAATTGAGTTAAATTAGGAGGTAGTTAGGGGACAAAATCTGAGACTTATCAGTTAATTTTAGTAATAAACACAAATTAAGGAGTAGGAAAGGGGGAATCAAGAGATAACTAGGAGAAGAAATATGAAGTCATGTTGGGGTGAGGAAAATAATATTTTAAATTAATATTTAAGTAAATTATTTTTGGAGAGCCTTGATGAGAGGGTGACACATGGGTGGGTGAATAATCAAATTTTTGGATTAACAAAAAATAATTATTTATGCATGAAATTCCAAGTGTCACTTATGAAGCTTTCTATAAAAGAAGGGGAAAGCCAAGGGAAAGGGACTTTTTGCTTACACTATTGTTGGATGGAGGAGATTATGTCATTGTGAGAGGTTACGAGCTATAGTTGAATTTGGTGAGGTAGAGTATTATAGAGAGGGGACTCTTGAGCCAAGAGGTTCTCACCTATATCAAATATCACATTCCTTCGTTGTACAACCCCATTGCAGCTCGGGGGTCCGCGGGGAAGGAGAGTATCCAAGGAGTAGGCTGGGAGGTCAACCAGTGGGTCATTACATTCAGATTAAGCATGAAAACATTGAGGCTTGGAGGTAGACAACAACAAAGGAGCTCAAGTAGCGGCAAGTCAAGTTTGGATCTCATCAAAGGGTGAACGGTACATGTGTTATTTATAATGTTTTTTTTATGATGACTTCATTGTGCCTATAATCAACACGTTAAATAGATGTATGTGTTATGAAGTTAAATTTATGGATGTTTAATATAAATGATTTAATTTTACTAAGTTTCAAACTTGTATGCTTATGGTTTAAATTCCTAGTTACTGTATTATCCAAAAAAAAAAAATTAAGCCTAGTGTTCATCTAGTAAAATATAAGGTTGGTCTCTACACTTGGTATCAGAGCAAGGTTCAACCTCTAGGATCTATAGGCCCATAAAGTATTAAGGTTTTCTCGTATTTTTTTTGTGAGCCATGAGTTTTGTAGTCTTTGTGGACTTAGAAACCTTCGTGATTATGTTTTGTTCTATGACAAAATCAAACTCTGTTATACTGTTATCACTCCATCCATAACCATCACTAGCACCATGATGAACTTCATTTACCTTTGAAGGTGAAAATATTGACAAATAATTTGCATCTTGGAAAGTTGATGTTTTGATCCCTAGAATTTACTAGGATGGGACACATGCTTAAGTTCTTCTGCATCACTAGAAATGTCCAAAGAAATACAAAATTTATGAATGCCATACGTTGTATCCATAAAACTATAAATTCTTGGTTGGAAATTTGATTGTAGGACTCTTTTCTCTACGTTGATTGGTATTTCCTACAAGATAATTAGTATTAAAATAAACATTAGAAAGAAAATGAAGAATACACTCAAGACTAGTTATTCAAAAAGCACATCGAATGAATACAATTTCTAAAATAATTTGATATATGCATTAGAAAAAGTACAATTTCTAAAGTAATTTGATATACGCAATAGAAATCAACTCTAAAAGAATAAAAATAATACATGGGTCTCTAGAACCTTCTTCTGGTTTGTTGTACGAACATTGCTATTAAAAATCTCTAGCCTTTGGAGAAGCAACAAAACTAAATTTCCTCTCTCAAGCAACAACGACTTTTCTGCAAGTTTTTGCAATTTCGGTCTTTTATAATAGAATATTGTTCCATAGTCATTGCACATTCCTGAATGATGTTTATGCTGCTCTCATTTTTGGATCTCATTTCCCAACGCTGAGCTCCTTAAGAACTATACCCTTTTGTACCTAGCCAAGTCTTTTGCCACCGACATTGGAGCCATAGTCCTTGATAAAATTTTGCAGTCGATGAGGGCAATCTCCATTTCGTTTGCATATCCTTGTAGTCAAATAAAATAAAATAAAAAATCCATTCTCGGATGCGGGGCTCCTTTGATTAAAACATTGAAATCTAGTTTCAACAAACCTACTAACTAAATAAAGAAAATATAAAAGAAAAAAAAATGAACAGGCATAAACTAGAAATCGTAAATGTCAATTTGAGGGAAGAAAATCTGCAGTTAATCATCATGTTGTTCTTTAACTTCCATTCCAACCCAAGCCCAAGATATCCGGTGATAAAGCTCAAATATTGGGTGATACTTGCAATGGTTGACTTAAATTCTATGCCGTAGGGTTTCAATTTCAAAAGTTGATCGCCGGATTCAAAGGGATCGGGATAACTAAGATTATCTATGGAATTAAATGTATATCTAGAGCTTAATTCTCCCATGCCAACATTTTTAATAGTTTTCAACAAGAATCAGACTTAACTCATCATAATTTGTAATTGTATTTCCTGAGACGAAGTTCAATTTGAATAGAATAATCATTGATATGATTCGGTTCACCACATAATATGGTGATTTTTATAGGATACAGAATCTGAAATTATGAAATCAGAATTCCGCGGGATATGCGGGATGTTTCAATGTCTTATTTAATGGCAACGGCTAAACCTGTTGCCAATGTACCTTCTTCACCATGTTTTTCATTTAACTGAAAACCCTTAGATTCACCAGCTTCTGTTCCTGTTTTTTGAACAAGGGGTTTTTTTTTTTCTCTCATCAAAATCTCCACCAATAACCTTGGGATCTATTTCAGATTCAGATTCATCTTTAGAGAGTTTGTCTGAAGTCTCAACAATGCTTCCTACACATAACTTTTGAAAGCGTTTGGTTGTTTGAATACATTCCTCTGCCATGTTGAGATTGTTGAGATTCTCGTCAGGATGCAGCAGAACATCATCTGAGTCCCCAATTATTGGAGGAGGCTCATTATGTTATCGAAGTTCATTATGAGCTTTCAAGTCAGACATGGGAAGCATACCTTGACTATTGGAAGCATCCAAATCCTTTTGGATGACACATGTTTTTTTATAGAATCCCTGGCATTTCTAGTAGAGAAAATGCAGTGCCCTGATTTAGAAGACTTGTATTTTGGAAAGCAGATTTAAAATCAGAGACTCTCATGGTTGATGCCCTTTCAAAAACATAAATAGATATTCCATTTTGGTAATGAGTCTCCATTATTTTCGATTCATTTCCCTTACTCTTTAACAGAGTCTCATGCTCAGCCTGTGCCTTACATTTTCAACCATCCATCAGTCTGGCTAAATTTTAAATGCAAATGTGTATCAATTATAACAACAATAATAAATGGAATGCAACTTGAATACAAAAGTAACAAATGGAATGCAGCTTGAATACAAAACTCCACGCTAAATATATTCTTGCACTTTCCATGAAAGAATCTTAAATAATTGTCGTTTCAAGCAGTTTCCTTTAAAATTGTGAAAACCAGTTTGAAGAAAACTTGTGAAAAATTGGTTTGAGAAAACTGGAGGTGTGAAACTAGTTCAATTTTATGGGTAATTTTTTTTTAAAATTTCAATTCCACGTGTTACCCAATATGCTGTGTATTAAAGTAATAGTTTTTGCAGTTTAAAATTTTAAATTTATTTATGTTGTGTATTAAAGTAATAGTTTTTGCAGTTTAAAATTTTAAATGTATTTATGTCCAAAGATGAATTTTGAATTATCTAAATTATGAACATTTAACTTCATATATACACACACACACACACACACACACACATGAAACAAATATTCAAGGAATATTGATTTTAGAATTAATTATAAAAAAATTGTTTTGAAAATTAATTAAAATTTGATTTGGAATTTTTGATTAAATTAATCAACAAATTCTTTGATTTGAAGATTTTAATGAAGTTAAAATAGCTGATTTAGAGTCAGTCGTGAGTTTATGGAAGAAATAAATTAAAATTCTAATTAAAATAAAGTAAGTGGCATGTTCTATAGATATTGCACCTTTAATGAATAACTCAATAATCTGGCTCGACAAAATCAAAATTAAATACCTTTACAATATCAGAGAATAAATGTACATTTTATGTTTTATCTAGTTAGACTGTTTAAAAAAAAAATGGTGGGAAATAACTCTTGGTAGATTGTTTATTTACTAGAAGGGAAAAATGTCCCAAGTAACTCTTGCACTAATTCCTATGACATTCCAGCCATCTCAATTACGTGATTCTACTAATTTAACATTCTCAGAATCATTATAGTCATTTAATTATTTAATTACTTCCTATATAAATAACGGAATTTATTCTTATATATTCTTTGATTATTAATACTTGTCTTTACACTTGATAATTATCTGTGCATATTATTAATAATAAGTTGTACTTCCATTATTGACATCATAAAACAATTAGAAACTTAATTTCTCTGTCTTTACTATGACAATCTCAGTTTATATTATAATAATGCTACCAACCACCTCTTTCATTTACATGACATAATGTAGTCTAAGCCTATTATGATGAGTTATATAAATTGTATCATTATGATTAAACCTTATAGGAAGGTTTGAAATTGATGAGTGAATTAAATCTTATAGAACCACTTAGGTTGTTTATAATTTTTAATTGATTGGTTTTATCTTATAAGGAAAATCATGTTAAATTTTGGTAGGATTCATTGTTGAACCATGGTTAGAAGAAGTACAAGAATGAGTGGGGAAACTAGAGGGTGCAACATGGCACGACCACAACAATCAACTCCTACCACCCCACCCAATGATGAGGAAGACATCTCAACACAAGAACAAATACCAGCAGCAGAAGTGTTAAACTTAATGAAATCATTCCAGCACACGTCTGAGGCATTAATATACCGTTTGGAATGAAAGCATGGAGGACCAATCATACAAAATGAAGCACCCCGAAACACTACAAGAAATGATGTACGTTGAGATTTGGAAAAGGTAAAATTTCCAGAGTTTTGGGGGTACACAGATGGTCAATCTGCAGAGGCATGGTTAGAAAACATGGCTATGTGCTTTACCCTAAGAGAATATACCTCAAACATGAAGGCCAAGATGGGTATATTCCAGCTAAAGGGAAACACACTACTCTAGTGGAAGATATTATTACCCCAATTGGGGATGGATATCTCAGAAGTAACTTGGGAATTGTTTGAAGAAAAGTTTAGAGAACGCTACCTATCAGAGGAATTTCTTGAGAGGCAATTAAATGAATTCAATGCATTAAAGCAGGGGAGTCACTTAGTACCAGAGTATGAGGCTCATTTCATGTAATTACTTTGTTATGCTCCTCACTTAAACACAGAAAGACTCAAGGTGAACAAATTTGTGTATGGATTAAATGGTAACATCTGGGCTAAGGTTAGGATCTTAACACCTTGCACCTTGCACGAGGCAGTTCAACAAGCAATTATCACAGAGGAGGAGATCATGAATAGTGGACCTAGTAAGACAAACAGGTCCGCAGGATTAGGAGTAACCAATGGAAATAGTATGGAACGTAGAAATTTTCAAAGGGGTCTTATGCTCAATCATCAAAATTGGTCTACCGGAAATCAAATAACACCATATAGGCATCCAACTCAGCAAATGCATAGGGTACCTCAGCAAGCTCGTCAACAACAACATCATTGTCTTATGCGAGAACACCGAGTCACACCACCTCAGCATCGATCCCAACAGTCTGACTCTTTCCAACAGAGTTCTGGGCCAACTCCCAGTTCAGTCAATAGCAGAATCCAAGCTCCTATGAGGGGGTGTTGGACATTTGGAGGTCCTCACTACGAGAGGGATTGCCCTCAAAAGACAGGTAATACCAACTCAACTCAGAAAGCAGCTATGGTGGGGGACTTGGGGAAGGCTCATCGCATCCATGCAGCGGTGAAAAATTGTCAGGTCGAACACCAGTCCATTGTGTTGGAAACCTCAGGTAATATTGATGGTATGAGTTTTGTCATTTTAATAGATCCAAGAGCTACTTATTCTTTTATTTCTTTAAATGCATTATCAAGGATTAAACATAAACCAATTTCTCAACATGATTTTAGACATGTAGAAATGGCATGTGGTATGAAAAGAAATGTAGGAAAGATGGTAAAGGATTGTGAGATGGCCCTGGGTGTATGTAAAACCAAGGTATCCTTGTACTCTACGATATTAGGAGTCTATGACGTAGTTATAGGAATGGATTGGTTGGAGCGATATGAGGCACTCCTAGATTGCAAAGACAAGGTACTATATTTCACAGATGATGATGGAAAAAGAAAATCATTGAGGGGAAAGAATTGAGGGGTGTCCCTAAGGTTCATCTCCTCTATGCAAATAATAAAATGTAGATGAAAGGGGTGTCAAATGTTCACGGTGGTAGCTCTAAATGATAAGGGTGATCCTGAAAACTTTGATAAACATCCAATTCTTGTTGAATTCAAGGATGTATTTCCTGAAGAATTACCTGGCCTACCCCCAAAAAGGGAAATTGATTTCACCATTGACCTTAAACCAGACACTGAGCCTATTGCAAAGCCACCTTATCGTATGTCAGCTCCAGAGCTAAAGGAATTGCAAATCAAATTAAAGGAATTGTTGGACTTGTGGTCCATACAACCCAACATATCTCCATGGGGAGCTCCTGTAATTTTCGTTAAGAAGAAGGATGGGTCTTGGAGATTGTGCATTGACTACCGCTAGTTGAACAAAGTGACGATAAAAAATCAATACCCGTTACCAAGGATAGATGACTTGTTTCATCAAATGAAGGGGGCAGCTGTGTTTTCAAAGATAGATTTCAGGTCAGGATATCATCAATTAAGAATCAAGGAAGAAGATATCACGAAGACAACCTTTAAGACAAGATTTGGGCATTATGAATTTGCAGTTTTACCCTTCGGACTGACAAATGCCCCGGGTGTTTTCATGAGTTTGATGAATGGAATATTTCAGGATTACTTAGACAAGTTTGTACAAGTATTTATCGAGGATATTTTGATCTACTCAAAGTCCCCAGAATATCATGACGAACATTGGAAGATAGTTCTTAAATGTCTTAGAGAAAACCAATTGTATGGAAAGTTGTCAAAGTGTTCCTTTTACCAATCAAAGATTCATTATCTTGGGCACATTATCTCTGGGGATGGTATCGCGGTAGACTCGACAAAGATCGAGGCCATCATGGAATGGCCAACACCAACCAATGTTCATGAAATACGAAGTTTCATGGGCATGGCAGGGTATTATCATAGATTTGTCGAAGGGTTTTCGAGAGTAGCAAGCCCCATTACCAAGCTCCAAAGAAAGAACAAGAAATACATTTGGACTGAAAAATGTGAAGAGGCATTCCAAAGGTTAAAGGTATTATTAACGACGGCACCAATTTTGAAAGTTCCAGATATGGAACAAGAATTTTTGGTTTGCACTGATGCCTCCAAGCAAGGGTTGGGTTGTGTATTGATGCATGGAGGAAGAGTAATAACATATGCATCAAGAAAACTTATAACCCACGAAGAGAACTACGCAACCCATGATCTAGAAATGGCAACAATTGTTTATGCACTAAAGATTTGGAGACACTACCTTCTAGGAAGGAAGTTTGAACTTAGAATTGACCTTTGTGGGCTACAACAAATATTCACTCAGGACCACTTAAATGAAAGGCAAAGTTGATGGTTTGAGCTAATCAGTGAATATGATTTTGATATTACTTAATAAAAAAAACACTAAATAGGGCGGCTGATGCTTTAAGTAGGAGGCCTCAAATATTTTCAGTGATTCCCTTAAAGACAAATTTGAGGGAGAAGTTGCTTGACTTGTAATTTAAGGACACCTGGTACAAGGAGGTTAGCAAGAGTTTGAGGGAGGACGAAATGAGGATCCCAAAATATGAAGAATACTTCCTTGATAGTGATGGACTTCTATGTTTTTGGGGAAGGATATATGTGCCACCGAATGAAGATATATGCCTATTGATCTTGAATGAAACACATCGTGCAATATACATGGCACACCCTGGTGTTAAGAAGATGAGTGCAAACCTGAAACCAATTTTCCTTTGGAAAGGAATGAAGAAGGACATTGTAAACTTTGTAGCAAGATGCTTATAGTGTCAGCGAGTAAAAGCTAAACATAGAGATCCAGCAGGGTTATTGCAACCCCATGAGATACTCGAATCTAAATGGGAAGTTATATCAATGGACTTCATTATGGGACTACCAATGACCTCAAGACGACATGATTCCATATTTGTATTGGTGGACACATTGACTAAGAGCGCCCATTTTATACATGGAGTTCCTAGGAAGATAGCGAGAGTTTTTATTGATGAGATTGTGAGATTACATGGAGTTCCTAGGAAGATCATATCAGATAGGGGAGCAGTGTTTACAGGAAGGTTTTGGACTAGTTTCCAAGAAGCCTTGGGAACCCAATTGAACTTCAACATGCATACCATCCTGAGATAGATGGTCAGACAGAGAGAACTAATCAAATCCTCAAAGACATGGTACGGATGTATGTGATGGACCAACAAAAGAGATGGGAGGAGTTTTTACCCCTAGTGGAATTTTCTTACAATAACAGTTATCAAAGTTCCATCAAGATGGCACCATTTGAGTTCTAATATGGAAGACCGTGCAGGACACCTCTCAGTTGGGACCGACTAGAGGACCGAGTATTAATAGGACCAGAAGTGGTGCAAGAGATAGAATAACAAATAACTATGATAAAGGGGAGGCTAAAAGAAGCACAAGATCGACAAAAGAGTTATGTTGACACTCATCGAAGAGATCGAAATTATGAAGTGGGAGATAGGGTGTTTCTGAGAATAAGGCCCCAAAGGAGCTCTATAAGATTCGGAAAGGGACCAAAATTGTCTCCACAATTTGTCGGACCTTTTGAAATCTTAGAAAGAAAAGGGCTGGTAGCATATAGGCTTGCCTTACCTCCATCCCTAGCGCGTATTCATGATGTGTTTCATGTTTCTGTTTTACGTTATTATATTTTAGATCCTTCACATGTTATTGACTTAGGTCACTTGCAGGTTTCAGACGAGGGTACGGTGATGGTCAAACCAGTTCGCATACTGGACCAACGAACTTTGCAGCTTAAACGACAATTATTGGACCAGGTTAAGGCCCAGTGGGACAATTATAGTCCTAGTTCAACCACTTGGGAGGATGCGGAGGAGATGCGTCACTTATTTCCTTATCTATTCCAAGGACTTCGAGACAAAGTCTATTATTAAGAGGGGGTGTATGTAGTGCCCTACTCTAGTTGACTGACAGTGATATGAATTTTAACATTATTTAGCCCTAAGGCCCACACTTTATTCTTTGAGGACCTCAAGTTGAGAATCCGGACACATGACTCTATTATTAGTGGATTTGATGGTTATGTATGTATTTATTGATACTATGATGATGATAACATTAATGGTTATGTATGTTCTCTATTGATATGATTGTAGCATTAATGGATATGCATGTTCTCTATTGATACTATTATGATGATAGATTTTATGGATAGATATGTTTTCTATTGATGTTATGATAATGATGGATTTGATGGATATGTTAGTTTCCCATTGATGTTATGATTGTGATAACCATGATGGATGTGTCCCATATGTTAGCTATTTACATTAGTTCCGATTCAAAATAAACAATGATGTGAATGACTAGGTCATGTTGATGTTGCTATTATGATAATGACTAACACTAAGAAACTTTGTTACTGATGATTATTGGGTATGACAGGAAACCACCAGAGGCACTCGCATATGATGAGTTGACGACATCTGATTTGATAAAAATTAATATTTTGTATTTAAAATTCCAAGTCCAGTTTGAAACTTGCTGATGATATGTCAGTGATTGCAGGAACATGTTAGTTGCTTGACCGAATGACTCACATATGGGTGATGGAGTTGTACAATTGGATGGAACAATATGGGAGGGGTGGGACAGTGTCCCTGATCTCACCCGCTAGCACTCCCGCCGTGACTTAGGCTGGAAAGGTCAAAACACCTTCGCCTTGAAGATCATGATGTCGTGGGGGCAGGTCCCACATTTGGGTCACTAACGAGGAATTTTTGGGGGGCGCGCATCAAGGCAGATTCCTTGATCCCCGACACCATTAGTCTCACTATAGCAGGTGGCATATGAGATGATAATGAACTCTGTCATTGCACCTATACTTTCCCCTCATAGCCACTGGATGCTTGAAGGGCAAGTGGCGTGGCACCCTTGGAACTTCAAGAGAATTATTGAAGGCCCGGCCCGGCAGCACCCTTGGCATCACAAATGAAGCGTTAGGCATAGCACCCTTGGAACTTTGAATGGAAGTTCTTGAAGGGCATGACCAACTTGACACCCTCGTCATCATTAAAGAAACTAATAAATATAATAAATATATAAAAACCCTATTAATTCATATCAAGTGATATATGATGTTAGAACCAATGAAATTAAATCAAGAATAATACTTAGGGTAAGGGAAGAATAGGAAGAAATAAAATACTTTACCCTGAGAACTCTACCACTTTCCATGTTGAATATATATATAATAATAATAATAAAATAAAATAATATTAAGTGGATAATGTACAAAAGTAACTTAATTAAGAAAAGGAGGAAAAATGGACAGAGTTAAGTATAAAAGTTAATCATAAAATAGTTAAAAACTTCACTAAGAAAAGAGGGCGGTGAATTAAAATAAGACTAATAAATTAAAATTGGAGAAATTTAGAGAACCTCCATGTGGCAAGAGCCAACATAAGAATATTAATCTAAGAGGAAAATTGAGTTACATTAGGAGGTAGTTAGGGGACCAAATGTGAGACTTATTAGTTAACTTCAGTGATAAACACAAATTAAGGATTAGGAAAGGGGGAATCAAGAGACAACTAGGATAATAAATAGGAAGTCTTGTTGGGGTGAGGAAAATACCATTTTAAATTAATATTTAAGTAAATTATTTTTGGAGAGCCCTGATGAGAGGGTGACACATGGGTGGGTGAATAATAAAAATTTTGGATTAATAAAAAAAATTATTTATGCATGAAATTCCAAGTGTCACTTATGAAGCCTTCTATAAAAGAAGGGGAAAGCCAAGGGAAAGGGACTTTTTTCTTACCTTATTGTTGGATGGAGGAGATTATGTCATTGTGAGTGGTTACAAGCTATAGTTGAGTTTGGTGAGGAAGAGTATTATAGAGAGGGGACTCTTGAGCCAAGAGGTGCTCACCTCTATCAGCTAACACATTCCTTCGTTGTACAACCCCATTGCAGCTTGGGGGTCCGCGGGGAAGGAGAGTACCCAAGGAGTAGGTTGGGAGGTCAACTGGTGGGTCATTACATTCGGATTAAGCACGGAAAAATTCAGGCTTGGAGGTAGACGACAACAAAGAAGCTCAAGTAGCGGCAAGTCAAGTTTGGATCTCGTCAAAGGGTGAACGGTACATGTGTTATTTATAATGTTTTTTTTTTATGATGACTTCATTGTGCCTATAATCAACATGTTAAATAGATGTATGTGTTATGAAGTTAAATTTATGGATGTTTGATATAAGTAATTTAATTTTACTGAGTTTTAAACTTGTATGCTTATGGTTAAATTCCTAGTTACTGTATTATCCAAAAAAAAAAAATTAAGCCTAGTGTTCATCTAGTAAAATATAGGGTTGGTCTCTACCAGGTATTTTGATTGGTACTGTGACTAAGTGGTATATTGAGCTCCCTCGAGGAATTTTCTTTGATTTCAACTCTTTATCTATGGCTTTCCTCACTCACTTCCAGTTACCTGTATGGTATTAAACGACACCCCACCTCCTCACCTCGTTTGAGACAGTGAACTAATACTCATATTTGAGATCACATTCACAAATGGCGACGTCATTTCGCCTCCTAAATTTCAAGATCCACGATCTTTGTTGACTAAATGGTTTACGAAATCATTTGTTTCTAGGATTGTTAAAAGATCTTTCCATGGGTGGATGTATCACGGAAGAGGAAGTCATTTCCCGGGCGATACCTCAATTTTGGTTTATTCCCAAGTCACGGGACTCTATCGAGCTCTTACCTGACACGCCACGACCGACTCCCTCAAGCATTTCGACATCAACTTATTCTCCACCCACTTTCCGCCTATGGTTGATGGCGTTACCGGGATAGGGCTCATATTGATAGTATTGCACCTAAAACTTCTTTGAATTCTAAGTCTACTACTGCCATTGCACCCTCCACTCTTTCTACTAACTAGAAGAATCCTAGTAAAACCTTTGAGGTAAATGTTGTCCAATCTACCGCAACAGACAAATCCTCGAAGGGTAAAAGAAAATCCAAATCCAACAACCCTAAACAAGATTCGAAAAAGTCATATGTTGATGATTATTCCATGTGCAAGCCTAAATATCCTTTCCTAATATGTGATGATGATCATTACACAAGGGATTGTCCTTGGCATGCCAAAGTTACCCGTCTTTTGAAGGGCGCAAGCGGGACTCAGGCTGTCTTGAAACAACCTTGCCCTTCTCAGCAGACGAAAATGGTAGATCAACCCCGATCGTTTGGAAACTCTTAGGTTTTCATGTCTGGAATGAAACCTATCGCTCTTACCACGATATCAAAAGACTACCCCAATCCATCTAAGGCTGCTATAGAACCGGAAGTCACATATCACCCTTCATGTATGTTGAATGAGATAAGTCGTTCTTGCGGACAAGACATACCTCCCAAGTGTCTTATAGACAGCTAGCAACAAACAGAAAAACAAAAACTATTTTCTCTAGATAATATTCAATTCATTAATTAGCTACAACAGGGGTTTTGAAGACCTACGTAGTCAGTAGCTATTTGTAATAATATTCTTTCCACGGTTGCTTGAAAGAGTCGTTTTCAAAGATTTGCAATCACAAACATGGAAAAAATCAATAGCACACGCATAGGATAAACTAATTCACGAATTATATATCTATCAAGATGATCAAAGAATTCCAAGAAATGAGTAAATCAATCAAATAAATCATTGATAAAACATGATAAACAAGCTACTTAATTAAAGAACTCATTGAGAAAACGGTATTCATTCGTATTATCTTTGATAAAGAAGAGCCTTACAACCGTGTCCACCTTGATGTACGTACAAGCCTTCTGAAGTGCGAAACGGGCGTTTCCTTTACTACGACAAACTTTGCACTCTCTCAACTAAAATTCACATGGGTGTGTAATCATTCCCACATAATGATCAATTAAGAGAGTCGAGTCTATACAACATTTCTCCTGAGAATTCTCAAGTTTAACTCACTAAATTTTCACTATCTCACACACACTAACTTTTGAAGCTGCACTATGGCTTTAATTTATAGGAAAAAAGAGGAGGTTATGGTTCCACATAAGAAGGGATAGAATTCTCTTTTGAAGGGATTGAGCTCCATAAATCAAGGGGTAGGCTCCCATAATAGAGGAATGAACATACATGATAGGAGCGAACCTTCGATCGGATAATTGCTTCTAGAAGCTTCCAGATTTGACTGTTGGGCTTCTAAATGTTACTTTCCACCTTCATTTTACCTTTTACAGGGGTCCGCACCCTTAATGAAGAAAAAGTGCATTTAGCTCCACATGCTTTAGAACAAAAATGTGCGGCACCGCAGGCAATGTTAAGAGAAAGTACGATACAAGTGTTTTTAAGACTTTTATGAGCTTTTCTCTCAATTTCAAGGCTTGATTTTAGGAACTTTGATATTCTAAAATTCTAAGGGATTAATATATGAGTAATGATGAACCCTTATAGACACTAGAATTTCATGGTGACAAATTTCAGTGTAACAAATTTCCCCCTAAAGTGCGAAGTCTAAGAGCATTTGAAGAGTGATGTGCTTTATCATTTCAAGGATTAGCCTGTGGACACCCCAGTCAGAACCCTATAAAAACATTCAATACAAAACATATATATATATATATATATATATATATATATATATATATATATATATATATATATATATATCATCACTGAGGTAGGCATTCCCATACTCGGATCAAAAACTAACTAAACTTGTTCTGATACAGAAATGATTTTAATATTACATCAATATTGTAGACACAGCATGGCCACAACCATATGTAATGAATAGTCTACTACATAATGAATAATAAAACTCCTCACAGCCTGGATGGTGGAATCTAGATCCAGGTTCTTGATTTCTGCTTCCCAAACTAGTACGATTCTATCCATGCGATTAAATGTGTTGAAGTCGAACATGATAGAACCCACTTGATTACCAGTCAATGATGTGAACTCTTAACAAGTGTGAGAGAAACCACCAATAGTGACAATGGATCTCAAAGTACTCAGTACAATCCATGAAATGTGAATAAGTGATCTGAAGTCGAACATTTCACGAAATCGTTCGATCGAAGGTCAATGATGTAACCTGTTGTCGAAGGCGAGAAACCTACCATTAAGGCATGCAGATTTCAAGGTACTGATGGATTCTAGATCAACTTCCTAGTTGATGAGCTGTCATCGATAGAAAGTGATCCGTCGTAAGCAAGCTCACGACACGAAACCATAGATCAAGTTTTGAAGAAATTTTTTGCAAGGACTGACTCAGGGATGGTCATTACAAATGGAGACAAATGTTTGCAGATGAATGGTTTGTTTGACTGTCCTCTTGAACACATAATAACACTGCAGATGGTTTGGTAACAATTTCCCTAAGCTAATACCCAGAAACCGACTGAAGACCTTCAATTTGGTTTGATTAACTGATAGGCAAAGGATTTTCCCAACCTAGGTAGAAGTGTGACAAAAAGTGTCATGTTCAAGAGTGGTTTACTTCTTTTAAATCAAAGTGTAACAAATGAATTCATTTTCTCTCTTTTCCCCCACCATTTCTGGCAAGTACCTCTTTATTTTTTACAAGCTTGAGGAGGATAACATTTGCTTGTTTATAAGCTCATCCTTCGGATGAGTCCAATTTAGTTTAAAATCGAACCCTAAGAAGGAGTGGTCCATTCTTGTTTGTAATCGACAGGTCCTTTACTATTAAATTTTAACGAGTCCAGTATAGGAGAAACTCGGTTTTTTTCATTTTTAGGGAGTCAGAAGAAAAAACTTAAGAAAACTCCATGGGTGTTCTTTTTTCGTAATTTTAGTCTCTCAGGCCCGAAAAATGATAAAATAATGCGGGAGATAACTCTATTGATCATGATTAGTCAACGTATACCTTTTTCATAAACATTCCATTTCATTCCGGAAAAGGGGTAAACTTATACTGAAGGGATGACTGTTCATTTCCTTTAACGAGTTTGAATAGTCAATTACTCGGAAATCTTTTCATCTTTAGAGAGTCTGAAAAGGGCTTAAAATAGAACTCTATGGTTTCATTTTTTCGTATATTTTAAAGAGCCCGAAAAAGTGATAAAAGTATACACTTCGTCGAAAATGACCATTTCACCTGAAATATCCGTTATTCTACACAAAAACTCAAAAAATTAAACGTACCTACTTCAATAATAAAAATATTTTGAAAAACCATATTTTTAAAGTGAAAAATAAACAAATTTAAATTTCATTTATTCGAAAAAACTTATAAAAAGGAGTTTTCCAAATTCATTTTTACCATTGAGTTCGGAGTGAAAATTTGAGAGCTTTTGGCAAAGAACGCTCTAGAGAAGATTTTGGACAAACCGACCATTGAAATCGAAAATCATCTACTCCAAGTAATCCACATCCTCTTTTCTTTGCTTTTCATTCGTTCATTTTCTTAATTTAGGGTTTAAAATTCATTTTTGGAGAAGAATTAAGTTCAAAAATCTGCCCTCAGGGGTCCGCAGGTAAGACACACGGCACCTGCGGACCCCGACATTTTCTTACAAAGAAAAATGTTGTGGTCCCACACTTTTAGCACAGAGCCCATGGGGCGCTACTCACTGTCTATGAACGAAAAGTGTAGGGATGCCGTGAAGAATTAAAAAAACATATTTTCTTCCCAAAATACCCAAAATTTTCTTTTTAAAATGATTTTAATATTTCATTTTGTTCATTGTAGGATATTTACAAGGCTCATTTGGCGGGAACGTGAACATGAGGAGGTGGATGAAGCCGCAATGATTCATCCGCCTACATTACAAGTTTTAAGAGCATGTGGGCTACTTAAATTCTGGGCTATCAGTGGCATGAGAGCTCAAGTAGACCTTCTCACTTGGTTGGTAAACAAGTGGGACGTACAGGACCAGTGTTTTATGATTGGAGGCAACCGGCTCGAAATTGAGCTAGAGGACATACATTTTTTGACTGGTTTGTCTAAAAGAGGTGAACCACTTTCTCTATTTGGGGCTAGGCCAGGTGGTTAGTCTATCACTAGCCTGCAATTAGAGTTCTGCAATGATGAAGCCAATCCTAAAGACAAACGAATTGATATTAAAACTATCATCTGCCCTGAGTTAAAAGTGGTTGCATTTACTGTAACCAAGTTATATGGAAGTGCAGCTTTGCACGTTGATACTGGATCTCAAATGCGGATTGCAGTAGATTGTTTCTGAGGCACCATATTCAACTGGTGCGAGGCAGTGTTGGCTAACATCAAAAGCCAACTAACTAGAGCAAATAATGGGAAGTTAAATAACTTCAGATATGGATCGATCGTTGTCACCTTTGCTTTGGAGAGGATTCCTCTATTGGCCCCACAACATATTCCAGTTGATGCTAGTAGAGCTCAAGAGCTTCAAATGGTTTGATGGGTTGCTTTGATGGCCCATCACAGTGAGGGTGGAGATATTGTTCGATTTCCCCCGACATACTTCCATTGGTTAGAGCACCAACTCTTTGTGATAGATGATTTTCCTTATGCGGGTATAGATTTCCGAGGAGACCGAGATATGCCACTTCCTCTAGGAGTTCAGTAGGATGAGTCAGGTAAAACTCTTTATGACATTCTCTAATTTATAATTTTTATTTTGTTTTTTAAATCGTCCAAAACTAATAACAAAAATTTCCAATGCAGATGTGGATCCACGCCGACTAGTCACTCTCCACCCCTTCGAGAGGAGATAAAGGGATGCAGCTGCAGCACCACCACCACCACCACAGGATCAGACAGCAGATATCCTCACTGATTTGGAACACCATCTGGAGCGGCTGACTATGGACATTCCACTCCGTTTACAGAGATATGTCATTGGTGTTCCTGGACCATTCAGGAGATTCCTGAGTAGAGTGGCATGAGCTGTAGTATATTATCATGATCATTACCACGGATAGTGGATGATCGATTGTATAGACTCATATCATTTTTGTATCACTTTTTTCCCGATCATAAGGCATTTTGAACCTATGATTGAGGACGATGTACTATTTTTTGAAACACTACTCTATACTATGATATACTATTATTTCCAGTTACCTGTTCAACATATTATTGAATGTTATTTTGATTTACTACTTTCATTATCACAAATGTCTGTTTATAACACTAGAAGCAATTGCATCTGCTAATGTGTTTAATCTTCTTGGAATGTGTTTATACTCAATATAATCAAATTCTCGTTCCAAGAGACGAATTTTCAAAAATAATCTTAACAACACTGGATTTCTAATTGCATATACTCAATTTAATTGTAATACAACGAGATCAGAATCTAACCTAATGATCAAACTCCAAATTCCAAATGAAATGTATTTAGACAATAATTCAATAACTGCACTATATTCTGCAATATTGTTTTTCGTTTGACTGAGGCTTACCCTATGCATAGATACTAACTCGTCAGTGGGTGAATAAATAACCCAAGCTGTGGAAGAAATGTTCCGTGTACTACGACAAGCACCATCAACAAAACCAATGTATGTTTGAAAAAATTTCAACATCTGCAATATCAATATTATTAATCCAGATAAGCAGGAATAGTAGGAAAAGCACACTTAAGCTAGGCACACGTTTTTAATATACAACACACCAGCTAAAAACTAACTAATTTACAAGATAGATCTTCACACAAAATTCAAGCATAATATTTCTTCAGATAAAGCCCATTTCTGGGTTTACCTAAAGAAACTCCATCTATATCATTCAATTCATAGGCCCCTTTTGCAAGTTGTCGCTTGACAATATAAGGACCATGCCACATGGGTTCGAATTTCCCAGCCTCTAGCTTATCGTTAGCTTGATCATATAGAAAAACTAGGTCTCCTTCTGAAAAAATACGAGGTGTAACACTTCTATCATACTGAGCTTTCATTTTTTTTGCATGAGTCTCAGTGGCTAATGCAGTAGTACGTCGATTCTCATCTAATTGAGCTAAGTACAAAAAGCATTTTTCCTCCTCAGAGATAGCTGGTAGTAACTCTATGGCTAGTTTGAGTGACGGTATCTCGCATTTATCGGTAATACCGCTTCTAAATCATAAACCAGTTGAAAAAGGGTAAAGCCTATTGATGTTTTTGTTGAGGTACGATATGCCCAAAGTGCCGAAAAAAGCATGGTATGCCAATTCGATTTATGAATGCTGATGATTCGTTTGATCATGGTGACTAAAAATTTATTAATCGTTTCAACCAGACCATTAGCCTGCGGATAATATGGTGTAGAACTGTCATGGCATAGGCCAAGTTGGTCAGTTAGCTCAGTCATCATGATGTTTCAAAAATGACTCCCATGGTCAGTAATTATCGCTTGGGGTACACTGAAACGAGCAATCACATGATTGAACATGAAAGTAGCTGCATTTTTTCCATATGCCGTAAATTTAGGCATCACCTCGGCCCACTTGGTAAAATAATCTACTGCGAGAATAATATACCCATGCCCCCTGACCGAGTGAGGGTTACATGTAATGAAGTCAATGCCCCATTTTGCAAAAGGACCGACAACAATTATAGGGTGAAGAGGAGCGGGTGGTGCACGCATATTTCGATCGAAAATTTGACAATTATGGCATTTTCAGACCGCATAAATACAATATTTAAATAAGGACAGCCAAAAATAACCAGCACGCAATATCTTTTGGGTTGTGGCATACCCAAACATATGACCGCCACATGCTCCAGAGTAACATTCATTTAAAACCTTTTCGGCCTCTTCATGGGTGAGACAACGTCGAAAGACAGAGTCTGCACCACGACAATATAGTGTGTCGCCAACAATATGATATTGTTGAGACTGGAAACGGATTTTACATCGTTGTGATTGTGAAATTTTAGGCTGAAAAGATTGGGTCTGAATATAAACAATTATATCTCCATACTAAGGATCAATAGTACTAATAAGAAACAAGGATTCGTCTGTGATTGGTTGTTCTGCCACAGTTTCTGTATCAGTACTTGGGAAATCACACATAAGTTCAGAAAATATCAATGATTTCTTTGATTTGGATTTTTCAAATTCCAAGTCGAAATCCTGTAGGATAACAATCCATTTGGAGTATTTCCCCTTAGCAATTGTTTAGTCAAAATATACATCATAGGGTTACAATTAGAAATCGTTGTTGTTTTGCGTAAAAGTATATAATGACGAAAACGATGGACAACTTGGACGACTGCCAAGGCCAATTTCTCCACATGTGAATATTTGATTTCAGTGGGATGCAAATTATGACTAAGGTATTAAATCACATGTTCACCATTGAATTCATATTCCTGAACTAAAACCATTCCTATCATGGAATCGGAAGTGGTGAGGTACAAAAAATAATCCCGGTTGTAATTGGGAGGATGCAGTAACGGTGCATGGGTCAACACATTTTTAAGAGCATCAAAATATCGATCAACGATCTCGTCCCAAAAGAAAGGAATATTTTGTTTTAACAACCTGGTAAAACCTTTCTTTAACTCAGCGTAGTTAGGAATGAATCAATGTAAAAAGTTTGCTTTCTCTTGCAAACTTTGGAGTTGGCAAAGAGTAGAAGGAGGAGGTAAATTGATGATAGCCTCAACCTTCAATGGATCGACACGAATGTCTGCCTTTGAGACAATAAATCCCAACAATCATCCATATTGTACACAAAAAACACATTTGTGAGGATTCAATCGAATCTTATAATACCTACATCGTATAAAAATGGCTCATAAATGAATGATATGATCTGCTCTGCGCAAGGAATGAGCAGGAAAATCATCGAGGTAAGGTTGCACAATGTGTTTAATGTCATGAAATGCATAAGACATTGCCCTCTAAAAAGTGGCACCAACATTCATAAGTCCAAAAGGTAATTTATGATAATAAAATGTCTCCCATGGATAAATGAAAGTTGTTTTAGGTTGATCTGCAGGGAGTATGTTAATTTGATTGTAACCAGAAAATCCATCCATGAATGAAAACATTTCACTTCCAGCACAATCATCAATAATTTGATTGATATAAGGGGTTGGATAGTTGTCTTTTGGACAAGCTCGATTTATATCCCTATAATCGATGCATACTCATATTGTTCCTTGTTTTTTATTGACAGAACAATATTAGACACCCAATCCGTTAACAAAATCGGATAAATAAAACTTGCACGAAGTAATTTTTCAACTTCTGCTTTAATAGCGGCAGCTTTTCTCGGATGTATCTGATGTAATCTCTGTCTGACGGGTTTAGCATCCGGGTATGTCCTAATTTCATGAACAAC
>JAXQQM020070942.1:0-85619 GCA_034641835.2 Pinus albicaulis | reverse complement strand
TTAATCAAAAGTGCGATAAGCTAGCGATACCAATAGCAAGATAGTAATCAGAAAAAGGAAAAAGGACAACAGAAAACGAAAGATGAACAAATTTTTGTATTATCAAACTAGTTTCGACCTTTAGGGTCTCATCAGTGATACAAAAATAATCTTTACAATGTATGTCCTTTTAAAAGGCCGCGATCAAGCGCAAGGTCGAAGAAATTCAATCGTTGAGCTCGAAAAGCGGGAAAAGGACCGACTGATCTGTCAAAAGGCAAAAAAGCGGAAACTGCACCCTGACAGGGCGCAGAATTCGAGGCGTTTGAAGCAGAACAGTCGGAACGGTCGCTGACTGATCTGACAAGTGGAAAAAAAGCAGAAACTGCACTCTGGCAGGGCGCAGAATTCGGAGCGTCTGAAGCAGAACAGTCGGAACGGTTAACTGACCTCTGCAGTTATGGCGTGAATCTCGAGGAAACAGCTACCTCTGAAAAACTGACTGTACGGCGGAAAGTACGGGACTTCTTTAGTAAAGTCAGTAGGAGATTGATAGCTGGATTTTGTATCGGGGGCGTTGCCCCCGAACCCCCCAACAAATCGGGGCTTTGGAAAAACCCACGACTGAGGACGCGCCGAACGAAAAGTCAGAAAATCTTACGGCTGAGGGTCCCGAAGAGTGCTGCTCATGATGAAGGTGCCCAACTTTCGTGGATTCCTCCAACAGATCAAAGGCTTAGGAATATGCTGAAGCAGAGGGTGACGCTGGAAAAATCAATGCAGTTTAGGGTTTAGGGTACCCCCAAGGTTCAAAGCTCTAGTAGATTCACAAAAATCTAACTTTAACACCAGGGGGGCCCTCTTGAGACCTGCATGCTGCACTGGTCCACGCGCACAAACCTGATGCATTAAAGCATCCCTTTGATTCCAAGTAACTTGAGAGAAGCACGCCTGAAGAAAATCAGGTGGATAACCACAGGCTCTTAGCCGACAGTAGAACAACCTCCGAAGCTTGAGAAAACCGGCCTGATCGCTTTCTCTAAGCAAGTATCTCTTTAACTCGTTGAGGACAAATGCAGACTTCTGATGTCGAGGATGCCATGAAGTGAAGGGAATGTATTGGTAAGCATTCAAAGGTTTCTGATAGCATCTGGTAGAAAGCTTTCCAGAGAGCTCAAAATCGGGCCCTTTGAAAAGTACAACATCAAGAAGGTTAACACTTGTATAAGAGATGTAGGAAGTAATACGAATGTTATCAGGATATATGGACTGATAACAATCGAGGAACTCCTGCAATCTATCCCTTGAGCCTGTCCAGACTAGAAGTGCATCATCAATGAAGCGCTTGAAGAAAGATAGTTGTGGAGTGGGCAATCTTCGCTGAACTTCTAGTTCTAAATGACAGAGAAATAAACAGGCATATACAACTGCAAAATTACTGCCCATTGCAGTGCCTCTGATCTGTCGGTAGAAACTGCCATTGAATTCCAAAAAGTGCCAACGAAGAACGAGTTCTGCAGCACTAACCAGAAAATCAACTTCTTCCGGACTGAAAGAATGAACTGTACACTGAAGAAGCATATCCCTGAGGGCTAGAAGCCCTTCTTGAATTGGAATGCTAGGGTACAGAGATTCCACATCAAAAGTTACAAGAATACAGTCAGCCGAAAACCTTTCTGATTCAATAGCTTGTAACAATGAAAGAGAGTCTGGAAGATGGTTAGGTTGTGCCAAGAGAGTGTCCAGAAGCTTGAAATGCAGATATTTGGACAGAGGTTCAAGCATATATCCATTATAAGAGCAGATGGGTCTCCCAACCGGGGGATTCTTCTGTACTTTCCAAATAAAGTAAAGCACACAGGCCCGAGAGTGAAGACTGTTAACCTGCAAAATGAAGTTCCAGTGATCTGCAGAAAGCAAATGTCTGAAACGAGCTTGAAGCTGTTTTAAAGAAGCATACATGGCAGTCCAAGGGACTGAAGAAACTGGAGAATAAACATTGCGATCAGATAATTTCCTATCACCTTCAGCAATATATTTATCTCTGTCAAGCAATACCAACCCTAGATTTTTATCAGCTGGTTTTATTACAATAGGAAGTCTGCGAAGTCTTCGAAGTGCAACAAGCTGAGATCTAGAAAAACGAGGTTTGCTTGAAAAATCAGTCTCTGCCATTCTGTTCTGTAAAGTCCATAAACCGGAAGAAAGAGCATGTTCTAATTCAGGTGCATGCACAGGAGGTTCCCAACAAGGGTTAGACAATCTAAAAGGATCAAAAGATTCATCTTTAGAAAGTCTAAAATATCTTCTAAGTCTGCATAATCTTGAAAAAGAACCATATTCTTTCATAATATCTGCCCTGGACATTGGAGGTGGGCGAGGAATGTACTTGTACCCGAGACCCAAAAATTTAATTTGCGAATAAGGCAAATGGACTTTAGAGAGATTGTGGATAGAGTTATTACTAATCCGACGATCTAACTGTGAGACAGTCATATTGCCCAAAATATGTAACAAATAAGCATATGGGTCTAACACAGGCAACCAGTACAAATGTCGCTTTCTTACATGTGGGCTTTCCCTTTGCCCGGTGGAGGAGGAGGAGGAGGCGGCTGCTGCTGAGGTCGAGGTCCTGGCTGACGTCGACGATTTGGCTGAGCATTTGATTGCTGTGGCACAAATGGGGCATCCTCCGGATCTAAACCAGTGTTCCGGGAACGCTGGTTTGGATTTGAACCCGACGGTCCACCTGCAGATGAAGTGTTCTGATTCGGGTTCCGGTTCTGTCTTCCTCTTTTGTTTCTGCGACGACCCGGCTCGTTTTTTGGCTGAGTAGGCTGTTGATTTGTCTGTCGAGCAGGTGCATTCTTACGAGCGGCTGTAGGGCCGCTAGGTGCAGTGATGTTAGCCGTGGGTTTTTGCAGCTTGATGAGCTGTGCCAACTGTTCTTGCAGAGGTTTTATGGCAGCGGAAAGACGCTGCTCAGTTTTGGAAACCTCTTTCTGTACTAGGGCAGAGATGGCTTCTTCCCGCGGAATATCATCTGCTTGTCTGTTTGCTTCTTCCCGAGCTTCAGTGCGAGCAGAACGCGCAGCTTCACGAGAAGCTTTACGCTCAATCAATTCCGATTGGAATTGGTTGATTTGGCGATTGAACGTAGAAGCAGCATGATTAGCCCAACGATTGGCCCAACCTACACCAGAAACAACTCCAGCTAAACTAGTAAATTCAGCATGAGCATACGGCTCAGCGAGCTCTTTGATCTTTAAGGCGAACGATTCTTTGATGAGCGGTAGCTTCGACTTGTTTCGTTCAACGATCATTTGTTCATGCTGAATATAGAAGGCATGACATTCCTTTCGGAAATTAATGATGATGTCTTGTAGTCCGGCTCTGAGAGTTGGAGTGGATTCGGGATTCGAAGATTCCAAACCAGGGACTTTCACCATTAAACTCTGAATAACTTTGTCGTCTTCTTGCAGAGCAACAAGTTTGTCGACGAGCGCCTGAGAGCGATGAAAGATTTCAGTGGCTTTCTGGAAATCCTTAATAGCACACTGAGTCACGGTTTCCCAAGATTTGGGCAACGCGGGAAGTTCATCGGACGCCATTTCGGTTTGCCATACCAAAAACACATTGTCTTCTTCACGATTCACATTTGGACCCGAGGTCCCTTCTTCTTCCGCAGCTGCGGCAGTGAGGAGAGGCTCGAGACAAGGATCGTGGTGGACATGCTCTGATTCTGAAGAATGGTGCGAGCGTGTTAACGGGCGGCATGTCGAGACGGGGAATGCGGGGAAGTGAGTGCGGACGACACGCGGCCTTTCGGGTTCCAGGCGGCTCATGCGGGACGAAGAAAATCTTGCTGTGCATTCGGAATAACATGCTTCTGCTGAACCGAAGGCGGGTCCCAATAGTGGCAACACGATCGCAGGTATGTCCTCCTCTTTTCTTGAAATGCGAACCCCACTGAACCCTTTGAAAAATCCCCTTGAGGTTTTTGTGCAAACTCTAAAACTTGTTCTGATCAAATTCACCCAACCTTTCAAAATATCTTGTCCATCCCGCTTGTTGGAAAATTTGATAGGCTTCGGGGAAAAAATTGAAGAAGATTTATGGAGCCGGGCTCGTGTGCGATGGCCGGCCCCTCCCATGGCATCTAGCTTTGAGTTACATGCGGAGGCACGAGGAAGACGGTAAACACGGACACAGTCGGCGCTGGTTGTTGCCGCGAGGAGGAGGCTGCGGGGGTCTAAATGACGGCGAAGTGGATATAAAAAGGACGGAGGATTGGATTGTCTGCGAAATGATTATTCGGTTTTCGAAATTCCCCCCTACGTATGGTGTAATGATTGGGCGTGTAAAGATTGTAATCATGATGAATGAAATCCTCTCTTTAATATAATTTAAGCTGAATTACATTAAAACCTCATACCTTACATTTTACCTTTGGTTTAATAATTCGAAGTGTCGAGTGCTTCAAAATGGCTTAATGTACATGGAAGAATGTTTGTAGATTTCTACCGAAATTTAGAACGAAATTATGCTTAGGATCTGCTCGGTGCTTGAATAATTTTTCACCCAAAGGATACGAAGTATAATCGTGGAGAACCGAAAAGCTTATATAACAGCGAAGAGAAATGATGTTTTAATGATAACGGAGTTCTTTGAGCGGGTGTTTCGGCAACGAAAAAATGAACGATACGTTCTTGAAACGGTGTTTCGGCAACGGAAAAAATGGAGAGAAATGGGATAAATGACTTGGGTACTAGCAAGTGGGGAAAATATTTGATAGGGGATAATTTCAACAGTAAGGGATAGGAAATACTAGGTGAAGGAAGGTATTTCGGGAATGGTAGGAGTGGGAAAGATGGAAAAAGAGACGATAATGTAGAAGTGAGGATGAAGGGATATTGCTAAAATGGGGTAAAATGAAGGAACAAGCTTAAATGATTGAAGCTTCGGATCTTCTCATGATGAATGCTGTCCTCCTTAATGAGCTTTTCAAGAATGTATAAAATTCAATTGTAATATGCCAATCCTTGACGGGGATTATTAGTGCTAAATCTAATCTAATACTAAAAATATAGTGCAGAAAATTAAATGTTGGCGAGAGCGAGAAGACTCCCCTAGAAAAAGATAATGAATATCGGAAGGTCGTACGAGCGAGTCTTGAAATCCTCTTTAGAAACGGGCGGTATGAACGGAGCCTATGACCATTGGCTAGTAGAGGTGTTTTAAAATCATCAATTGTTAAAAGTCTTACCGTTCCATTTGGAAAAACAACATCTACCTCATATGGTCCAAGCCAACGTGTACGTAGCTTACCACGAAAATTTTCAAAGCGAGAGTCATACAACGAGCCCAATTACCTTTTTGGAGCTTGCTTGTGTTTGATAATTTTGTCATGCCACTAAATATTGTTGTTGTATCATGGTTGTTTGATGAATGGCATCTAATCTCTTTTTCATCCAACTCAGAAGGTACTGCCCAACCTAGGCATGCACATCGGTCAAATCAAGATTAACATTCATGAGTTCTTAGAGTTTTAATCTCAAACTCCACGGGGAAAAACAACATTTTTACCATAAACCAATTCATAGGGAGAAAAACTGTTAGTGTTTCTCCAAGTAGTTCTATCAGCCCATAATGCCTCGGGGAACCTTTGGGACCAATCCTTCCGGTTGTCCTTCTTTGTTTTGGTTAGAATGGCTTCTAATACTTTGTTTGTGCTTTCCACTGCCATTGGCACAGGGGTGGTATGGTGTAGTCATTCTATGTTGAATATGATATTTGTGAAGGGTAGACTTAAAACCATGAGAATTGAATGGAGGTCCTCCATACGTAACTAGCTCTCACAGGAATTCCAAATCTAGTGAAGATCTCTTCAAATAAAAGCTAGGACAACCTCTTCGGTAGCTCTAATAAGTGCTTTGGCCTCCACCCATTTAGTCATATGTAAAATCTGTACAGACTAATATATAAGTTCTTTGATTGGATGGAGGGTTAATGGGTCCTATGAAATCCAGGCCCATCTTTCGAATGGTTCGAGAAACTGCACGAGGGTTTAATGGCATTTGGTCTACATGATTGGGTTGACCCATTCTGCGCGGTACATCCTAGCCCTTACAAATTTCTTTGCATCCTTAAATAATAGGGCCGGTAGTAACCCATCCTCGAAATTTTGTGTCTTTGTTCTCTTACTCCCGGCAAAAAATGCCCTCCACAAGGGCCATCATGACAAGCTTTCAATATGTCATACACTTCATCTTCTCTAATGCATCTTCGGATTTCCTGATCAAGCCCGGTGTAGAAAAGACACGCTTATCCGAATTTGTACCTGGCACTTTGTTGAACAATTCTTCTCTTTTCTGCGCAGCGGGTGTGATGGTAATTTCCCTGTGACCGAGATAATTAGCAATATCTTGCATACCATGGAGAGTGAGAAGCGGCTTAGCAAATAAATATTCATCGGGGAAAAGAATCATCTGCGGAATATCATTGTCGGTTTTTAACCGTGAAAGAAAATCAGCCACCACATTTTCTTTGCCGGGCCGATCTACAATTGTGATATCAAATTCCTGGTAATAATAACCATACGGTAACTCTAGCATTTTTGTGACAGATTTGTTCATTAAATACTTGATAGGTTTGAATGATCGGTGTGCACAAAAGTAGAATAACCGGTGATATAGTGTCGGAATTTATTAATGGCATAGATTACGCAGAAACTTCTTTCTCGGTGAGCTGTATAATTAAGCTCGAGCGGGGGTCATATTCTTACTAATAAAGTAGATAGCATAAGGAAGATGATTTTCCTCTTGTCCCAAGACAGCTCCGGTGCAATGTACGAGCATCGGAAGATATATGAAAAGGGAGATTCCAATCGGCCCCCTCAAAATAGGAGCATTAGACAAGCTGATGCTTAAGTTCTTCAAAAACTTTTTGACAAGAATTAGTCCACTTAAATTGACATTTTTCATAAGCAACACAAATAATGGAGAAGCTATCTTAGAAAAATCTTTAATAAATCTTACGTAGTATCCGACATGTCCTAGAAAACTTCTCACATCGAGTTTGTGTTTTGGGAACGGAAAGATTCTGAATGACCAATATTTTAGATGGATCTATTTTGAATACCTTGAGATGAAATAAAATGTCCAAGCACTATTCCTTCACTCATCATCATATGGCATTTTTCGGTACTTAGGGAGAGAGGTGAGCTTGTATACATCGTTTAAGCACTTTCTCAAGGTTTTGTAATCTGCATCTTCAAAAGACACACCATAAGGAGTAAAATCATCCATAAGTATTTCCATAGAATCATTTGACATATCGGAAAAAATTCCTATAACAGCTCTTTGAAAAGGATTCTTTGGTGCATTACATAGCCCAAATGGAAGGACTCTATAGGCAAAAGTTCCCCAGAGGCTGGTGAGAATGGTGCTTGTCTTGGTCTTGGGGTGCAATTCTTATCGATTATACCCTTTGAATCCATCTAGAAAAGAAAAGAATTTCTTCCATATGGAGACTATCCAACTTTGATCAATGAAGGGTAAAGGAAAGTGATCCTTTTGAGTAGCTTTGTTTAAGGCTCTGTAGTCGACACATACTCTCCATTTCCCGTTTTTCTTAGGGACAATTACCAATGGGGGAAACCATTCTTTGTCGAGATATAGGGTATATAAATCCTGTTAAGCAATTTTTGAAGTTCTTCCTTAACAATTTCTCGTAAATTAGGATTCATTCGTCTTTGGGGTTGACAAACGGTCGGCATCCTTCTTTAATGTAAATTAGAGTGAGTACATAATTCGGAAAATACCTTTCATATGCGTGTAATCCCATGCAAATGCTTCCTTATATTCATGCAATAAATTCATTAGTTGCGTATTTTGACATACGTTAGATCGGGATTTATGTTTAATGTCTTGCCGAGGTTCAATTTCAGAAGCTGTTATGCTTCTAGATGAGATGGTGGTTAATGTCGAGATGAGTCTTGATTCAATCCTTTCTTGAGTATCGAGTTTCAAAAATTGCGATTAATTGATTGTGTGTTTGACAATTACGGAGAAGAAGGTTCACAAATAAAATTATTAATTATCTCATCCTCTGTATTGTCTTTAAGAGTTAAATCTTGTCCAATAGTTAGAATAGAATTTGAACAACATTATCATCATAATCCATCCACATAGAATCTTCATTATTAATTATTGGTGTAGCATGAGGATAAAGAGTAAGTTGCTTTGTTTCATAACCATTAGAAATTGTCATTGAACCGGATACGCAGGCGATAAAAGCATACGGTGTGGCCAGCCATGGCCTTCCTAGAATTAAGGGATGTCCCCCGGCTTGTTTTAGTACGCAATACAACAAAATCGAAATTTGGGTATTTCCGGGATTCAAGTTTGAAATAAGTAGATCCTCAACAACTCCTTCGAGGTTTAATTGTAGAACGATAAGCCAACTCTAGAATGGTGGGGAGTATCTGCGATTGTGTTATTCGAAATTTTAACAATTGTGAAGTTTCAGAAGTCATTATGTTAATTGCGGCACCTAAATCTACCAGAACTTGGGGAATCATTGTTTTACCAATCTGAGTGAAAACTCCTTTGTAGGATGGCGGGATCACCATATTTCACGGGGAGGGGCTTTCGGACATTAATGCGGACAAGTCACCCATCACATGTCTTGTAAAGGGGGGTCTTTAGTTTTCCTACCGAGTTTCTTAACACAAATATCCCTTAGTGTTCGCATAAATTGGTACATCTCTTAATGCTTGTAAAAGTGGAATTTTAACATACAAATTTTGCAATTCCCCTAGAAGATTAAACGGTGTTGTTTGTTCGGTTAAAACCAAACGCTCGGGGAATGGTGGTTATGTTATTTCAACATTCTTGTTAAAAGGTGGTTGTGCTTTCTTATGTTTCTCGGTTTCCTCTTTATCCGGAGAATCGGAAGAGAGGTTATATCATCAATAATAGGTTCTACTATTTTCCCGGATCTTAAATGAATATCATTACATTGCATCGTGGAAATATGGGCGATTCGAATATCAATAACTTGCACAACCTTATTATTGGGGGTTAGGATTTGGTTGCACGAGGTATTTGGGGTCTCATTTGGTTATTTGGCGGAACATTTGATGGTAGAAGAGGAAGTGGTTGTTGGAATTGAGGCAATTGATTGGATACGGGAGTTGTTGGCTTCTCCAATTTGAATTCCAAGGGTTAAAAGAAGATGGGCTGCTTTGTGGGGGGCGAAAGGAGTCCACATTGAAGGATCAACAAAGGGAGGGTTTGATTCTTTTGCATGGGTGGGAAATTCATTTGGTTGAAGGGTGGGTATTGCATTTGATTGAAGGGAGGGTAATTTGTTTGACCGAAAGCGGAATAATTGTTCCAACGATTAAATGGCATACTAGAGTTCATACCTTGTCCTTTTGGTTGCCATTGTCTTCTTTGGTTAGCGAGTGGCTTGCTTGACTTCTTCTTCGTTGGTTGCAATCTTTGCCTTTATTCCTGGTAGAGATGGACATTGTTTTGTTTCATGATCTTTCTCACAAAGGGTACAAATTGGTATTTTATCCATTGGGCATTCCCTTAGTGGATGTTTGTCTGCGCACTTCGGGCAAAAGACGAGCGGAAGTTGCTTGCTTGACTGCTTCTTCTTAACTTGCAAAGTGTCAATTTGTGAAGCAAAAGAGCTTAGCATCTCGAGTTTTAAATTCTTCAAGTAAATTACCTATTTCAGCTCTTGTTGCTCCTCCTTTGGCTTATTTCTGCACTCTTGAATAGGTGGAATCTCTTGTTCTGTTTCTTACCGGCTCCCCTTGAACATCTCTTAGAACGTTCGACAATCTCATCATATGATTCCTTAGATATATCTCCCTTGCTAAGCATGTTTAACATATCTAAACAATCATCCCTTAAACCTCTAAGTAATATTGTTTTTGCGAATTTCCTTACTTATATTAGGATGATTGGATCCTTTTTGTATATTGTACGCAGCCTTTCTATATCGTCCTCCGATTCTCATGCGGATTTTGTGCCATATTGAATAGTTCATCCTTCTTTTCTCTCGTTCGGCGATGAGTCTTGATATTTAAGCGAAATTTATGTTTCATGCTGCTCCCATGTTGTGATCACACGACTTCCAAGGCTCATGAACCATCTTAAAGCATTTCCTTTCAAGGTGGCTGGAAACGAGTTTCAACTTTTGAGCATTAGTAACATAATCATAACTTCTGCATAATATATCAAATTCAAGAAATTCATCGGATCTTCGAAGATAAACCATGAAAGTTAGGTAAAAAGCTGAAAATGGAATGTTTTTCATAGGAGTTATCCACTGGGGGAGATCACTAATAGGAAATCCCAAGGTAGAGAGGGAATTTTCATCCCTTCTTTCTCCTTCGGGATCTACACGTCCTCCACCAAAGAAACCATCATTGTTTCCCTTCCATTGTTGGATCTCCTCTTGCACTTGCTCGATCGTCGAGATCTTCTCTTTGGCTCTTCAATGTTTTCCCTTTGGTGGGTCAACGCTCTCTATTATTTCCTCAATATGCTCTTGTTGATTTACTAACACTTTCTTCGCTCTCGACCTTGTTCTTTGGTTCTTCTATATTTCGGGACCCCGACTTCCTCTTTGTTTTGTAATGCGATTGAAGTGCGCCGAAGTTTGATCTTCGAGAACTTAATCTCTTGTGATGATTCGGCCTTTGATACAATCTCGTCAATAAAAGTCTTTCTTCCTCCCCTTCCTTTGCCTTTGCCACCTATGGGTTAGTTTCTTGGTTTCCGCGTCCTCTCATACAATGCGCACTAATGCTTTGAAATCTATAGTGCCTTCCTGACAACGGCGCAAAATGTTGGTCGCGCTTTAATTGTTTTCTATTGAAGCTCACATAAATTGTCAACCGAGGAAGTCTTTTTATTTCAAAGACAATCTTATGTTGGATATGCTCAATTTCAACGAGAAACAATGTTGTAGTAAAAAGCCACACAATTATCAATCACACAAATCTAATTATTCACACTACGATTATTGAAAATTTGAAGTCACTTAAGCTATAGCGAGAAATAATTCCTATGTTGCGGTTAAAATCCAAATAAAAGGAAAATCAATGCAGAAAAGAAATCAATCAACCATTAGCGAGAGCAAGGACCCTATTCCTTAATCGGGAACTTCGGCACCTGCGCACCGGCACTAATTACAACACATGGGAAAGATGACTCGAGACCGGGCCCTATTCCTATGAAACGGGAACCTTCGACACTTGTTCTCACGAGGCCTAATCTCGCTGCCCGGGAAAAGGAAGGCAATTGGTGGGAGCGAGGACCCTATTCCTTTGTACGGGAATCTTCGACACCTGCTTCCCCGGCATCATACATTCACCACAATTAACGAGAAATAGATTTCTCAACCTCTCGAGAATGAATGTATTAAAACACATGCGGCGTTTCAAAACGAGTATTTGATAAACTACGGAAGTAGTAACTAGTGTTTAACAACGAGAATTAAAGTAAAGTGCAAACATCGTAAAGAATTAAACAAATTACGGAACGGGAGGGTGAATCTTGTGAGGAAGGCGGGCCCTTTCCCTCTCACAAGATTCCACGGGAAAGAATTAAATTGGAGGGCGCTCAAGAAGATTTTGTTCATCTACATCGAAAGAAATGATACATTACGGATGAGTCTAGCTCCGAGTTCTCACACAATGTTCTCCTGTGCTTTCAAAATGAACTCCCTACTAATGATGATGTCTCCACTCTTTTTAAGAGGAGACATCTTTAATTACATGAGAGCAAATCTACGTTTATCCCAAATCTGTTAGCTTTCTCCAAAACGGGACTATTACGATTTCTTCCAAAAAGATATTGTTACCATGAGAGACAACGAGAATGCTATCTTGAGAATGGTCCATGTAACCATGTCTTCATCTTTATTACTATTGTTCCAAAAAGGCTCTTCGGGAATGCCAAATTACGAATGACGAAATTTGCGTGCTTCTTCGGCCCCATTTCGACGACTAAGTCCATTGTTCGACGCGGCCGCTTGTTCCTATCAAAGCATATAACTTATCTGCGAGCTTTTGGACTTATGTTAGCAATGATGCACTTCGATTAATGATAAAATATAAAATTATTATGGAATTAGATGTAAACGGATTAAACATATAATAAAGAAGAGGATTTTATATACCTTGGGGTAAAGTAGATGAAAATGATAGTGGAATCCTTTTTAATCATGGTTATAAAAGTAAAATGGTGTCAAAGTATATAGCAAAAATGATACATAGTGGGAGTCCTAACACCAACCAGGATTCTCCGCTCCAATGCGTTGGAAGCACACGCCTTACATGGAGCACCCCCTGCCTCGAGAGCTTGCTCTATCCCAGGTCAACTCCTCTTCACCGTGTTGGGACCAGGACACGTCCATGAAGAATCCGGAGCATACCGCCTGTCTAACCAAGCTCATCCATGGATCCCATCGTGATATTACTGGGGCCCACCACCTTCGTTCAGCATTCGAGGATTCATCCGCTTCGCTAACTTCGGGGCATGGCTCTGATACCACTTGTAAGGATTCTGGACACCACATATCTCCACAATGGTATGATATTTTCCACTTCGGGCCTAAGCCCTCATGGCTTTGCTTATGGGCTTTACCCCAAAAGGCCTCATACTAATGGAGATATTTGTCCATCCTTATATACCCATGATCCTCCTCACTTCTAGTCAATGTGGGACTTTGGTCGTATACCCAACAAGCTGCCCGTAATTAATCGCTGCTGTGGGGGGTCCAGGGGGGGGGCGGCAGCACTTTTCGGAGCCCCCCCTTGGCGGGGGCTTTCGGGGGCAGCGCCCCCGAAGCTAAAAATAGATGTAAAATTGCCTTGTAAAAGTATAGTAATTTCTAGTCAATCTGGGCCGTTCATAGGCAAATGATCTGACGGTAGAAGTTATGTTTATATTAGGGTTTCTTGCCCTAGAAGGCAACCCCTCGTTTTTATGAGGGTATTGTATTGCGGCTGTGTATTGTATGTGTATTCTCGGAGCGAGAAACAGAGAGGGAGACTGTGAGAGAACAAAGGATATTACAACGGATCTACTGTAGGTTGTGTCTCTTCATTTTGATGGATAATAGAAAGGAAGGACTGGCTGTTCGGGGTGGACGTAGCCCAAACTGGGTGAACCACGTATATCTGTGTCTCTCTGGTTTTATGTGTTTTGTGTGCTTGTATTTTCTGCATATTTTATGTATTGCATTGCTCCGTAATATATAATTTTCTAACAACTGGTATCAGAGCCGAAGGTATATTTGGCTGATAGACTCGTAGGAAAGAAGGGTTCTTGGTTCGAGTGGGAGCAATGGCGGAAGATGGTAAGTTTAGGGTCGAGAAATTTAACGGCCAAAACTTCCCGCTGTGGAAGATTATCTATATCAGAAAGATCTATACCTACCATTGAGCGGAAAAACAAAGATGCCGACGACCATGACAGATGAGGAATGGAACATTCTCGATAGAAAGGCACTCAGAACAATATGGTTGTGCCTTGCGGCATCAGTTGCCTTCAATATTTCGAAGGAAACAACAACAAAGGGTTTGATGCAGACGTTGGCAAAACTATATGAAAAACCCTCGGCATCAAACAAGGTATTTCTTATGAAACGACTATTTAATATGAAGATGTTGGAAGGTGGATCTGTTGCAGACCATTTAAATGAATTTAATACAGCTACCAGTCAGTTAAGTTCTGTAGGGGTAAACTTTGATGATGAAGTTAGAGCTTTTTTATTCTTATGCTCATTACCAGAAAGCTGGAATGGTTTGGTTATGGCCATTAGTAACTCTGTCTCCGGATCTAGTACTTTAAATTTTGATGATGTTGTCGGTGCTATCCTTAGCGAGGAAATGCGACGGAAAAGCTCCGGTGAGACATCGGGTAATGCTTTGAGTGCATAGTCTAGGGGAAGAAGAATGGAAAGAGGAAAGAGCTCAGGATATTGAAGTAAATCAAGGAAAGGCAGATCCAAGTCCAGATCGGGGATAGTGTGCTGGAAATGTGGAAAGAAAGGACACCTAAAGAAAGACTGTAGATCTTGGAAGGGAAAAGAAGGAGACACACAGCAAGAAAACAATCATGAAGCAAATGTGACAGGTGATGTGTTACAATATGCTTTGATTCTTTCTTTCGAAAATGTTACTAATTCTTGGGTTGTAGATTCAGGGGCTTCATTCCATGCCACACCTGATAAGAAATATTTTCATGACTATGTTCAAGGAGATTTTGGACAAGTTCGTTGGGTGATGATAAACCCTGTAAAATTGTTGGAATGGGTAAAGTTCTTGTAAAACAACAGAATGGAAACCAATGGCTACTAAAGGAGGTAAGGCATGTTCCAGATCTGAAGAAAAATCTGATTTCAACAGGGCAGTTAGGCAGTGAAGGTTGTGTGACAACTTTCACGGATAAAACTTGGAAGGTCACCAAAGGAGCCCTGGTAATAGAAAAAGGCGAAAAGGTTGGTACATTGTATTTATGCAATGGTATTTCTAACTATGTTAATGCTTTAAATTCCAAAGGAGCAGATGCAACATTATGGCATCATAGGCTCGGACACATGAGTGAGAAGGGGATGAAGATTCTTCACTCAAGAAATTTGTTGCCGGGTTTGAAGAATGTTGATTTGGATTTCTGTGAGAATTGCATTTATGGAAAACAAAAGAGAGTCAGATTTCTCAGAGTTGGGAAAGAAAAGAAGAGCGAAAAATTGGAGCTTGTGCATACAGATGTATGGGGACCTGCTCAGGTATCATCTCTTGGTGGCTCTCATTATTATGTTACTTTTATTGATGATGCAACTAGAAAAACATGGATTTATTGTATTCAGAATAAATCTGATGTATTTGATACTTTCAAAAAATGGAAAGCTTTGGTTGAGATTGAGACAGGAAAGAAGTTGAAGTGTCTCAGATCAGACAATGGAGGTGAGTATTGCAGCAAAGAGTTTGATAGGTACTGTTCAGAGCATGGAATTCGTAGAGAGAAGACAGTTCCAAGAACACCACAAGAAAATGGTGTGTCAGAAAGGATGAACAAAACAATCATGGAGCGTGCAAGGTGCATGAGATTGCATGCGGGATTGCCTTTACAATTTTGGGCAGATGCTGTAGATACTGCTGTTTATCTAATAAACAGAGGGCCTTCAAGTTCCTTGGATGGTGGTATTCCAAAGGAAGCATGGACAGGTAAAAAGGTAAACTACTCCTTTTTAAAGCCTTTTGGTTGTGAGGCCTTTGTCCATATTAATAAAGAAAATAGAACAAAGCTTGAGGCAAAATCAAAGAAATGTACCTTTATTGGATATTGTGTTAATGATTTTGGTTATCGCTTATATGATTATGAAAATCACAAAATCATTAGGAGCAGAGATGTAATATTCAATGAAAAGGTCTTGTATAAGAATCAGTTGCAGGAAAAGAAACAGGAAAAAGAAAGCAAGGAATACGTGGTTCTTGATGAGATAACTGAAAAAGTAAAGGTGCCTAAAAATAATAATAATCAACAACCACAGCAACAACAACCACCACAACAGCAACAGGCACCTCAAACACCTAAAAGTGGTGTTAGAAGATCTACCAGGATAAGTAGACCCCTTGAACGATACTCTCCTTCATTATATTATTTATTGTTGACCGATTCTGGTGAACCTGAATGCTATGAAGAAGCAATGCAGGTTGAAAGCACGAAGAAGTGGGAGCTAGCCATGGAAGAAGAGATGGAATCCTTGATGCATAACCAGACTTGGGACTTAGTCAGGTTGCCTGCTGGAAAAAATACATTGCAGAATAAATGGGTTTATAGGCTGAAGGAAGAAGATGGAGAGTTGAAGCTGGAAAAGATACACACTAGCCAGAATCCTGCAGATATGCTAACAAAAGTTGTAACCAGGGAGAAACTGAGAATGTGCTCAGTTTCAATTGGTCTTCAAGGATGACGATGAAGATGAGGAATAGCCCAGTCCAAAGAGGATTCATTTTCAAACAAATGAAGCAGCGGTGGAGTTGCTACAATCAGTCTCCAAGTGGGAGATTGTTGGGTGTGGAGCCTGATTATCTTGTTTATTTTGTTGGAAATATGATGCAGGATGTTGTCCTTGATGGAAACCCACTGAATGAAGATGAAGACATCTGACTGTTGACATGTGTTGTCCTTGATGGCAATCCACCTGATAAAGTTATGCTTGACTTGATGGATTTAGTAAATGATGTAAATCTGATGTGATATGATGTTTGTTGACAATATGATGCTAAGTGTTGTCTTTGAAAGGCAACCCACTTGATGAAGATGATGACAACTTACTTGATGAAGTTGTGCTTGAGAGAATATGTTCCTGATGAAGAAAATATGATGTATCTACAGTATGTACAAAAGGCAATGAAGAAAGGAATTCAGAATGTGCTCAAAATATGATGAAAAGAGTATGTCTCTTTGTATACGCGGATTGGCCTAGGGGAAGTCGCGTATGCACGCGGAAAAGAACGTGCCAAGTCGCGTATGGGCTAAAGCGCTCAAAAAGTGCAAAACCAAGGGTAACCACCATGGTATTGACCCATTGTATTGGGTAATGTTCCGCCTAATTGACCCCGTCCAGGTAGTTTTGGGCTCATGGTATTGTTTTGGTCCATGGTATTGAAAAATGGGCTCATGGTATTGACAAAGGGTAAACATATATATAAGGAGAAGAAATTCATTGTGCAAATCATGGGTGTGAGAGCAAGATGTCTGAGCTTGAATGAATACTTCTCTCTGAAGTATATCTGAATGGAAAGGGTTACACTTGAATGATAGATCTGAATGTATGATGCACCAATGATGAAGAAGGGGATCTAGATCTGAATTACTCTTGTATTTGCTAGATATGATTATGGAGAGCTTGAATACGACGATGATGTGAGCATACGGGCGAACATGCGGCGAGAAGCAAAAGGTAGATGATTACCAGTGAGGTGAGCATCTGGATGAGATCGTCGAGAAGCAAAAGGTAGATCTGGGCCCGAATATACGATGCGATGGTATAATCCTTTCTGTAATGATTGAAGATCTATACGCTACTTCGCCGCGGAGGAAGCGTGTATATACGCAACTTCAATGAAGAGAAAGCCCGTATGCGCAATGAAATATACACTGAGGTATACGCTGGTTGATGTGGACAGAAGCGCGTATATACGTGACATCAGTGAAAGGAAAGCGCGTATGCAAACTAGGGTTTGCTGAAGTCTGTGGTAAGAAATGTCTGATCTGTTCTGCTGGTTTACTGATATCTGACAGTGAGTTATATGTATCAGTTTCATGTTTGACTGTGCTTAAAAGTATGGAGTGGGTCCAATCTGAAAATCTGATGAAACGTGGCTTGCAAGTGGTGTCCTAAAGGAAGCTTTGGATCCGGTGTGAAAATTGATGAAACGTGGTCCATAGAGGTGCTGAGGGTTGTAGCCTTTAGTCAGGGGGTTGAAGCTCCCTTCCAGGTGAGGGCACAGTGGCAGAGATCGAAATTCGTGGCTCCTTGGGGAGAGGTAAACGAGTCAGGGGGTCGTAGCTCCCTTCCGGGAGAGGCTGGTAAACGAGCGCAGGTGGGTGCCTGCGTGCTGGTCAAGTCTGCGCCAGCACATATGTTGTAAGATGTTTTCTCTATAATAAAATATTGAAGGCTGAGCAACTGCAGCGGTGGTTTTCTCCCGATTTGGGTTTCCACCTAAAAATCCTGGTGTTCATGTGTGATGCTGTGTGTGATGGTTTATTCTGTTCTTACTGCACATGTTTACTGTTTATTAAACATCTGATGAATGAATGATGGAATAATAGAAGTGAAGATTTAATGACATATCTAGATCTATGTGTATACGCTAGTTTCATAAAGGGGATCCGCGTATATACGCCAGTTTACTGAAGGAAAGTAGCGTATGGGTTTTAAGGAATGAAAAAGTAAAAAGATTTGATTATGCAGTAAATACTGATTCACCCCCCCCTCTCAGTATTTTTCCCAACATATTTTGTATCACAGCATTGGACCCCCTGTACAGCATGGAATTTTCTAACAACACTTTGGAATTTGATGAAGCAGGGTCCATTCTAACCTCTTTTTTCTTGACTGGGCGTTTATTGACACATGGGCATAATGTTTGCTCACGCAAATGAAAAATAGGGCTCCAAAGAACCTAAAATATATCCCAAATAGTAACTAATTTTGGAACACAGATCATTGAGAAGTTAATTGGGCCTTTGTTGAACAACACCCGTGTTTTTGTTTTGCGACATTTGCTTTATTATGCCCAGAAAACGTGTTTGAAGTTGACTGGTCAAAACTGCTACGATTTTCCATTGACCTTTTCCTGGAGGTCCACATGTGAGCTCAAAGTTCTATGTACGAGTAGGTTTCGGAAACGAGGCTCGGGGACAGGTGGCATAATCCGAATGGATGCGGGGTATAGTGGAAGGTGGGACTCGGGGTTTCAATAAATAAAGGGCGGATGCAGCCTTTTCTAAGGTTTGATGGGTGAATTCATATTAACAAGGCGGGGAGCGATAGCCGTTGGATCTGGATCCAGGGCTTCAGATTGACTGTGCAGAGTGGCCGGATGTAATGAAAGGTGGGGTGAGTGGAAATCGGGGCCCGTAGTTTAATTTTCCAAAGGTTTTAAGGGCCTTTTATAAGGTCACGAGGGTTTAATAGAGCGAAAATGGGCGGAGTTTTATTTAAATGAGGAAGGGGCTAAGAATAAGTGGAGGTCGAGGTCTTATGCGGTCAATGGGGGTTGGGGTTTAGAAGAGAGGGGCTTAAGGCCTTTTGTATCAAGGAGGGTTTAGACATAAAAATAGGGTTTTTAATAGAATTAAAAGGACCTGATAGTTTAGGACTTGGTTTTAATCAATGTAAAAGGAAGCTTTTACATTGTTTATTACGTCAGAGGGAAAAATGATGAATGAAGGGCTTCTGATGAGGGTTTTGAGTAAGGGAAGAAATGGGTTTTTAGAGGAAGAAGGTCATGAATGAGAGTGAAGGTGAGGTGTTGAAATGAGGTGAACAAGCCCAATAATGAAGTTATTTTTGTAGTAGTGGAGTAAAATTTTTAGGAGGCAGAGAGGGGAAAAATATAGTGAAAATAGTTTAACTTAAGATAATGAAGGCAATGAGATTTCTAGAGCTCACAATATTTCTCAAATATTGTTTCTAGAAATCTAAGATCATAATTTAGTCATCTTTTGATCTCATCAAAAATTATTGATGACTAAAAGATCCCAAATAAGGTGTTGAGGTCGGTGGGACAAGATCTGTTGGAAGGTGGACCTTAAGGAATTCCACATCATCCAACTCATGCATAGAACGAAAAATTATTTATTATGGCTCCTCAAATAATTTATGGGTTTTCGACGGTGAATCATTTTTCTTGTGTGGATGGTAATGGGAAAGGTTGAATTGAGGTAAAATGAGGGTGATATTGATGTTGTGGTAGAGGTGAATGGTATGGATAACATTGATGATGGTATTGAGGATAGAGAGGGAAAGATTGAGGATATGGTGGATTTCCTTTGTAGGGAATTTTCCAATTTTTTTGCCAAGATTGGTTTTGAGGTTGGGGTTGAGATGGCCAAGGTTTCCAAGGTTGGTTTTAAGGTTGGAATTGAGATGTCCAAGGTTGCCAGGAAAGGGTGTTTTCCAATTACTTTGAGATTGTTGTGCATAACCTTGAAATTGAGAATTGAGATCTTGCATCATACAAGGTTGATGAGGTTACCCTGGTCTTCTTGGAGCTACATAACTATATTGTTCTAGTGTTTGATTTTCTTCCTGGTAAACTGCATATAACCCTGGTAATGATAGACAATTTTTAGTAGTATGTGATCATGCACAGATGTCACAAATTTTAATGTTATCAAGTGGACATTCATGAAAATCATGTTTCTTTCTACATTTAGGGAAAAATATAAATGAAGTATTATTCTCAACTTTTTGTTTGTTTTGCATTCTTAGCATGTTAATTTGGTCATTTAAATTACCAAGAATTTTTAGAAAATTGTTAAGTTTAGTTTGACTTACCAATCCTGATGTTGGCTTACTTACTCTTGCCATAAATGGATATTGAGGGGATATTACATACTTTGTTTTTCCTCTTGATATGTTCTTGCAGAGTTCACAAATCTCTTGAAATGAGAATTTATAGAAATCTCACTTTCCCACCAGATTAAGAATATCAATCCATTCATCCTTTAAATCATTTATTAGGAGAGTTTTTAATGTGTCTGATCCTAAATTATGAAATTTAGATCTTTTGATATTATAAATAAATCTCTCCACTAAATCTTTTAGGCTTTCATCCTCTTTTTGGTTCATCTTAAAGAATTCATTTATAAGGTCATGGTGTATGCAATAATCTTTATATTTTTCCCAAAATACTCTTTTCATATCATCCCATGTCCTTATAGAATTTGTTACTAAAGTCATGAACCATCTAAGAGCTCTATCCTTCAATGTTTCCAGAAACAAAATTAGTTTTTGAATGTGCAATGAGTAGCCATAAGATCTACAAATTATTTCAAATTCAAAAATAAAGGTTTTTGGGTCTTCTGATCTCATACCTTTGAAGTATGTTCTTCATTTGAACATTGATATTAGTTTCTTGAATGGGAAATCCAAAAGAATCTTCCTCATTGTCATCATCTCCATCCATTTCTTAAACCTCCTTTGTCACCTCTTCTTCTACCTGCAAAAATAAGAATTCATGATGTGGATGTGTGGCTCTTACTGCACCACATGATATAGTGGGGGTTGTAGGTGATTGAAGTTTTTTTTTTTTAAGAAATAAAAAGGCTCCTTTTTACACTTCCTCGGCAATGGTGCCAAAATGTTTGGTCAATTTAATTATCTTAAATTGATTACATAAATTATCAACCAGAGTTGGTAAACTTGTGAAGTGAAAGTGCACAATATATGTTATAAGCCTCTTTTATTCATTTAGTTTATTGGTGTGATGATTGGATTTGTAGAGATTACTTCTAAGGATGTTTTTATTATTATGTTCATAATGAGATTGATAAATTTAAATTACAACTAAATTCTAAAAATCAACATGCTTTCTACTTTGTAAAAACTGAAACAAACTTTCTCTATCTTATGAAGAAATCTTGACTAATTTATTTGTTAGTCTGTAAAATTTTTTATTCTCTAACAATCTTGTGCATGAAGATAAAATCGAATTCTATAAAAGAGAATTTATACATTTTTATGTTTTTGAAATGAAATGTTATGGCAATGAAACTTGCAAAGAAATCACTATATCCCTTGAAAATAAATCACTCATGAACTGAAAATAACACACTCATATGCTGAAAGTAAATCACTCAATCACTAATGCTTTGAAATGAAATCACTCATGCTCTTGAAATAAACCACTCATGAATCCTCTGCAATTTGACAATTCAAAAGGAAAGATTGATGAATCTACATCAAATGATAAAAGAAGATTTATGAAAGCATCTACATCAAATAAAAAAATGAAATTCTGGAAGTAACTACAAAATATGACTAATTGGAATTCTGAAAACAACTACGGAAAATGACAATTTGGAATTATGAAAATAACTACGTCAAATGATAAAATGAAAACATGAAAACAACTACATTAAAAGCATAAAATGTAGAACCTTCACTGTTTGCAGGGGCCCTCCACAAATAGGTGGTCTCAAATCTTTACTTCAATAGTTAGTTGTGCATCAAGTATTCAAGGTACTTATTCATTAAAAATGAATGAAAAATAGAGTTTTAAAACTTCACAATATGCTTCAGAGAATTAACCTCCACTCTTTGTTTCAATGGAGTGTTTATATAGGGGTTGCAATGTAACTTCATGGAGATTCATATGGCTAAAGATCAAAACTGAATGGACACCTATTTTCCATGAATTTGATGAAGCACGGTCCATTCCAACCTCTTTTTGCTTGACTGGGCGTTTATTGACACATGGGCACAATGTTTGCTCACGCAACTGAAAAATAGGGCTCCAAAGAACCTAAAAGATATCTCAAATAGTAAATTTGGGAACACAGATCATTGAGAACTTAATTGGGCCTTTGTTGAACAACACCCGTGTTTTTGTTTTGCGAGATTTGCTTTATTGTGCTCAAAAAACGTGTTTGAAGTTGACTGGTCAAAACTGCTGCGATTTTCCATTGATCTTTTCCTGGAGGTCCACATGTGTGAGCTGGGTGAAATTTGACCAGTAAAAATCCATATTGGAGCTTCTAGAAACAATTTCCGTGTGTTGGATTTCATTCTAGAGTGATGCTACTACCTCAACCATGGAGACAGATGGGGAAACTATTGAAAATTGAACTGTCAAACTATCATTGGTAAAACCATGCATAATTCTCTTTAATTCATTAAAAATAATAGAAATATTAATAATAAATCATGTAAACATGTATGCGGGAATTTGGTGCATTTATGAAGAAATATGGTTAAAAATGATAACAATGGGTGAATGGAATGCTGCGAAAATGGATGGTTTCATCAAAAAAATTATGAAAAATTTGAGGCTCAACAATTAGATGAAATCCATGGGCACGAAAGTATGGGAGACCAAAACTATGTGTCCAAAACCACCACATTTGACCTAAAAAAATTGAATAATTGGTTACTGAGTGAAGCTTAACTTAACATGATCAGAGGGAAAATTGGGGGATCAGGAAGAATCGAAAAAGAAGTCTAGGAAACCAAAAAAGAGTACTGAAATTTGGGCATCATGAACCATTCAAAATCTCCCATCAAGATCATGTAATTTACATGTCATAATATGTAAACCAATCAAAATCCTTTCAATTTAAAAAGACGTACATGCAAAAATTTTGGAGTGGAAAGAAGAAAAACTATTTTTTTAATTGTATCTTTGGTTTATCTCCTTATAAGTTTACTGAAATTTCAAGTGTAGACACTCTTGGATCAAAAATTAAATTTTGCATCCAATGAGTACCCATTATGTATACTTTTGATAAGATCCACATTGATAAAACTTGAAGATACATTAAAAATACATGTTGAATACGATTTTTTTAATGTATCTTCATTTTTTATCGATGTGGGTCTTCTCAAAAATATGCATAATGAGTACTTGTTGGATGCATAATTAAATTCTGCATCCAAATGGTGTCTACACTTGAAATTTAAATAAACCTATAAGGAGATAAACCAAAAATACAATTAAAAAAAATAGTTTTCTTCTTTTCCATCCAAAATTCATAACTCTTATTTTATTATTTTAACTATTATTTTATTATTTTTCCTTAGGAGGCCACTTTTAGGCTGAAATTTTCTCTAATGATTATCGATTGCAATAGTTAGAGGTTTATTTTAGTGTTCACTATATAGTGGAGAAACAAAAAAGTCCATTTAGTAATTTGAAATTAGAAGGCCATGCCATGAAATAGCGTGAAAGCCAAACAAAAAAAATTAGCTAGTGGGGGATCCTCGAAGAACTAAGTGGGGGTATTTTAAAAATCCCATATTTACTATATTGAGTATGTATAGGACCAGTGGATCCTGCGGAAATACTTCAGGTAAAGATAGTTGTAGAACATACCAGAGTACGCCTCATAATTTAGGAATATGGAAATAATGTTGGGTATCTCTCCCAAGAACACATATGTAATACTTAAGTATTTATGTTGTCTACATAGCCATATGTGGAAGTAGGTGATATTGTTCAAACTGAAAATGATGGATAAGGCTTGTGTATGTGCATAATACCTATTAAAAAATAATCTAGAAGAAATGGAATTCAATGAAAGAAACATAAGACTCCAAAGAGGAGTTATGATATCATATGAGAATGAACACATTAAATTGTCATTTGTATTGAAAGAAACATAAATTTATACACATCTCAGAAGCTTCTGGATTATCTTGAATGTCGGTGATGATAAATTCCTTAGGAAGCTAAGAACACTCAAGAGAGTCTAAGACCATTCCTACATTAAATGCTATCAGCACGGTTGGTTGGAATTACTGTACATCCAACATTCCCCCTTAATTCCAACCATATGATAGACACAAAAAATGCACTTTGACACAATAATAATACACAAACATACATCCCTTAATTGACATGCGTGCTGGTCTAAGTCTCAACTAGGCTTACAAAAGTACATGAGAACAAGGCTTTCAATTTTGTCTTCTTTCTAAATGGTCCATACTTGCAGTTTCATCTTCACCTTTCTTGCCATAAGATAGTGTAATACTTGAACACTTAATCTTCTCTTGCTTGTTCTTGATTGCCAAATAACAGTCTTTGCATTCGACATTGTTGCAGGCTCTTGGAACTTTTCCTTTGCAATTTCTTCAAGTTTTGTTTCTTTTTCCTCACTGTCAATATCTGCACACTGGAAAACATTCATGAGATTCACAAAATCACATTTGAGTTCGAAGTTCTATGTGTCGTTGAGATATCAATGTTTTATTGATATCCATTTTTGGTTTTTTTTTGCAGTTTTTATTTGTGTGCATACTTTAATTGCTTCTATGTGGAAGAAAGTAGAGTTTTTGTCGTGGAGCTGACTCTGACTTGTTGAAGAACGTGGAGATGGAGTTGACTGAAAGCATGGGTCGGAAAAGAAGATTGAAACAACAAAAGAGAAAAAATGAGAGGGCAGGGGCAGAATCTGGAATATTTCCAACCATAGAATTTATTCTCAATGAATATATGAATTTGGATCAGCCAGAAGAGTTTACAGAAAATGATACAGTATTGAAGAGATTAGTGCCAGTGCTGCCATAATTCTCAGGTAAATTTTTTGATCTTTGGGCTATTAAAATGGAGAGACTGCTAGGTTCAGTATATTTATGGGAATTTGTTCAAGATACTTCTATAAATCCCTGAGATAAGATTAGACATGCATTAGCATTGTTTCTCATTATATCAACTATAGATGAAAACATCCTGTCAAGCATTTTAAATGAATTTGGTGAATTATGTGATCCAAAAATATTTTGGCATGTTCTTGAAATGAAGTATAGCATGAAGTGGAGTCAGAAATATGAATTTGATGAAATTGTTGTAAAAAATAGTGATTGTGTTGAAAGCATCATAACTGGGATCGAGACTAAAAGTATGTTTGTAGCTGATAATAGAGTAGCATGTGATAGTCAGGAAAATCCCTCTGATGAAAAAACTTGTGAAGTCAAATTTGATGAGAATTATGTATCTCATGAAGAATGGTTCAATTTGATGCATGAAAAGCATCCTATTGATGAGTTGTTGTTTGGTGAGAAGATATGCCTATCTTCATATGCAAATCAAATGTAGGATGACATGTTTGCAACAACTAAGTTGATTAAAGAGATTGAAGATATGAATCAACCAACTATGAAAGATGAATATCTACATATTGACGTAGAGATTGTAGAGAGAAAAATCGTGGAGGATTCAATAGCAGCTCATGAAGTTGTAGAGGACTCAATAGCAACTGATAAATTTGTGGAAGACTCAATAATAGTTGATGAACTGAAGAAAGTTAATAGAATCTTTGAAAAAGAGGTGTTAAATCCAAAAAATATGGTTGTTGTTGATAAAGAGGAACTTGAAACAAAAGTAAAACATGATTATGAAAATATCTCAAATTATGATTTTGTGAATCTCATGAATGTTTGCCAGTGTGTAGATATTGACAGTGAGGAAAAAGAAATAAAACTTGAAGAAATTGCAAAGGACAAGTTTCAAGAACCTGCAGTAATGTCGAATGCAAAGACTGTTATTCGAAAATCAACAAGAATCAAGAGCGGATTAAGTGTTCAAGTGTTTCACTATCTTATGGCGAGGAAGGTGAAGATGAAACTACAAGTATGGACCATTTAGAAAGAAGAAAAAAATGAAAGCCTTGTTCACATGTACTGTTGTAAGCCTAGCTGAGACTTAGACCAGCACGCATGTCAATTAAGGGATGTATGTTTGTGTCTTATGTATTGTATCATAGTGTATTTTGTGTGTCTATTATATGGTTGGAATTAAGGGAGAATTTTGGATGTACAGTAATTCCAACCAACCGTGCTGACAAAATTTAATGTAGGAATGGTCTCAGACTCTCTTGAGTGTTCTTAGCTTCAGGTGTGTAGGCACCATCAAACGCATTTCTGATCACTCTGTTAGGACCTCACTATGTACCATTTTTACTATATATTTTGACACCACCTTACCTTTATAACCATGTTTAAAAAGGATTCCATCATCATTTTCATTTACTTTATCCAAAGGTATATAAAATCCTCTTGTGTATATTTTAAAATGTTTCTTGCATGTAGTTCCTTCAATATCTGTATTCATCATTAAATCGAAGGTAGATTGTTTATAACATAAGTCTAAAAGGTCATGAATAATTATGTGTTATTGCTAGAACAGTGGCCAAGTGCTGAACGTCAAACTACGTGCAAAACAGTCCGGCTGTTCTTTGAAACGGTGGCTTCGTTCTTTAAACGTTGAGCACGCAAATTCCCTCACTATTCGTAATTTGCGATTCTGGAAGAGTATTTCTTGGAACAATGGCAACAACATGAAGACGTGGTTACACGGATTATTCTGGAGATCGTACTCTTTTTGTATCTATTGTAATGATATCTTTTTATGGAAGAACAGAATAGCCCTGTTTTAAGAAAGAAGAACAGATTTAGGGATAAATATAGATTTGCTCTACTGTAATTGTAAGAGATGTCTCCTCTTTAAAAAGAGGAGACATCATCATTAGAGGAGAGCTCGAAAACTACAGGAGAACATTGTGTTTGAGAGGACAGGAGCTAGACTCCATTTGTAATGTATCATTTCTTTTGACAGATGAATAAAATTTCCTTTTGAGTGCTTCAATTTAATCCTTTCCCTGGGGAATCTTGTGAGAAGGAAAGGGCCCGCCTTCCTCACAAGATTCGCCCGACTGTTCCTGTAGTTTGTTAGATTTCTTTATGATATTCGCACTTTACTTTAATTCTGTTTGCTGAAACACCAGTTACACAGTTCTGTAGTTTATTGAGCATTCTGTTTCCTTTAACGCTGCATGTGTTTAGTACATTCAATCTTAAGAAGTTAAGGGATCTATTTCTGTTATTTGTTTGAATGTATGATTGATGCTGGGAAGCAGGTACTGAAGATTCCTGTACAAAGGAATAGGGTCCTGTTCCCATTGATTGCCTTTCTTTTTCCTGCAGTGTGATTAGAAATAGGAGACAGGTGCTGAAGGTTCCTGTTCATGGGAATAGGGTCATGTTCTCTTGAGTTTATCTTTTCTACAGAGTGATTAGTGTCAGGCAGCAGGTGCTGAAGTTCCTATTTAAAGGAATAGGGTCCTGTTCCTTGTTATGGTTGATTGATTTCCTTTCCTGCAGAATGATTTCCTTTTATTTACTGCAATAGAGGAATTAATTCTACTATAACATAAGTAACTTCAGCTTTGATTAAACAGGGTGTGAATAATTAGATTTGTATGATTAATAATTGTGTGGCTTTTTACTAAAACATTATTTTTGCTTTTGGAATTGAGCATATCCAGTGCGTGATTGTCTTTGGAATAAACAGACTTCCTCGCGTTGACAATTTATGTGGAGCTTGAATTGTTAAAACAATTAAAGTGACCAACATTTTGGCGCCGTTGCCGGGGAAGGCAATTATAGATTTCAAAAGCATTAATATTTTCTTTTTAGATGTGCAGATTGTATGAGAGGACGCGGAACCCAGAAGAAAACTAAGCCCACAGGTGGCAAAGGCAAGGAAGGGGAGGAAGAAAGACTTTCATTGACGGGATTGTATCAAAGGCTGAATCATCACAGATATTAAGTTCTCGAAGACCAAAAATTCAGTACTCCCCTTAATCAGATTACAAAACAGAGGAAGTTGTGGGTCCTGAAAACATAGAAGAGCCAGTGATTAAAGAACCAGCAGTCAGTGCTGGAGAGTCAGAAGAAAGTGCTAGCAAATCAGCAGAGCACGTTGAGGAAATAATAGAGAGTATTGGACGACCAGTGGAAAACATTGAGGAGCCAGTAGAAGATCTTGACGATCGAGCAAGTGCAGTAGGAGAACAGAAAATGGAAGGGAACAATGAAGACTTCTTTGGTGGAGGACATGTAGATCCTGAAGGAGAAGGAAAGGATGAAAATTCTCTCTCTACCTTGGGATTTCCTATCAGTGATCTCCCTAGAGGAACAACTCCTATGAAGAACATTCCATTGTCAGCTTTACCTAACTTCCATGGTTTATCCTCTGAAGATCCGGATGAATTTATTTTTGAATTTGATATATTATGCAGAAGTTATGATTATGTTACTAATGCTCAAAAGTTGAAACTGTTTCCAGCAACATTAAAAGGAAATGCTTTAAGATGGTTCATGAGCCTTGGGAGTCAGGTAATCACAACATGGGAGCAGATGAAACATAAATTTCTGCTTAAATATCAAGACTAATGTCGGACGAGAGAAAAGAAGGATGAACTATTCAATATGGCACAAAAGCCAGACGAGAATCTAGAGGACTACGTAGAAAGGCTGCAATACAATATACAGAGATCTGATCATCTGAATATAAGTAAGGAAATTCGCGAAACAATATTACTTAGAGGTTTAAGGGATGATTGTTTAGACATGTTAAACATGCTTGGCAAGGGAGATATATCTAAATAATCATATGATGAGATTGTTGAACTTTGTAAGAGGTGTTCAAGGGGAGCTGCAAGGAACAGAGTAAGTAATAGAGATCCCACCTATTCAAGAGTGCAGAAATCAGCCAGTGGGGGAGCAACAAGAGCTGAAATAGGTAATTTAATTGAAGAATTTAAAACTGAGATGTTAAGTTCTTTTGCTTCACAAATTGACACTTTGCAGGTTAAGAAGAAGCAGGCTGAAGCAGAAGCAACTCTGGCTGTCTTTTGCCCGAAGTGCAGAGACAAACATCCACTAAGGGAGTGCCCATTGGAAAAAATACCAATCTGCACCCTTTGTGAGAAAGATCATGAAACACATCAATGTCCATCTCTACCAGGAATAAAGGCAGCATTATAGCCAACAGAAGAAGAAGCTGAAGCAGTTTACTTGCTAACTCAAAGAAGACAATGGCAACCAAAAGGACAAGGTATGAACTCTAGTATGCCATTTAATCGTTGGAATAATTATTCTGCTTTCAGTCAAACAAATTACCCTCCCTTTAATCAAATGCAATACCCACCCTTTAATCAAATGAATTCCCCACCCATGCAACAATCAAACCCTCCCTTTGTTGATCCTACAATGTGGACTCCTTGGCCCCCACAGCAGCCATCTTCTTTTAACCCTTGGAATTCAAATTGGAGGAGCCAACAACTCCCGTATCCAAATCAATTGCCTCAATTCCAACAACCACTTCCTCTGCCATCAAATGCTCCACCAAATAACCAAATGAGACCCCAGCTACCTGTGCAACCAAATCCTAACCCCAATAATAAAGTTGTGCAAGTCATTGATATTCAGAATCAGTCCATATTTCCTACTATGCAATGTAATGATATTCATTTAAGATCTGGGAAAATAGTAGAGCCTATTATTGATGACATAACTTCTTCTGATTCTGATAAAGAGGAAACTGAGAAACATAAGAAAGCACAACCACCCTCTAACAAGGGTATTGAAATAACAAAACCACCATTCCCCGAGCGTTTGGTTTTAACTAGAACGCCTGAAACACCTGCTTTTAATCTTTTAGGGGAATTGCAAAACTTGTATGTTAAAATTCCACTTTTACAGGCATTAAGAGATGTACCAATTTATGCCGGAACAATAAGGGATATTTGTGTTAAGAAACCTGGTAGGAAAACTAAAGATCCCCTTACAGTACATGTGATGGGTGATTTATCTGCATTAATGTCCGGAAAAACCCCTCCTGTGAAATATGGTGATCCCGTCCATCCTACCGTGACAGTTCAAATTGGTAAAACAATGATTCCTCAAGTTCTGGTAGATTTAGGTGCTGCAATAAACATAATGACTCTTGAAACTTCACAATTGTTACAACTGAATAACACAATCAGAGATACACCTACCATTCTAGAGTTGGCTGACCATTCTACAATTAAACCTGAAGGAGTTGTTGAAGATCTACTTATCTCAGTTGAATCCTGGAAGTACCCAGCTGATTTTGTTGTATTGCAGACTAAAACAAAGCTGGGGGGACATCCTTTAATTCTGGGGAGGCCATGGCTAGCCACAGCTGATGCCTTTATCAGTTGCAGATCTGGTTCAATGAAAATTTCTAATGGTTATGAAACCAAACAACTTACTCTTTATCCTCATGCTACACCCATAATTAATAATGAAGATTCTATGTGGATGGATTATGATGATAATGCTGTTCAACCCATTCTAACTATTGGATAAGCCTTAACTCTTAAAGACAATACAGAGGATGAAATAATTAATAATTTTATTTGTGAACCTTATTCTATAATTGCTGAAACACACAATCAATTGACTGCAATTTTTGAAACAGATACCCAAGAAAAGATTGAATCTGAAGACTTATCTCAGACATTAACCACCATCTCATCTAAAAGTATAATAGTTGAAATTGAACCTGGCAAGACATTAAACATAAATCCTGATCTAACAGTTGCTGAAACACAGCAGTTAATGAAGTTATTACATGAAAATAAGGAAGCATTTGCATGGGATTACACGGATATGAAAGGGATCTCTTCTGAACTATGTACTCACCGAATTTACATTAAAGAGGGATGCCGACCAGTCTGTCAACCCCAAAGACGAATGAACCCTAATTTACGAGAAATTGTTAAAGAAGAACTTCAGAAATTGCTTAATGCAGAATTTATATACCCCATATCTGACAGTGAATGGGTTTCCCCATTGGTAATTGTTCCTAAGAAAAACGAGAAATGGAGAGTATGTGTTGATTACAGAGCCTTGAACAAAGCTACTCAAAAAGATCACTTTCCTTTACCTTTCATTGATCAGGTGTTGGATAGTCTGACAGGGAAGAAATTCTTTTCTTTTCTAGATGGATTTAGTGGGTATAATCAGATTAGAATTGCACCCCAAGACCAGGACAAGACCACTTTCACCAGCCCTTGGGGAACTTTTGCTTATAGAGTTCTTCCATTTGGGCTATGTAATGCACCAGAAACTTTTCAGAGGGTTGTTATAGGAATCTTTTCTGATATGCTGAATGACTCTATGGAAATATTTATGGATGATTTTACTCCTTATGGTGTGTCTTTTGAAGATGCATTACAAAATCTTGAGAAGGTACTTAAACGATGTATACACGCTCACCTCTCCCTAAGTACTGAAAAATGTCATATGATGATGAGTGAAGGAGTAGTGCTTGGACATTTTATTTCATCTCAAGGTATTCAGGTAGATCCATATAAAATATTGGTCATTCAGAATCTTTCTGTTCCTAAAACACAAACTGATGTGAGAAGTTTTCTAGGACATGTTGGATACTACAGAAGATTTATTAAAGATTTTTCTAAGATAGCTTCTCCATTATTTGTGTTGCTTATGAAAAATGCTGAATATAAGTGGACTAATTCTTGTCAGAAAGCTTTTGAAGAACTCAAGCATCAGTTATCTACTGCTCCTATTTTGAGGGGACCTCATTGGGCCCTCCCTTTTCATATATCTTCTGATGCTTCAGACACTGCAATTGGAGCTGTCTTGGGACAAGAGGAGAATCATCTTCCTTATGCTATCTACTTTATCAGTAAGAATATGACCCCTGCTGAGCTTAATTATACAGTTACCGAAAAGGAGTTTCTTGCAGTAATTTATGCCATTAATAAATTCCGACACTATATCACTGGTTATTCTACTTTTCTGCACACTGACCACTCGGCTATTAAGTATTTAATGAAAAAATCTGTCACAAATGCTAGAGTTACCAGATGGCTATTATTACTGCAGGAATTTGATATCACAATTGTAGATCGGCCTGGTAAAGAAAATGTGGTGGCTGATTTCCTTTCACGGTTAAAAACTGATAATAATATTCCAGTAGATGATTCTTTTCCCGATGAGTATTTGTTTGCAGTTTCTGCTCACTCTCCATGGTATGCAGATATTGCCAATTATTTGGTTGCAGGAAAATTACCATCACACCTGTCATACAGAGAAAAGAGAAGAATTGTTCAAAAAAGTGCCAGGTATAGCTGGATAAGTGGGTGTATTTTCTACACAGGGCTTGATCAGGAAATCCGAAGGTGCATTAGGGAAGATGAAGTGTATGACATACTGAAAGCTTGTCATGATGGCCCTTGTGGAGGGCATTTTGCTGATAAAAGAACAACACACAAAATTTTGAGGATGGGTTACTATTGGCCCTCATTATTTAAGGATGCAAAGAAATATGTGAGGGCTTGTGACAGCTGCTAGAGAATGGGTCAACCCAATCATAGAGATCAAATGCCATTAAACCCCCAGGTAGTTTCTGAACCATTTGAAAGATGGGCCTTGGATTTCATAGGACCCATTAATCCTCCATCCAATCAAAGACCTTATATATTAGTCTGTACAGACTATATGACTAAATGGGTGGAGGCCAAAGCACTTATTAGAGCCAATGAAGAGGCTGTCCTAGCTTTCTTATTTGAATAAATCTTCACTAGATTTGGAATTCCTAGAGAGCTAGTTACAGATGGAGGACCTCCATTCAATTCTCATGTTTTTAAGTCTACCCTTCAGAAATATCATATTCATCATAGAATGACTACCTTGTTGGGAAAAATACTGAGAGGGGGGGGTGAATCAGTATTTATTGCATATTCAAAACTTTTACTTTTTCTTGCTTCTAAAACCCATACGCTACTTTCCTGAAACAGACTCGCATATATACGCGGATACCCTTTATGAAACTTGCGTATTCACAGATATCTAATTATGTCATTAGTTCTTCACATAAATCATTCCATCATTCATTCATCAGATGTTTAATAAACGATGAAGCATGTGCGGTAAGAACGAAGGTAAAGCATCACACATGAACACCGGGATTTTTAGGTGGAAACCCAAGTCGGAAGAAAACCACCGTTGCAGTTGCTCAGCCTTCAATATTTTATTATAGAGAAAACATCTTACAACATATGTATTGGTGCAGACTCCTACCAGCACGCAGGCACCCACCTGTGCTCATTTACCAGCCTCTCCTGGAAGGGAGCTCCAACCCCCTGACTCGTTTACCAGCCTCTCCTGGAAGGGAGCTACGACCCCCTGCTCTCGTTTACCAGCCTCACCTGGAAGGGAGCTACAACCCCATGACTGAAGGTTACAACCCTCAGCACCTCTATGGACCACGTTTCATCAATTTTCACACTGGATCCAACACTTCCTTTAGGACACCACTTGTAGGCCACTAGAATGACTACAATCATGGGAAAACATCGAGAGGGGGTGAATCAGTATTTACTGCATATTCAAAACTTTTACTTTTTCTTGCTTCTAAAACCCATACGCTACTTTCCTGAAACAGACTTGCGTATATATGCGGATACCCTTTATTAAACTCGCGTATACCCAGATATCTAATTATGTCATTAATTCTTCACTTAAATCATTCCATCATTCATTCATCAGATGTTTAATAAACAGTAAACATATGCAGTAAGAACTGAGTAAACCATCACACATGAACACCTGGTGATTTTAGGTGGAAACCCAAGTCGAGAAAACCACCGTTGCATGGTCTCACCTTCAATATTTTATTATAGAGAAAAAACATTCTTACAATATCACCCCCTTCAGGCAGACTTCTACCACTGACGTTGAAAAAGACCCATCACTCCTCAAGGGCCATGCACAAACTTCTCCTGGAAGGGAGCTCCAACCCCCCGAGCACACACCAGAAGGGAGCTACAATCCCCTGATCTCATTTACCATCCTCCCCTGGAAGGGAGCTACAACCCCCTGACTGAAGGCTACAACCCTCAGCACCTCTATGGACCACGTTTCATTAATTTTCACACTGGATCCAAAGCTTCCTTTAGGACACCACTTGTAGGCCACGTTTCATCATATTTCAGACTTGACCCTTTCCATACTTTTAAGCACAGTCAACCATGAAACATATACATATAACTCACTGACAGATATCAGTAAACCACCAGAACAGATCAGACATTTCTTACCATAGACTTCAACAAACCCTATTTTGCATACGCGCTTTCCCTTCACTGATGTCGCGTATATACGCGCTTCCGTTCACATAAACCACAGACACCAGACATTTGGTCAAGATACGCGTTTTTCTCAAATGGGCCGCGTATATACGTGCTTCCTCTGCGGCGAACTAGCGTATAGATCTTCAACCATTGTAGAGCAGCATACTTCTTCAGATCAGATATTTAGTTCAGATTTACCCTTTTACTTCAGACAGATGTTCGCCTCATCTCAGAACTAAGCCTTCCATAAACAGATCTAGCAGATACAAATACATTCCAGATCTAGATATTTCGCTTCATCATTTCTTCATAGGTGCATCATAGATTCATATCTATTATTTAAGCCTTTACCCTTCCATACATTCCATACGTATATACTTCATAGAGAAGTATTCATTCAAGCTCAGACATCTTGCTCCCACACCATGATTTGCACAATGAATTTCTTCTGTTTATATAGGTTCTCCCTTTTTCAATACCATGAGCCCCTTTTTCAATACCATGAGCCAAAACAATACCATGAGCCCAAAACTACATTACTTTCGATGGTATTCCTGGATGGGGTCATTTAGACGAATCATTACCCAATATAATGGGTCAATTCCATGGTGGTTACCCCTGGTTTTGCACTTTATGAGCGTTTTTTCCCATACGCTACTTGGAACGTTCTTTTTCGCGTGCATACGCGACTTCCCCTAGGCCAATCCGTGTATGCCTAGAGACATACTCTTTTTCATCATAGAATTAGGCACATCCTGGAATTCCTTTCATCATTACATCTGAGCTGCTCTGTAGACACATCATATTTACATCATTAATTAGTATATCAAGTCAGTTTCCATCAAGTACAACTTTCATCAAGTAGGTTGCCATCATCTTTATTAAGTGGGTTGCCATCAAGGACAACACTTCAACCATTGTTCAACAAACATCATATCACATCATATTTACATCATTTACCAAGTCCATCAAGTCAAGAATAGCTTCATCAGGTGGATTTCCATCAAGGACAACACAAGTCAACAGTCGCATGTCTTCATCTTCATTCTCACATCAAGGACAACACTCTCCATCATATTGCCAACAATCTCCCCCGTTGGACTTGATGGCAACCACGATGGTGTTTGGTTACCACAACAAATAGGTACATTAAGAATACAATGACACCATGTCACTCTCTCCATTTTTGACATCATTCAAACACCATGTCACTCTCCCCCTTTGACATCAAGGACAAAGGGTGGATCAAGAACCAACATACTCTCCCCCTTTTCTCCTCATGTGGAAGAAGCATTCTGCAGATCTGATATATACTGAAGTGACCAAGCTCCCCCTGAGTTCATGCTGAATCGTCAAACATATGTTCCAATGAAGTACATGACTCTATGAAGTTCCTATCACCAATGAATCACACTTACATCAAAGATCCATCCAAGTGGATTTACATAAGAGACTCAACTACCCAACCAAGTGGGTTTACAAATTGGACTCAACTACCCAATCAAGTGGGTTTACAATATTTGACTCAGCTACCCAACCAAGTGGGTTTACAAATTTGACAAGTTCTTACACGACTGAATATTACAATTTTACATCATGGGTCTCAACAAGACCTTTTCATCAGATTACAAATATGACCAACACCAGAAAGACTTCAAGAAAAAAAAAACATATTTCAGAACCATCATAATTCCAACAATGCATTATACTCACATAGTGCCATCGCTCCCCCCTAATCAGTGCAAGTAACTAAGCAACCTTTCCAAATGGACTAAGGCTCCCCCCTTAGTTTGTGCATCCGCTAACACTTTCACCAACAAATCATCAAAACATCTTCATCAAATCACTAGAAGAATAATGAGAATCGAATGGCCTTAGCGCATCTTCAGCCCAAACAAAAGATCGTAGATACCAAATAAAGACGCAGCCGTAAGCCGAAGAAGGCTGAAATTAAAGCAGAATTTTTCAGCAATCGACATACGCGATTTTCTATGCATGAACTCGCGTATATACGCGATCGTGTTTCACTGTGTTTCAGGAAACCCGCGTATCCAATATCACCTTCTACATTTTAACCAAATCTGATCCTTTGTGAGAAAAATATAGTGTTCAGCTTCTTTTTGAGATATTTGAATGCTTCCTTGGAATATAGATAGATATAACAATGTAGTTGTGTCTTCAAGCGTCATCCAATGGTTGTCGCATAAACACATTAGTAACCAAGCCTTCAGATTCTTTGCAGCATCAATACAATCTTTCCAAGAGAGATTATCATACCAGAACAACATCTTCAAATATGTGTCAATCATCCATGTGGTCCAATATCACCATGATCTTTAAGGTTTAACATGAAGTAACGTATGTAGGCAAAAGATCTCAACCATAGTAACAAACTTTGCATGATCTATTCTTATCTTTGAATCAAACGACTTCCAACTCATCCATGTGTGAGCACAAAAGATACTTTTCAGCAAACAGGGCTCAAAAAATCATCATAATAAACCATATACCAAGTCATCATATTTTGAGCATGAGTATCACAATAACCAAAGAATAAGCAGTCATAGTGCCAACAATGCAGTCATTAGTATTCAACCTGCTGCTCCCCCTGAACCAGTACTCCTCCTTAACTTGTGCAACCTGAATACTTATCAAAGAAATAATGCTAACAATCTCTCGCAGAATCTCATTCTTATCTCGATTTATAAGCCTTCTTCATCTCAAAGAATCTAATACTCTTCAAGAACAAGCAAATGTAGGACTCATGACTCATCCATAATCTTCAACATAAGTAACCAAGTATCATATCATCATTATTTAAAAACTGAGGAATGAATCTAATACATAGTCAATAATACAGTTATTAACAGTCAAACTGATGCTCCACCTGAACCTCTGCTCTAGATCTTCAGCTAGCATATAAATTCTCTTATCATCAATGCATACGCAACTGTGTCTGATGAAACTCGCGTGTATAAGCGACTTTTGCTAATAGAACCGGCGTATGGAAAGTGAAGCATATAAATTTTTCATCTTCCTTCATATCCCCCTGAACTTGTACTTCATGTACCTGTCTTCTTCATATCAGATGCTTTGTCAGAAATACATGTAACTAGAAGAATCAAATCAACCATGAGAGTCATCATACATTGCTCCCCCTGTGATGATACATTACTAAATCTCATAATGTATCCCACATCATTTCTGTAGTCAAAAAGTAAGCTTCAGAAGTGGATGACTACAGTAGGGTCAGAATTCCCTACGTTTCTGATCGGTCCTCCATCTTTTTCCAGATTTGTTTGGTCATTCTATTTGTGTGCTGGAAGTTATCCAATTTCTCATATATGTTCAACCTGCATTCCTTTTCTACATGTCCATACTTGTTACAAGAATAACATCTCATATGTCCAGAAAAATAAGCATAAGAATCATAATGAGTATTTTTAATCTTCCTCCTTTTACAATCAGTTGCTTTATGTCCATACTTGTTACATGAAAACAATATCCCTTGAAGAAACCAGAGTACCTTTCTATGTAGGAGCTCTTTGTTTGAGGCTGAAATGATCTGCTCCTGCAATTTGCTGCAACATGCCCATAATTATGACATTTAAAGCATTCAACGTTCTTGAATAAATTCCTTTGAGAGTTCATGATTGTTGGTTGAGCTTTTGTCTCTTTCAACACTTCTGGTTTAGTATTGACATCCTCCGAATTTATGCACTTCCTCAGAGCTAGATTCTCCTTTAACAGTTTCATGAAAACCAAGACCAAGTTTAACAGAAGGAGACCTTTGACTACTAAGAATATTGTCAAGAATCTTAGTACTATCTTGAAACCTCAAGAGTTTATCCTTTTCTTCTAATTTACCTTCGAGAATGTTTACCTCAACCTCCAATTTTTGGCATTGCTTCATCATGCTTTCTTCAACCCTTTTTCCTTCTTCTACTTGATCATTCAAATTTAAGATCTCTTCTTTCAACCGATTTTCTTGCCCTTCAAAGATTTGTAAAAGTTCCTCATTCCTCTTATTTGATTTTTCCAGATCTGTTTTGAGTGAGATGATTTCTGCCTCACGTCCTTCCTTTTCAAATGTTTGTAGAGGTTCCTCATTCTTCTTACTTCATGCTTCAAGATCTGCTTGCAGAGAGATCATTGCAGCTTCAAGTCCTTCATTCTTCCTGCTTGATTTTTCGAGATCTCGTCTGCATTTTGATCGTTGATTTCTGCTTCTAGTTCTTTAATTCGATTGGATGCATAAGTATGAAACCTTTGATACTTGTCCACCTCTCCATTCAACATTTCTATTTTATATTTCATTTGAGAGATCATCTCTTTGTAGATAGAATCTTTCTTATCAATTTCCTTTTGTTGTTATTCAACTTTGATCTTGATAGCTTCTTCTAGATCCACAACTTTACTTTCACTTTCTAGATTACTATCAGATTCATCTTCTTCAATTTTTGCTATACAGGTTTTCTGAGACATCTTCTTGCTTCGAGTAGCTTTCTTCTTTTTCTTCTTTGCCGTGAGCACTTGTAGAGCTTGGTCAGAGTCTTCACTTTCACTATCATAATCGTTTCATATACAGTTAAGTAAAATACAAGAACAATGATTAATACCTATTTCATCTCCTTCAATTTCTGCTATACATGATTTCTGAGGTATCTGCTTGCTTTGAGTGGCCTTCTTCTTTTGCTTCTTAGCCATGAGCACTTTCAAATCATGGTCAGAATATTCTTCATCTTCACTGGATACTTCATCATCATATTCATTTGCATAAAAACTCTTCCTCTTTTTAAATTGTTTCCCTTTACCATGTTTTTCTTTATAAGGGCATTTAGCAGCATAGTGACCAACTTTTCCACACTCAAAACATTTGAAGGGAAGCTTACCTTTGAATCGTCCAATACCAAGTTGGAGCTTTCTCACAAAATTCGCTTCTTCTTCTTCAGATATATAGTTGGATTCTTTGACAACTTCCTTTTCTTTTCCTTTTACAGATACCTTAAAAGCAAATTTCTCTCGATTTGAGCAGACCTCCTTGTCTCATTTCGTGCCATTTCTCGACGTTCATGTAATTGAACAATAGTAAGAGTTTGCATCTTGGCCTTTCTAGATAGTTTAAACTTGAGCTGGGAATCTATCGAAGGATCTAAGACTTTTTCTACCAAAGTAGTATGTTATGGTTTCACCCCAAATTTTCTCATCCGATTTACAATATCATCTACCTTGAGAAAGAACCGGCAACACTTTCATCACTATGCATCTTCAAATTTTCATATTCAATTCATGAGTTTGAGTTTTGGTAATTTTTACCCTGTATCTCCTTCCTTTACAGCTCGTAACGATTTTGTCCCATATTTCTTTTCATTGGAATGTAGCCGCATCACTTTAGCAAATTCTCGATTCCGACATGCTTCCCAATAAGACATTCATCGCTTTGGCATTGATTTCATATTTCTTCCTTTCTGCTGCATCAGTAGGAATACTTGCCGGATACTGATAACCTTCTTCCACGATTGCCCACACTTCTGCACCAAGACTTTGTAGATATGCTTTTGTTCGTACCTTCCAGAATATCAGATTGCTTCCATTAAATAGAGGTGGCTTTATAGACATTACTCGTTCATGACTTCCCATTGCGACGGATCTTCTTCAAGCGATCAAGCTTCTGCAGAAGGATATTCTCTGATACCAATTGTTGGGAAAAATACTGAGAGGGGGGGGTGAATCAGTATTTAGGGCATACTCAAAACTTTTTACTTTTTCATGCTCTAAAACCCATACGCTACTTTCCTGTCACAGGCTCGCGTATATACGCGGATACCCTTCTTTTTATGAAACTTGCATGTGAAACACGTATATTCAATTATGTTATTAGTTTCTTCACTTAAATCATTCCATCATTCAATCATCGATAAGCCTGATAAACAAAGAAATGTGCAAGAAGAAATCAAAAAGAAACCATCACACAAAGCATCACACATGAACACCAGGATTTTTAGGTGGAAACCCAAATCGGGAGAAAACCACCGCTGCAGTTGCTCAGCCTTCAATATTTTATCATAGAGAAAACATCTTACAACATATGTGCTGGAGCAGACTTGACCAGCACGCAGGCACCCACCTGCGCTCGTTTACCAGCCTCTCCTGGAAGGGAGCTCCAACCTCCTGACTTGTTTACCAACCTCACCTGGAAGGGAGCTACGACCCCCCGATCTCGTTTACCAGCCTCACCTGGAAGGGAGCTACGACCCCCTGACTGAAGGCTACAACCCTCAGCACCTCTATGGACCACGTTTCATTAATTTTCACACTGGATCCAAAGCTTCCTTTAGGACACCACTTGCAGGCCACGTTTCATCATATTTTCAGACTGGACCCACTCCATACTTGTAAGCACAGTCAACCATCAAACAGATACATATAACTCACTGACAGATATCAGTAAATTAGCAGAATAGATCAGACATTTCTTACCATGGACTTCAGCAAACCCTAGTTTGCATACGCGCTTTCCTTTCACTGATGTCGCGTATCTACGCGCTTCTGTTCACATAAACCAGCGTATACCTCTGTACATATTTCATTGCGCATACGTGCTTTCTCTTCAACGAAGCCGCGTATATACGCGCTTCCTCTGCGGCGAACTAGCGTATAGATCTTCAATCATTATAGAGCAGCATACTTCTTCAGATCAGATATTCAGTTCAGATTTACCCTTTTACTTCAGACAGATGTTCGCCTCATCTAAGATCTAAGCCTTCCATAAACAGATCTAGCAGATACAAATACATTCCAGATCTAGATATTCCGCTTCATCATTTCTTCATAGGTGCATCATAGATTCAGATCTATTATCAAGCCTTTACCCTTTCCATACAGATATACTTCATAGAGAAGTATTCATTCAAGCTCAGACATCTTTCTCCCACACTCATGATTTGCACAATGAATTTCTTCTCTTTATATAGGTTCTCCCTTTTTCAATACCATGAGCCCCTTTTTCAATACCATGAGCCAAAACAATACCATGAGCCCAAAACTACATTACTTCCGATGGTATTCCTGGACAGGGTCATTTAGACGAATCATAACCCAATACAATGGGTCAATACCATGGTGGTTACCCCTGGTTTTGCACTTTATGAGCACTTTTGCCCATACGCGACTTGGAACGTTCTTTTCCGCGTGCATACGCGACTTCCCCTAGACAGATTCGCGTATTCCTAGAGACATACTCTTTTCATCAAGATTTAGCACATGCTGAATTCCTTTCTTCATTGCCTTCTTTACACACTGTAGATACATCAGATTTCCTTCATCAAGAACATATTCTATCAAGCACAACTTCATCAAGTAAGTTGCCATTATCTTCATCAAGTGGGTTGTATTTCAAGGACAACACTTAGCATCATATTGTCAAAAAACATCATATCACATCAGATTTACATCATTTACCAAGTCCATCAAGTCAAGAATAACTTCATCAGGTGGATTGCCATCAAGGACAACACATGTCAACAATCTCATGTCTTCATCTTCATTCAGTGGGTTGTCATCAAGGACAACACTCTGCATCATATTGCCAACACATACCACCCCCAGGCCAATGGGCAGGTGGAAAGCACAAATAAAGTATTAGAAACCATTCTAACTAAAACAGTGAAGGACAACCAGAAGGATTGGTCTCAAAGGCTCCCTGAAGCATTATGGGCTTACAGAACTACTTGGAGAAACACTACAGGTTTTTCTCCCTATGAATTGGTTTATGGTAAAAATGATGTTTTTCCTGTGGAATTTGAAATTAAAACTCTAAGAACTACTTTAGCTGTTAATCTTGATCTGACTGATGTGCAGACAGCTAGGTTGCAGCAACTTCTTGAATTGGATGAAAAGAGATTAGATGCCATTCACCAAACAACCATGATTCAACAATAGAGAATGAAGTGGCATGATAAAATTATCAAACACAAGCAGTTCCAAAAAGGTAATTGGGCCTTATTGTATGACTCTTGGTTTGAAAATTTTCAGGGTAAGCTACGTACACGTTGGCTTGGACCATATGAAGTAGATGCTTTTTTTTCTAATGGAACAGTAAGACTTCTAACAATTGATGATTATAAAACACCCCTACTAGTCAATGGTCATAGGCTTCGTTTGTACCAGCGCCCTGTTTCTAAAGAGGACTTCAAGACTGCTTGCATGAATGATACACATTATCTTTTTCTAGGGGAGTCTTCTGCTCCTCACAACATTTAATTTTCTGCACTGTATTTTTTTTAGTATTAGATTAGATTTAAAACTAATAATCCCTCTCAAGGGTTGGCATATTACAATTGAATTTTGCAGATTCTGGAAAAGCTCATTAAGGAGGACAGATTCATCATAAGAAGATCTGAAGCTTCAATCACGGAAGCTTGTTCCCTTCATTTCAACTCATTTCCTAGCAATATCCCTTTTCTCCCATTTCTACATTATTTCCCTTTTTCCATTTTTTCCCACTTCTACCATTCCTGAAATATCATCCTTCAGCTAGTATTTCCCATTCCTTACTGCTGAAATTATCCCTTATCAAATACTTCCCCCACTTGTTTTAAACCCAAGTCATTATATCCCATTTTCCTGATTTTCCCCTTTGCTGAAACACCAGTTTCAACAACATGTCATTCATTTTTCCGTTGCTGAAACACCAGTTTCAGCAACCTGTCATTTATCTTTTCATCATTAAAACATCATTTCTTTCCTCTGCTATACAAGCTTTTCAGTTCTCCACTTTTACTCTTCAGATCCTTTGGGTGAATATTATTCAGTACTGAGCAGATCCTGATATGCTCCTGTTCTACATTTCAGAGAAATCTACAGATTCTTCCATTAATATCAAGCCATTACGAAGCACTCTATACTTCGAATTTTAAAGACAAAGGTAAAAATATAAGGTATGCGGTTTTTATGTAATGTAGTTAAATAATATTTTAAAGAGAGGATCTTGCTCATAATGATTACAATCTCCACACGCTTAAACATCATTGCACCATACGTAAGGGGGGGAATTTCAAAAACTAAATCATCATTCCAAACCATCCAATCCTCCGTCACATTTCATATCTATTATTTCCGCCGTCATTGAGACTCCATATCCTCTATTGCAACAATTAGCTTGACCAAAGCATGTGTTTCTTTTCTCTGTGCTTCTGCATGTGACTCAAGCTAGTAGCTATGGGAGGGTCAGCTATCAGACACGAGCCTGGTTCGATAACTCTTCTCGAATTGTTCCCGGAGGCCTATCAAATTTTTCAACAAGCAGGATGGACAACATACTTCGAAAGGTTAGGAGAATTTGATCAGCAGCAAGTTTTAGAGTTCGCACAGAATCTTCAGGGGAATTATTCAGTGGTTCAAGGGGTCCGAATTTCAGTCACAGAGGAAGATGTAGCACAAGTTTCAGGTTTTCCGGTTATAGGGGCTCGCTGGTTCAGTAGGAAGCAAGTTATTTTAAATGCACAGCAAGATTTTCTTCTTCTAGAAGAACTGGTTGAACTTAAAGGCCGCGGTATAAGTCTGCATTCACTTCCTTGACCATGGCCAACAGTAGCTGAATTCATCAAGCACTACTTGACATGCGAAGGGCGTTACCAGGTAGTCTATCAACACGACTTCGTTTTGATGAATCATTTGAAGCATGGTCGATTAGTTAATATTCCCTATTATCTTCTTGGTTGTATAAAAAACATGTCATATTATTGCAGATGGGTTAAATTCCCATTGTTATCCCTTACCCATCATCGTTTATGTCAATTATTAATTCATAGGGGTTTTTCTCAGCAAAACCCCCCTCTGAATAATCCACTCCTCATTCCCCAGCAAGCCGAAATTCCCCAGCAAGCCGAAATTCCCCAACAAGCCGGAAGTTATCAAGAAACTCCTGAGAGTTCTTATGAAAGGCAACTGGACGATATCCCAGACCCCCCAGTAATTCCGTCCTCAGAACCAGTTGACCTACCCCCAAGTTCGTCCCACTTAGTAGAGTCACCCCTTCCCACTATTCCTATCCCTATCAATGAGTCTCCAACACCCCCATCTCCACCTACTCATAAAATAAAGAGACGAACCCCAACAGTCTTTGTCTCAAAACGACAAACAAGGGCCACATCCCAAATTTTCACTTCTTCCGAAAGCCCTTCCCCTAGAAAAGAATCTTCTCCTACAAAGAAAAGGAAAAACACTGACTTCTCTGCTTTCCTACCAAAAAGGAAAATGAAAATGACTGTTGAAACAGGAGTTACTCCCATTTCCCCCGACCCCGCCACTATCCTGTTAAAACTTCAATCCTCACCACCATTCCAAATTCCCCAACCCGTCTCGTCTGGTGGCACTGTCACACAAGAACCAGTGCCCCGGGATAACATGACATCGTTTATTGCTCAAACAGTGACTGCCACACAAGAACCAGTCACTTACCCAGAGGCTGAAACACAAGAACCAGCCACTGTGGTACAAGAATCATACACCAAGCATGATAATATAGGGAAACCAGCTGTAGCTGCTCCACAAGAACCAGCTACAGCTGGGGATCAGCAGAGAACTCCAGCAGAATCAACCAGCACACAGGGTTCACACACTATGGCATCTTTATTGGAGGAAAATGAGTTTTTGAAGTCTGAACTAGAGGCCTATAAGAATGAATTAATCATGGCACGAGAAGCCTTTGATAGAGAATTGAATCTCTACATGCTAGCACACACAACATTAGCACAAAACAAGGATCCATGCAGAGAATACATGTGCCATGAGTGTGGTAACATTTACCAACAGGCATGGTACAAAGTAGTCAAAATTCAGGTATCTGAGGCATCTACATCAGCTACAATTAAAGAAGAACACCCTACTGCCACATAAGAACCAGTAGGGCCCTCAAAAAGTCTGGAAAAAGAAACTAAACCACAGATATCTCGCCCTGTGCTAGTCAGCTCGGCCACTCAGACAATGCCCCAACCCAGTACTTATAATGTGGGGACACAGACCCTGCCATGGAAATAATTAGAACTTATGAACAACTGGAAGAAACAATATGCTGTAGATCAAGATAAAATATTACAGCAACATAAGTTAGCATGGTAGAATCACATGTATGCCAACTGGGATATTTGGGAACATACATTGCAACAACTCAGGGATTCCAAGAAAGAAGTCAAATAATCAAAAGAAAATTTGGTTTTGATGTTTTCATTAGTGCAAAAATTGATGGCTACCCGAAAACCATCCTTGAATTATTCTCTCTTCCTCTCTGAACGTTTGGTTTATTTTCAATTGAAGGCAATAAAGGATGGCAGACCTCATGAATTGCTTACTGCGGAAAAATTTGTTAATACTTTTGCTGAGGCCCCTGAAAGTGACCAACATTTGTTGTGTGAACTTCATCTCCATAACGAGGCCATGCCTGAGAATAGAAAAGTCAATCTCACTCCAATTGTAGGTGATGTACAAATTAGGGCATTCGTTTCTTTCCTGGCCAATCAGCTCACCTGGAAAACTGTGTTTATTGCAAGTAGGCATAATGAAGATAATCGTCTCCTTTGGATTAGACCGGAACCTTCAAATCCGGCTATGTTTGTAGCACAATATCACCGATTCTTGCAGAAGCCAGGAATGCACAGGTACATACAACAACTGCAGGCTTCAACACTTTTAAAGTGTCTACAGCTAATCAAAGTAAAGGAGACTGCTGCATTGAATGCCAACACTATGTTTTGGCAACAGGCATGCAAGGAAAGACAAGAGTATCACCCTTTCAGCCCTGATAATCTTCAAGCTGCACTTTCCAGGGTACCTAATTACATCAGGTGTATTCGGCATTGTGGAGAAAACCGGATTGGTTACCATTTTCATTTTCCAATTCTATGGATGCCTACAGAAAAATACCAGTGTCACTACCAATTGGCTGATAGGGATGAGGCTGTAGCATGGTAGCAATTGCAGAAAAATCGAGGATTCCGAGCTCCGACAGAAGCCACCTTCTCCAGCTACTACTTGAGCAACCTGCATGCACAGAGTCAGTACTCAGACTCTGACTCAGACTAGGAGTTGCCTGAGGACATGCAACCCTTTCAGCTGGGGGGGATGTCAAGACCTCACTATGTACCATTTTTACTATATATTTTGACACCACCTTACCTTTATAACCATGTTTAAAAAGGATTCCATCATCATTTTCATTTACTTTATCCAAAGGTATATAAAATCCTCTTCTTTATTATATATTTAATCTATTTACATATAATTCCATATTACTCTTATATTTCATCATTAATCGAAGGTAGATTGTTGCTAACATAAGTCTAAAAGATCGCAGATAATTTATGTGCTGTGCTGGAACAATCGGCCGTTGCTGAAACAGTCAAACTCCGTTGCTGAAACAGCCGACTCCGTTGCTGAAACAGTCGACTCCGTTGCTGAAACAGTCAGCAGGCACGCAAATTCCGGCACTATTCATAATTTGCGATTCTGGAAGAGTATTTTTTGGAACAATGGCAACAACATGAAGACGTGGTTACACGAATTATTCTGAAGATAGTACTCTTTTTGTATCTGTTGTAACGATATCTTTTTATGGAAGAACAGAATAGCCCTGTTTTAAGAAAGAAGAACAGATTTAGGGATAAATATAGATTTTCTCTATTGTAATTGTAAGAGATGTCTCCTCTTTAAAAAGAGGAGAAATAATCATTAGAGGAGAGCTCGAAAACTACAGGAGAACATTGTGTTTGAGAGGACAGGAGCTAGACTCCATTTGTAATGTATCATTTCTTTTGACAGATGAATAAAATTTCCTTTTGAGCGCTTCAATTTAATCCTTTCCCTAGGGAATCTTGTGAGAAGGAAAGGGCCCGCCTTCCTCACAAGATTCGCCCGACTGTTCCTGTAGTTTGTTAGATTTCTTTATGATATTCGCACTTTACTTTAATTCTGTTTGTTGAAACACCAGTTACACAGTTCTGTAGTTTAGTGAGCATTATGTTTCCTTTAATGTTGCATGTGTTTAGTACATTCAATCTTAAGAAGTTAAGGGATCTATTTCTGTTATTTGTTTGAATGTATGATTGATGCTGGGAAGCAGGTGCTGAAGATTCCTGTACAAAGGAATAGGGTCCTGTTCCCATTGATTGCCTTTCTTTTTCCTGCAGTGTGATTAGAAACAGGAGATAGGTGCTGAAGGTTCTTGTTCATGGGAATAGGGTCCTGTTCTCTTGAGTTTATCTTTTCTACAGAGTGATTAGTGTCAGGAAACAAGTGCTGAAGTTCCTATTTGAAGGAATAGGGTCCTGTTCCCTGTTATGGTTGATTGGTTTCCTTTCCTGCAGAATGATTTCCTTTTATTTGGATTCTTAAAAACTGCAATAGAGGAATTACTTCTACTATAACATCAGTAACTTCAGCTTTGATTAAACATGGTGTGAATAATTAGATTTGTATGATTAATAACTGTGTGGCTTTTTACTACAACATTATTTTTTCTTTTGGAATTGAGCATATCCAGTGTGTGATTGTCTTTGGAATAAACAGACTTCCTCGGGTTGAAAATTTATGTGGAGCTTGAATTGTTAAAACAATTAAAGCGACCAACACACTACGATCAGTCGTTGGGCATTTCAGGGTCGAGAAAACAGTAGCAATACTACAGAAGTATTTCTATTGGCCGAACCTTTGAAAGGATGTGGAGAAGCACATCAGATCCTGCACTGCTTGTGCCATTGCCAAACCGACCATCAAGAAGCAAGGCCTATATACTCCGCTACCTACCCCTAGTCGACCTTCGGAATCCATCTCCATGGATTACATGTTGGGCCTGCCTTCTACTAAGCAGGGAAATGATTGTGTTTTCGTGGTCGTCGACAGATTCTCGAAGATGGCCATTATGGCGGCCTGCAAGAAGAATATCACAGCAGAAGCCACTGCTAAACTCTTCTTTGAACGAGTGTGGGTGCACTTTGGGATCCCACAGTCTATCATATCAGATCGGGATAGCAGGTTCCTCGGCACATTTTGGTCCAGCCTCTGGTCGATGTTGGATACCAAGCTCACCAAGTCCACAGCTTTCCATCCCCAAACAGATGGCCAGACAGAGGTCGTCAACATAATGATTGTACACATTCTGCGCATGTACAATTCAAAGCATCCACGCACATGGGACGAGAGCCTCCCTTATGTACAACATAGTTATAATAGGGCTCTCCACAGTTCAATCGGCCATAGCCCCTTTCAGGTGGGCTTGGGATTCCAGCCACTATGCCCCATTGACGTAGCCATGCCATTTGCAGCTGCTCAGGAAAATTCAGCTCATGTCCAGTCTGAAGTTGACAAAGCCAGTAGCTTCATCGAGCGCATTCAACACATCCGCCAACATGTTCATGATATATTGGACAGAGCCAATGCCAAGTACAAGCAACGCCATGATCAACACCGGGTGCCACACAACTTCCAGGTGGGCGACAAAATATGGCTACATTTGCAGAAGGAGCGCCTCACTGGACCCCACCGCAAGCTTCGCCCACTCCGATACGGGCCTTACACCATCACCAAGGCTATAGGGAACAATGCCTTCGAGCTCAGTATTCCACCATTTCTTGGTCTGCACCCAGTATTCAATGTGGATCGCCTTCGTCCTTACTTCCCACCTCTACTAGACACCTCAGACATTGCAGAACAATTCACACCAACAGAGTTAAATCCAGACTGCATGGAACAGGCCACCACAGATTGTATCATGGACATACAAATCAAGAACACTCACCAACAGAAGATCCAACTATATCGGGTTGTCAAAGCTGGCCAACTCCTGCACCAAGGAAAGTGGTTCACCAGGGACCAAGTTCAGCAGAAATTTCCTCATCTCATGGAGGAACTTAACGCAATGGGGACCATTGCTTCCTAAGGGGGGAGGAATGATCCAGGTGGATATTGGTGGTCACCGCCTATTCCACTTGGGGCCCCACCATTGTCTATTTCAGTTTTTCAGTTTCGGCACAGTTTACTATTTTTAGCAGTTTTTCGGGTCCTAAACTTCCGGAGCCGTTTTGAGGCCCTAAACGACGTTTTTTGGGAAAACAGAGAGCAACATGGGTCCATGGATCGATGTTGCTCATTCCAAATTTGTAGTCCTCGGATAGATCTTTCTAACGAGGTATGGTACGCGTCAAACGGAGATCGTATGCCAAAGTTACGCCCCTGGGGAGTTGAAACACCAATTTACCCAAACGGGGCCCATAGTTTTGGCGCTTCATCTCCTAGGGTTAGGGTTTTGGCTGTTTAGGATTTCCCATTGTTTCTAAATAATAAATAGGCCCTCGAGCCTCATTGTAACTCAGTTCAGAGGGCTGTAGCCACCACATCTCTTCTCAGAGATAGCTACCAGTGCCCTAGCTAGTTTTATTTCCATTCTGTCTGTAAGCAAATTTCAGTTCTTTGATATTAACGAAATGAAGTGTTATTTCCGCTGCATCTCTGTATTTATGGTTATGTGTTTATTCTGTTGCGTTCCTGCATAAATCCGGATCAAGAGTGGAAAATCTTTGGATGCGGATGCGCCACTTAGGTGGGAGCGTAGATTGAAGGATCGAGCAAAGTTATCCGTCATGTGTTCCTTTGTTTTTGAGAGCCTCCCTCGAGCAATATTTTTATGGGATCTCCTGCTCCCTCATCTTTCTTTCGTCCCCCCATAGGTGTCAGTCGAGGTTTGCGAGCTGATCTTTACAAAGGTTCCACGGATCAAGCCCAGAGCTCATTACTCTGTCCAGAGCCTCGTTGGGGACATGCAAAGAAGGATCGAGAAAAAGCAGACCGCTCTGATACCACTGATCCAGATTTATGTAGGAACGCAACAGAATAAACATATAACCATAAATACAGAGATGCAGTGGAATTAACACTTCATTTCATTAATATCAAAGAACTAAAATTTGCTTACAGACAGAATAGAAATAAAACTAGCTAGGGCACTGGTAGCTATCTCTGAGAAGAGATGTGGCGGCTACAGGCCTCTGAACTGAGTTACAATGAGGCTCGAGGGCCTATTTATTATTGAGAAACAATGGAGAACCCTAAACATCCCAAAAACCTAACCCTAGGAGATGAAGCGCCAACACTATGGGCCCCGTTTGGGTAAATTGGTGTTTCAACTTCCCAGGGACGTAACTTTGGCATACTATCTCCATTTGACGCACATGATACATCATTAGAAAGCTTTATCCGAGGACTACAAATTTCGCCATAAATATCATTTTGAAGGGGAATGATATTCAGACTGCGTGCCCAAAACGTGGTTTAGGGCCTCAAAATGGCTCGGAAGTTCGGGACCCGGACCCAAAAACTACTAAGAAATAGTAGTTATACGAAGCGAAAAAACGAAAGAGATAATGGTGGGGAGCCCAGAAGTGGAATAGGCAGTCATACCAATATCCCCACAGGATCATTACCCCCAACAATCAGTGTTAGGAGAAAATCGTATGACTGAAGTACGTTGTAAGAACTCAATCACTAGATAACAAGAGGAAAGTGAGAGAGAGGAATGTAAGGTAGTCTAAAGTGCTAAAGGACTAGACCCTGAGGAGACGAGACTTACAGGTGCAACAAGTCTCTAGTTTAAGAAGTGGTACCTGTGCTAAAGGCGGTGGGGGAGGCATACCTATGCCCGCCGAGACAATAGTACAAACAATAAGGCGCCTGGAAAACCACGGAATGCAATAGTGAAACATGTGCTGGCCTAAACATGAGCCAGATAACTAGAATGATGAATCCCACATACATGCCACGCCTGGAATAACCGTCAGGGCTTATACAATAATATTTTAGTACATGAGATACAAATACACCCAAATGCCCCCTACACACGGGGAAGGGCTCGTGAAATCGGACTGATACATGCAAATCGAAGAGGCGCTGCAAGCGACTGAGGCCGATATCATCAAATAAGAGGAGCTGCATCAAGGGCTGAAATGAAGAAGTTATCCGGGCATGTGGGGGGCTACCTGCAGGGCCACCCCCTCATGAGGGTTGGGACATCTCACACGCACTTGGGTATCACCAATAGCTACTACTGCATCACTGAATCATCAAGTGTATAGATCACAATCAGGCTGAAAAGAGCTTGAACCAAGGTACACTACCCCCTAGACTTGGCTTCTGGAGTAAATGAGCTGATGTTGACAGAAGTAGGTCTGCCATAGGTGAGGCAGTAAGGAAACCCCAACTAAGGCATGAGAGAAAATAGTAGAGTGACGAACAGATAGACAGTAATGATGATGATGGAATGAGGGATATGGAGGAGCGGTTGGACGGCTTCCCTTGTTAGAGCATAAAGGGTATGAATGGCTTGGTAGCAGCTAACATAATATCAAGGAGGATAGGTGACGATGGTACTGAGGGCCATAATGTGCAACACGAGAGGGGAACCGAACGATGAAAGATGGAGGGCTATGTCGGGATACAAAGGGATCTGAGATAGACTTCCATGACGGATGAGGACTCAACTCGGATGCAATAAACAAGGGCGACTCGATGGTGCTGCCACAAAGTAAAGGTCCAATGGGGGACAGTAAAAGCACGAGTACAATAGGGTAGCTCATGACAAAAATCAACACGAACAAAGACAAGTAAAGAGGCAAAATGGTGCCCAAAGTACAAGTGTTGTAAGTGAAGAAATTCGATTTTGAGAAGAGATGAAGAGACCCTTCATGGAAAAAATGTGTCCTGGTGAAGTATCAAAACATGAAAAACTAACAGATACCCATTTGAGTGCTCGGTGAGGGCTTTCCAACGGTGCAGACAGTGTGTCAAACAGGGCTACAGTTTGGTCGCAGCGGGCGAAAGAAAAAACAGGGGTTTTTATTCTAATAAGGCATTTTCCCTCCAAAATCATTCATTTGCTTGTGTAGCTATGGTGAATGTGGAGAGGAGAGAAGGCCCTAAATCTTGCGGCGATTGTAGTGGACAAACCGACCGTTGGAATCATGATCCGTTAGTTGTAGGTAAGAGGTCTAATCCTACTCTTTATTTTTGATGGATTCAAAGTTCAGATTAGGGTCTGAAATCCTAGTAACTGCCCCTACTTCATCCTCACGGCTGGGTCACACTTTTTGGGGCAAAAACTGTGACCTAGGATGCAGGTTTTGGCCTGAAAAGTGCGACCTGGCCCAGGATTTTTCCAAAAAGTGCGACCTGTTAGATGGAGGTGGTTTCAGTGCTGTTATGGGCTGAGATTCAGTTTTGGTGTAAGTTAATGCGGTTTATTGATCTGTGTTGAAAAAGATGATGGTTTATTGATTGTAGTCTATTCCAAGTTTCTGTGGGAAATAAATATAGACTTCTCACTTCTTTTGACTATTCATCCAAAAAACTGATAATGTCATTTTTAAAGCCTACGGTGGCTGATCCCAAGACAGTGGCAGATTATTCAAAGATAGATTTGGAGGTAGATGCAGATGCTATTCATGAATTAGACCAAATAGACTTCCACAGAAGCACTACAGAGATGTTGTATTCAAAAGTGGTCAATAAAACAATGAGTGCTTGTAAGCTTCAGAAAACTGTGTCAAATCTACAGACACAAATGAAATTGGACAAAGCATCCTTGCATGCTAATGGATTGAGAATCAAAGCATTAGAGGATTTGGTAATTGAAGCTGGAGTAGATCCAGCTAATATTGAAATTGTAAAGGCTTTGATAAAATAGAAAAATGAAGATATTGCTGCCCTAAGACGGCAGCTCAGATTACTTCAGAGTGAACATCCCCAAGAAAAAGAGATCCTTCAGCAAAAGAAAAAGAATGATGAATTAAGTCAGTTGGTTCTAAAGATGACAGCCCAAATAAAGGAAATGGAAAACCAAATAGAAGCTTTGATGCAAGAAAATGAGACTTTGAAGAAAGATCAGTAAGTTTCCATCCCTACAGTTATTCCAACTATAAGTACAGATGTTCCCTCAACATTGGCAAAACATTTGGCACCGAAACGAGTATTGGCAACTGCAGTGTCAATTACTTCTAAAGACATCTCTGCCACTTCTTCATCAACATCACAGGTAAATACAATAGGGGAAACAACTGCCATAGTCAAGGCTATGGAAGACATGTCCATAAAAGATAAAGAGATAATCAGTTTAAAAGGCACCATCAAAAATCTGTAAACATCCAACAGAGATGCCTTAATCACTTCCAAAGGACATGAACAGAGGGCCAACAGATTACAGGAACAGGTTAGAATTCTTCAACAGAACGTAAATCTCACTGAGCGGGTATCCTACATTAAGAATTATCTATGGAATATCATCATTCAGGGCATACATTTGCAATGGCCCTCAATCCAGATAATTTATGAGCAAAAAGAGTTACTTAAAGAAGCACAGATAGAGATATATAAGACAAAAGAAGAACTGGCTGATAAGCCTGCTCAAGCTTTGAGACTTATCACATTTTTGAACAGAAAACATAGGGAAGAACTTGAGGAGCTAAAAATTTAGGACAGAACTGAAAGTATATTAAAAATGAAAAAGATCCTGAATAAGAGAAACATGATGAATAATTTGGAGGATAGGTGCAAAGATATGAACTTGGCTATCACTAGATTCGAGGCCAAATACACAGTACTGTCACAAGCAGGTTTACCAGATATTCATGCATTGAATGAAAATTTAATGCCACAAAAATATTATGACAACAAAATCAGGGCATATGCCAAAGTGCGGGTCAATAAACCTTTACCTCAAGTGTCTCCTACTGGTAAAGTCATTTTGGAATATTTTGAAAACTTGCAATGATCCTTGTCACTAGGGTCCACTACAATCTTTACAATGATTTTCTTTAACTCGTCATTTTGAACTGTTAAAGCTCTTGCATTAGCTTTCTCTAACTTCAATTTCTTAAGTACCTTCCCCAACATATTTTCTGCCTTCATTGCCATTGCATTGGTCTTGGTCAAGTCATTTACAATTAACTAACTGTTTTGCATATGAAAATTCATTTTATCCATCAGGGGAATCTTCTTCACATCCACGGTTACATTTAAAATATTGAAATTTTAGAAGAACCTATTGACATGTTTGTGGGATGAGACAGGGAAATTCTGAATTGATATTTTTCAATATACATGACAGTCAAGAGTCTTGTTTGATCCGAAGTGACCTGATACTCAGCTTGGGCTTCCATGTTGGCCTTCATCTTTTGATTCCTTTCTTCAATCTATGTAAACATCTGTTTGATCAGAGGTACTTGCTCATGAGAGATTTCATGACTCCTAGGTGAAGCAGGAACATTTTTTCTTCTCCTAAATGTAAGGAAAAACCAGGTGGGTTAAATGTAAATTCTTCATTAAACTTTGTTCTCTTTTCAACCCCCTGCTCCTCATCATCTAATTCAATCACTGTTTCTTTGCTTCTTTTGTTTGATTTTTCTGATATGGTAGGGGTTTGAATGTTTGAACCTGCTAAAATTATCACATCTCTACTTTCTAACTTCTCCAAATTTGGCCTTCTTTCATGAATGAAAGCTAAATACCCATTCTTCTTTTATTTGAAATTACACTATGAGGGTCATAAGCCTAACTTTCCACGAACAACATATGCATCTCATCTAACATTTTAGTAACCTCCTCAAATTCCTGTCTCATATTGACTATGAAAGGGCCTACAGTCATGGGTAATTTGTACATATGCCCCTTTTTCATGGGCACAAAGTGAACCTGATCAACATTTAGACTTTGTTGAATAAATTCTAAGGCAAATAGCCTCATAGGTACAAATGTTGGAAGTCTGTAAGGCTCAATACTTGCTCCATATAGCCTAATTTCATATTAATCCTCAAAAACAATCCAATCTCAAAATTTGAAAGTTGCTCCTATATGTAAATACTCCTGAGCTTTAGGTAAAAAACAAGGTGGAGGAACTCCATTTAAGATTTTGTATGCAACTGACATGAAATCACTGGCAAAATCAAACAACCCTGTTTCATTTTGCTCTCTTGTTACTACATCTGTCCAGAACACTAATGATTGCCTTTTCTTGTTTACATCCATAATATTCAGACCTAAATGCATGAACTCTTCCACATTTTGATATAAGAACAAGTAGACAATTAATGAAGGAAATTTAAAAGAACCTGTTAATGAAAGGCTCATCAGTTGTGAATTAACTGCATTCTACCAATATGATGGAATATCCAGTACTGTTATGGATTTCATCATCAGGGAAAACATCCCTAAGACTGATTTATCCTCTGCATTGTCATCTTCTTTGCCAAGAATTTTCGCAATGTTGCTTAATACTGGTCAAATTTCTGCATCAAAAATCTCCATAGCAAATTCTTTGCTGTCTGGTTTAAATTGCTTCATGTTTGGCTTCAAGAAGAATATGAACTGATTAAACTCTTCACCTACAAGATTATCATAATAGGTTACCAGGGAATCATCGGAGAACTGAGCAGATGACTCTGACTCGATAGCAAAGGGCTTGACGGATTAGCTGGGTAGACACTTGCAAAACATTCTCTCCCTGACAATTCATAACAAATCATTTCCCAGGGTACATGACTAACACCAACCAATAGATAAATTCAAGAAAAAGGTGGGTTTTTGGGATAGATGCAGAAAGTATTCTAGACTTGACCATGGCAGTGAAAACAGGGGAGGTTTTGTCATTTAGGATGACTTGCTGATAAAATGGAAGATGAATTGTGGAACAAAGAGTATCTTGAATACCACCCTCAGTGTCCATGAGAGGGATATGAATAGTTGAACCCGACAAGGATGAATGATTAACCATGGCTGAAATTTAACGTAAAGGATAACTCACAGGGTGGTCACTTCTACTAGGTTAACAGAAAACTTAAAATAGGACTCAAAGCAAACTAATCAGGAAATATTTTGAAAAAACAATGCTAATTTTATTTAAATAGGTGTCGTGGCTTCGAAATTTAATGCTGACATGACATGCCAACAAGCCGTTGATCAGATGTGGAAGACAGCTATGAGCAACTCAACGTCCTACGTCACTGCGGGGGCTCACAAGGTATGGAAGAAAATTTTGGTTAGTGCCTCCGCAATGAATCTTCACCATTCATCTATGATGTCCTTGTAGTCAACCGAGTCAACTGAAGAGGCACTCATTTAATAAAAATTTTCGCTGATTGTGCCCGTGGATTGGGCCTTTTGATGAAAATTAAAACTATCGATGCTTTCTGCCTAACGAAATGATCGATGTTTAAACATAAATGTGGAACCCACTTTCATAAAGTTTAAAGTGTTTAAATTTTTTACTTTAATACATCAACGGAAGTGTTTTTTTATGTTAAAGTATAAAAATTTCAATACTTTAACATTTTTACAACAATTTAATTTTTTTTTATATTTCCAAAAATTGAAAATAAAAAGGACATGTAGATGATCCACAACACCAGGTACAGCTGGAGGCAATGCATATTGAAATCTATAATCTGCAAAAATACCGAGGGAAAGAAGCTAGCCCAGATGTATGGTGCATACGATGCAGGGTATCTGTTCAGACCAAGGATCAGTGTCCACTGCTCACAGACTACATGCAGGCGGGGGGACCCAACCCATTGTGCCCTAGGGAGGCTACGGGACCAAGTAGTCCGATGTTATGGTGTAATGATTGTCATGTAGCTGGACTATATGACACTAACCAATGTCCCCATCTTGGTGCGTATGTTCCAAAATTAAAGCAACAATGGTGCCGAGTTTTCCAATCAGTGGGACATGACGAACATAATTGTCGAACCTATGACTTAATGATAGATCGAGGAAACCTATATAGGGTACAGGCTGATCCTTCATCACCACTATCACCCTCAGGTAGAGGAGGCTCCCCAATGAGGGGAAGGGGAGGGGGTAGAGGTGGAAGCACAGGTCGGGGAAGAGGGTAGTTGATTTGTTATAACTGTGGAGAAGTAGGGCACTTTGCAAGGGATTGTTTGAATCCTGCATGAAAATCTTGTAGGTATTGTAGACACCTGGACCATGTGATTGAAGACTACCCAATTTTGATAGAAAAAATGCAGGAAAAATAGAAGACATCTATGCAGAATGTGTAGAGGGTTAAGGCTGAACTGCATGACGAAGGACCAATAGTTAATGTCAAAATGCGCAGCGAGATGGATATTGGGGGAGTTGAGGAGAAATCTGTCGCAGAATCTCTTATTTGGAAAGAAGTTGTCAAGCAGGAAAGCCTAGACCTACAAAAGGAAAAGGAAACCTTCATTGTAGCCCGCAACGAATTTACGAAGGATGAGGCATCTACTTCCAAGACTCCAACACACCTAAGACTAGATGACGAAGTTAAACCATTCATGCAAGCATGTATGAAGCTACTGCACAACCATAAGGCAGTAGAAAATCTTCAGACACTGATAGATAGCTGCTTGGAAAGAACTGATCCTCCCACAAAAGTTAAAGATGTTCACAAATTATACAAGCATAAGAAACGCACTGGCCGAGAGATGCGGCTAACAACGCAGATTGGCGATTATGAAATGGATTAGGTTATCGTGGACTTAGCGTCAAATGTGAACATACTACCCAAGAAAACTTGGTAGCGGATGGGAGAGCCTAAGCTGGAATGGTCCACTATACATCTGTGTATGGCTAACCAAAAAAAGATCATACCATTGGAGAGGCTGTCAAAGATTATGGTAGATATTGCAGGCATTAAGATGCAAGTCGATTTCGAAGTTATTCATATTGTGGAAGATGCAGAACCTTACCTTGTGATCTTAGGTCTGGATTGGGCTATAGATATGGGAGGCATTATCAATCTAAAGAAAAGAAGTATGGTGTTTGAGAATGAGGGTACGAGGGTGATAGTCCCGCTATAGCCTGCAAAAGGAGAGCGGTATACAGAATCGGTGCATGAAGAAGAGGATGTGGATCACATCTATAAATTAACTATTCGAGGTGAGGATTGGATCAATCCTATGGCTGATGGTGTACTTTGATAGGAAAAGGACAATGAATGTTTCTCTGACTCCGATGGGGAGATTTTCCTTACTTTCCTATCTGCCTTACTTGCCTACTCTGCCTTACTTGCCTGCTCTCTCCTAAGGGTAGGCATGAATTAAGACTGATGCTACATACGAAATGTTGGATCTATTTTGGGATGTTTTGGGTAAAGAATCTTATTGGCTGTGTGCACCCAGATCCTCAGTCCTAGTATGTGCGGACTCCGTTAAGCTGTGTGCACGGGTTGGTTTTGGTTGTAACTGGGTTTTTGGATACTAATGTATGCGAAATATAGTTGAATTATCTTTGTGCTATCTGCATATATTGTGTTACTGTTGGTGCAAAGCTATGGTATCTTTTTAAGCCGCGGTTACATCTATGCTATCTATTTTCTGCTACGAATGTATCTGTAGCTGCATTTATGATATTATGTGCTGGTAATTACTGATACACATGTGGATGCGAAGGTACTAACTAGATCTGTGAATGGTAAGAGCTTTGTTATGGTTAATAATTGATTATACTGTTAAAAGCTTGCGCATAGACCTGCACTTTGTGACTCTGATAAGTTATGAATGCAGATCTGCCTTACTTACCTACTCTCTCCCAGGGTGCGAAAACTTGGTTCCAACATCTTCCTTGCATACTAGTTCGGGTGAGACCTTGGCCTGCGAAAGTAGGTCATTGCCAAAAGGGCCAGTAATATAGGGGTTTGTTGGCAAACCTTAACCTCCGAACCTAGGTCAAGACCCCTCAAGCCAACAAGGCATCCACATTCACACGTTATGGCCACCTCCTCAGCTATAGGCTCGCGTAAGAGCTTGGGAGGGGCCACGCAGATGATAGGAGCAATAGGGTACTCTACATCTAAAAGACTAGTCTATATTCCACCCGAATCCATGATCCAAACATCTATCTCCTCCTCCGCTGGCTCGTGAACAGGGAGTGCCTCAGTTTTCCAAGGATTGGGCCTCTCAGAGTGCGCTATGGTAGATTTTCTGGGGCCTCTTCTGCACCTACGCTTCTCTAACATTAAGAAAATCTCTTCCCGGGTGAAGTAAGGCATTTGAGTGGCCTCCCTTTCGTGGCTACCTGAAGAGAAACCTTCAATGGATTCTCGACACTGGTCTTCACGGCGGTGATAGCGCCCCGAGAATGCACCTCTATGGCTTCCCTTGATGGGATTTTGACATTGTCTTAGGGCCATGGAGAGGCTATGAAGAAAAGAGAGGGAAGCTAGGCCAAGGGCAGTGAAATGCATAGCTGAAGTACGAGCAGTCGAGGTGCGTAGCTATGGTGCGTGCACGAGGGTGGCGCGCAACGGGTGAGCTCGCCGCGTATAATGCACAACACAGAGAAGCATAGGAGGAGGGGATTTCGATAGGGGCGTGCACATCAGGGGGAAACGAACAAGGAGGATATCATAGGGAGGAGCACATAGCAGGAGGGCACGCAATAGGGGGCTCGCAACAGGGGGATCGCATAGCAGGAAGGGTAGAGGCAGAGCAGATGCGCGAGGGAAGCTGGAGCAACGACGTGATGGCGAGGGGAATAACAGTGATGGATGAAATAGGAGCTTTAGTGCCTTTTGAAGACCTGTGGCACCCGCGCACATGTGGAGAGGGGTTGTGGCATGAGCACAGATGTGGTGAGGGATGGTCCGAGTGTGACTACATGTGATACGAAGTGTTGCAAAAGGTCAAGTTTGGCAGAGCACCGTTATGAATGATTGTCGAGATGAGTTTTTGCATCATGTTAGAGCTGGTGTAGTAGGGTAGAGTGAGCTTGAGCATGAGAGGATCTATCCTCGCACCCTCTGAACGTGTCACCCGCATCCGAGTGGTAAAAATTTATAATTGCATGAACTAACATTTACATAAATAAATTAAAACAATGTGTTTTAAATATAGTATATTTTTTTGATTGTATGTTAGAATTTTAATTTATGTACTAATATTTATATAAAATAATTTACTATATTCTAATACAAATGGTAAATAATTTTGCAAATAATTCAATGTATTATAAATATAAATATGGTAAAGTATTTTACTTGTTTTAGATTTTGTAAAATTTTTCTAAATTTGAAAATGATTAGTTATTAGTGATGTAGAAGTTAAAGTTCACGATCGCACGATGTCGATGATATTATTTTCCAACACACAAAATGTCATTGTGGCACATGGAGTGTCAATATTTCAATTACTAATGTCCTCTCAGATTTTATGTCCCTGCGTAATCTTTATTTTAATTTTTAATGGTTAAGTTCGAAAATATCTCAAAACTTGATGGACATTACCATGTTTAAAAAATCTATTGGTCGGCTTTAAAATATTTCCAAACTTTTCAATTAATTTAAATTAAATTATAAAAAATTATTTAATTTTTTTCCTTCTTAACTAATATAATATATCAAATTTTTAATTATAATATATAATTTTTTTATTTTTTTATTAAATATTTTCAGATCATGATGATAATGATGGTTAACATCCACTGAGACCAAATTTTGTCTATCAAACCTAAAGAAATATATTATTTAGTCTGTTTTAAAATTGTACCTTATGCTCAAAGAGCTTGGAAAGAAGCCTCCCGAGCTGACTATATTTTTGACATGTTAAAAGGCTAGGAAGGTCAGTAAATTAATTTTATATTGATAAACATCTCCCATTAGAATTGGGTAGATTAATTTTTAATTATAAATTTTAATTTTAGAGTTGAAAGATATTAGTATATTCTCCCCCTTGGTTATTTTTTGTTACAAAGTATGAGGATAGAGAAAAATCAAAACACATATTAAGATGAGAGGGAAATGAAACTAAAAATAGAAAATTACATTGAAACTTAATGTCCATGAACATCTATGTGTTACAACTGAGAAAAATGAAATTAAAAATGGAAAGTAGATTGAAACTATCTGTTAATATTTTGTGTTACAATTCAAATTGTGCCACGCATGTGAAATATTCCTTTGTATGTGCCCAATTGCTCACTTCTTGGCCATAACAATAAATACTTCTAAGTTTAGGATTTATTATGTTTTAATATAATATTTGTGTGTAAGTTTTAATATTTTATAATATAATATATGTGTCTTTGAGTTTCAATGTATGTGCAATTTATTATATGCGTGTTTAGTTTTAAATACATATAAGTTTAGGTTCTTAGGCTTTATTATGTTTTAATATAATATATGTGAATTTAGGTTTTATTATAATAATTATGAGTTTTTAATATAATATAATTGGTTTTTTATCATTATTAAATTTATATTTTTATGATTATTATAAACCTAATAATAATTATTAAACTTTAATTAAGACAAAATATAATATTACTATTAAATTTTAATTAAGACAAAATATAATAATAATATTAGGTTTTATTAGGTTTATAATAATATAGGTTTTATTACTAAATTTTATAATAATAATAATAATAACAACAACAACAACAACAACAATAATAATAATATTATTATTATTATTACTAATCATCTTATAATAATACTAGGTAAAATTATTTATATGTATAATGTTTTACAAATTTTTAACCGTTTCTTTATGTCCCATAGACTAAAGATTGGTCTTAGTGGACATTAACCATCATCATCATCATAATCATAATATATCAAATTTTTAATTTATTTTAAACTCTCATATATATTTACTTTCTAGTTATCTTTATTTTAATTATAAGTTTCGATAATATTTCAAAAAGTAATAAATATGAACAAATAACTTCCCTCTTTCAAAATATTTTCAAATTAAAGTAAGTTCAATTATATGTAGTTATTTCTATGTATGTCTGTATGGGAAGAGTGGAATGAGAGATCGTAAATGTTGAAGAGCATGTGAAGTGCTTCTTCATTCATGCGTGAAATTGTAATGAAACTGGGCAGAATATAACATTAAATTTATATTATGTTAATAATTACTGTATTCAATGAATTTTAACATTAACTTAATTATGTTAATATTATCGGATTCGATGAATTTTAACATTAACTTCATTATGACTACCGGATTCGATGAATTTTAACATTAACTTCATTATGTGTTGCTGCGCTATGGGAAGAGGAAATGAGAGATCCCAAATAGTGAATTGCCACTGAAGTCCTAACTGAATTCAACCATGCATGAGCTCACCAAACCCCTAGGAATAGCATAATTCCTCTGTCAGATGCATGATCCACTTCTGTAGCTCGAATTGAAGTGCTCCAAGAGAGTAAACTGAAGTTTAGAGTCCAAATATTATTAAGGGTAAATAATATTTGACTTCCCTATTTTTAGGATAGGCAGTCTAAAAATAGACTTCGACCTAAATGTCTAAAAATAGAGGTGCATCTATTTTTACCAACATGACCAATACTCCAAGAATAACATACTGCAACCCTTGGACCATGCTCCATATGTCTAAAAATAGACATAGTCTAAAAATAGACTTTGCACCAAAAATCGCCTGCGGGCCCACTTAGTGAAGGCAACTTCATTTCACTAAGCTCCATCATCTTGTTACATTTTCAACAACATTAACTTCATTATGCCATCACTGCATTCAATGAATTTTAACATTAACTTAATTATGTTAATAATTACCGGATTCGATGAATTTTAACATTAACTTCATTATGTGTTGTTGCAGTTATGGGAAGAGTGAAATGAGAGATCGCAAACAGTGAAAGAGCATGTAGGTTCTTCTTGACAGTAACTTTACTCCCACTCCCACTTTGTGTATGAAAAGTAGCTCTGTTTTTTATTATGTGTTGTTTTGCAGTTATGCAGGGAAATGAAGTTAGAGATATAAAGAATAGAGATACGGGATTCAATGAATTTTAACATTAACTTCATTATGGGTTGTTGCATTTATGGGAAGAGTGAAATGAGAGATCGCAAATACTGAAGTGCTTCTTGATAGTAACTTCACTCCCAAATTAGCTTGACATTACAGTAGCTTTGTTTTCTATTATGTGTTGTTTTGCAGTTATGTAGGGAAGTGAAGTTAGAGATATAAAGAATAGAAAATCCAAGCCACCTTTACCTTTTCCTTTTCCAAACGGAGAGCAGCAGATTTGTTTAAAAAAGTCACGGAATTGTCCATTCTATGCAATGAAATGCAGAGCAGAAACAACAACAGCCTCAGTTTCATCTTTTCTATTTTTCTGTTCAATTTCATCTTTTCAAGTGATAACAAGTTTTTCTATTTTTTCGTTTCCTTAAGATTGAGAAAGTAGAAAAACTAGTTATCACCAGAAAAAATGAGAGGAATGCTTCCACTGTATGTCGACAAACAGTGAAAGAGCATGGAAGTCCTCAAATTAAGTTGCAGCTGCATGCCACCTTAGCATCCTAGCAGATGGGATTTTTACACAGTATGTGTAAATCAATCACTCTTTCAATGGATTTTATGAATTTGGTTACTGTATTTTCATATTTACGGGATTCGAGAATTTGGTTACTGTATCTTGACATTTACTGGATTCGATGAATTTGGTTACTGTATTTTGACATTTACATTTACGGGATTCGATGAATTTGGTTACGGTATCTTAACATTTAATTTTAAGAATTTGATTACTGTATCTTGACATTTACGGGATTCAATTATTATTTTTAAGAATTTGGTTACTGTTACAACAGTATCAGTTTCAGTTTTTAAGAATTTGGTTACAACAGTATCAGTTTCATCTTTTCAAGTCATAACAAGTTTTTCTATTTTTCCATGAATTTGGTTTCTGTATCTTAACATTTAATTTTAAGAATTTGGTTACTGTATCTTGACATTTATGGGATTCGAGAATTTGGTTACTGTATCTTGACATTTACATTTACGGGATTCAATGATTTTTAAGAATTTGGTTACTGTGTTTAGAGATTTTGTAAAATAGTTCCACATTTATGGTCCACGGAACCCTTGAAGGCTTCATATTTATGGTCCACGGAACCCACGAAATACTGATTGCTAACTATTTCTTCAACTTTAAATGCATCAATATTACAACTTGGAGAGTCAACTGTCATGCAGACGATAATAAAAACGACATTCCTATAACTTGGACACTTGTGAGTCATGAACACCCCCAATTTATCCTCAAAGTTGTCGAAATGTCGGTCCATGTCACCATTCAGCTGAGTGTACCATCATTCAGAGGGTTTTCATCATCATGTCAAGTTCCACTGGGTCATGTTACACCTTGTTCATGCTTCAGTTGTGCCTAGGTAAGGTTGATTTCCCTCTCCTAGGGTTTTGGAGGTAATTTCTCTTGGATGGTCAAATCATCAGCAAAAATTGTATCCTGATGTTCATACACCTTCCCCTATCCTTAATGTACCTTATTAAACACTTCCCATCACTAAGATCCCCCAAATTCCTCATTTTTGCACAAACCCTAGTTTCTTGCTACAACTTGGCAATTTTCTAGGCTAGGCCTGTGTTTTTCCCTTTTGGACCCCTTCCCCTCACTCAATATTTGAAATTCCACTTTCCCCTAATTCCTAACATCCCTCCCTACTTCCCAAAATTTTCTCAAGATTTTAGAAGCCCCTTATCCCCTTCATTTCGTTTCATTACGACAAATCCCCTGTTCCACACATCGAGATAGGTTTTACTCCAATGATGTTTCTAAGAAAGAAAAGATTAATTTAAGAAAAAGGAGAGATTTTTTTGTCCAAAATAGGCCAAGGACGAAAAACCTCCTTCTCTTTTTACATAGGTGTCATGGTTTTAGAGAAATGTCAAAAATACAGTTGCCTCAGGAGAATTGATGCACCTCTGAAGTGACCTTGGGAAAAACAATATTTCTCCTAGCTTGGTTGGCCTAATGACTTTCTTGATAAGTAAAATGATAGGTAGACACAAAGATATTTCCAATGAGCTATCATGAGCTCAATTTTTGGTTTAGGAAGACCTTTAAAAGTTGACTGCAACAACACTCTTCCTTGAGGCAGCCTCATTTTGCACATTTTGACCAGTCTTGGGAGATTTGATTTTTGACAGGGAAAATGAACTCCAAATTAAAAAATTCCAGTTGGGCTGGAAAGTAGACTCAATAAGATTTCCAAAGAGCTATTCTGCACCCAATTTGGACACTGGGAAAACCTCCAAAATTCTCCTGCAAAAAGGCACTATGCATTGAGATGAATTTTGGAAAATTTGCCTTAAAAAGCAGAGTTTTCTGCCCAATGCGCCGCGCCACCTGGCACTCGCTTTTGATGGAGGCATAATTTTGAGTAAAACTCAACATATTTGGATTTTTCATTAAAAAATGTTCATTCTCACAAATGGCCAAGAAATTTTGACAAGTTTTGGGCTTCCGAAAAGGTCAAAAACACCCCAAAAATGACCTTTCTGCCCCTTTTTTGACACATAGGTAGCAGTGTTGGGAGAACTCAATTTTGGAGAGGAAAATGGAGGCCAAATTCAAAAATTCCACTTGTGCTAGAAAGTAGACAGGTGGAAATTTCCAACAAGCCCACTTGGAGAAAATTTGGACACCGGGAAGGCCTCCAGAAGTGGCTGCAAAAAGGCATTATGCATAGGGAAATCAGCGCGGCGCATTGGGGAAATTTTGCTCAGTTTGACCAAGAATACTCTGTTGTTCGCCTAGTTTCTTGAAAATTTGACTTTTCTCCTTCTTAATGTCAAAATCATGATGTAATTTAATGTAATTTGATGGATTTTGATGTAATTATGCTAAATTTTCACTCATAGAGGTAGATTCATCCATGAAAAGGTAGTTTGCAACTGAATGAATCAGTTCCCTAGTTTTTAGAGGCAAGTTGTTCCACTGCCTACTTTTTAGTTCTCAGTCTAGAATTTGTTGGAACAACTCCTAAACTCATGAGCTCGACCCCTAGAGGCTAGGATGAGTTTTTTTTTGCCTATATCTTGTGATTTTTCAGTCATTAGCATGGGTTGGACTTTTGGGAATGCTTTGAGCATTATTGTACATTCATCTCTGCATTTTGGCAAAGGAATAGACGAGGGTTTGCAGCACTTTATGAGATTCATGTGGAATTTTTCTTGATATTGTGTCTCTCCGTAAATGTAAGTTTACTTGTGTTTTATGTATGCCATTCTCTTTTTATTTCATCTTAACTAAATCAAACAAGGATTAAGCTAGAATCCATTGAAATTGGCAAGTGGTTTCACCTAGGTTTGTCTATTATTTATAGATTTCTCCATTTTGAAGAGGACTTTGAGACTTAATGCTCCTACAACTCCTCAAGAGTCTAAAATCTCTTCATCACACTCAATATTAAGTGTCAAATCAATTGTCTACTCTGTCCCATTGAGATCTCTCGTAAAACCGAGCTTCATTCCCCAAACCCAAATCATTTTCTTTCCATTTGAGCCAAAATCTAATCAAACTCTTTTGCACACATACCTAGCCTCAAATCAGTCTTCACATCAAGTCATCTCCAAGCCTCACTGATTATTTTTGCTGAGATTGACAAGGAGAGAGCCCTCTCCCGATCTGGTAGGGCCAGCTACCAGGTTAAGCGTGGTTTGATGTTACCCTAGATTCTGCCTTTCTTAGCCTAAGGTAGATTTAGGCTCTAACAACACCCCTAGAGCCATTTAGTCCTGAGTTGTCTTTGCATCCTAGTATCATATATTCATCATATCCTCAATCTGCCGCTAGTTCGTCCACAGATCCATTCATCCCTGAGCTTCCCTTACAGCCTAAAGTAGTATTTCCATCATACTCTAAATCCACTACAACTACCACCACCATAAGCACTAGCCATACTACTTCTTTTTCATCCCCTTTACTAAGCTCTTCAAGTACATCCACTATTGTAATCAGCACTATTCCTACCACTACTACTGTACTTCCCAGATTATCAAGAATCCAAGCCATGGCAGCCAGATATGCTCCCTTGGTCTTACCTCAAAATCTCCATGACATGCCTCAAAATTACCAAAAGGACATCCCATTGTTTGATAATTTTTCACAAATCACTGCACAACAACATAGTACTAGAATGAATGATTTTTGGGAAATTTATGAGATAGATGAGTCTGATTTCAGAATGAGGTTATTTTCACAAATCTTAACTGGAGAAGTAAAAACATGGTTTAGAATTTTAGGTGCTGGTACTATAGCAGACCTAGCTGCATTCCATAGAGTTTTCCTAAATAAATGGGAAAAGAAGAAGAATACCATGCAAATACTATCTGAGTCTGATGTTATTAAGAGAGCCCCCAATGAATCTGTCCAAGATTTTTGCACCACGTACAACAGTGTTTACAATTCTATTCCTGCAGACCTTAAACCCACTCCATATTTCGTGCTGCTCAAATTCCCTGACTGTTTTGATGTAGACATGGACTATCAAATTAGAGAAAGGGATCCAGACACCCTAGAACAAATGCAACTAAGTGTTGTTGGAGTAGAAATCAATATCCTTGCCAGAAAAGCTAGAATGAGAAATGAAAGAAGGGTTACTATCAAAGAAGAGGCTTTAAACTTAGATGGAAAATTTGATTTATCAAAAAAACATTAGAAAAAGTAGTTGAGAGACTAGATCATATTGAAAGAAAACCACAATGGGAGAATCAATCCCAAATCAGGAATCCCAACTACAGGAAAAACAACAATCCTAGGATAGGTAAAGAACCCTCCCTAGATCAGAATATAAGACCCCCATTCCAAGAAAACTTTGCAGAAAGTTCACAAATCAATGTTGAGGAGGAGGAGGAAATCAACATAGTTATGGGGATAGATGAAAACAATACAACTTTCCTCACTCAGGAGGACCAGGAACTCTTTGAGCTACAATAGTTCAAAGTGGAATCTGGTGAGTCCGTCAATTATAAGCAAGGTTATGACTTCGCAATCAATGAAATTCAGAGCCAATATAACCTTAGGAGCAAGAAAACCAATGAGCCTATTATAAAAAGAAATGCTCCAACTCAATAAAGCCAAAACAAGAAGAATATTGAGGCTCCCAAAACAAACTTTTTGCAGATTCTTCCCAGAGAAAATAAACAAAATTTGAACCCACCTAGTCCTAAAATATAGCAAAGTCCAAAGATTGTAGATATTACTGATGAGGTGGCTCAATCCTCCAAAGATGCCCAAAAGGCTAATACTACAAAGACCACCAATTCAGCAATAGTCAATGAGCCAAAAAAGAATCCAGCTGACTCAAAATCATCAAATCCTAAATCTTCTGCTAACAATCCCAAATCTGATAAAACATCTGCTAACACTCAAATTATTCCTGAAAAAACAGTTAAAGATAGCAGAAACGAAGAAACTCAAACAGAAGACAAGAAAAAACCTCAAGCCAAAGGTAAAACTATTGACACACAAGAAAAATCATCACAAACCACAGTTCCAAAAGATGAAATAATTCAAGCCATCAAATCTCAGTCAACATTTAACATGCAATCTGAAATATCCAAGTTAAAGATAGTTGTTCCCTTAGTTGAATTGGCTAAAAATGACTTGTATAGATCTATTATTTATGAAGCATTGAATGTAAATGAAAATGAGGATACAATTAATATCAGTGAGGATAGGCATGAATTAATCTTTGGTCCCAATGTAGATGGTAAGAATTCAGATGGGTCAGTACCTCCATTTTATTTAAGTCTTACTATAAATGATCAGATATTACACAATGCTATGTTAGATACTGGAGCTTCCCATAACTTAATGCCCAGAGCAATAATGGAAACCCTGAATCTAGACATAACCCGACCATATAAGGACCTGTTTTCATTTGATTCATCCAAATTCCAATGCATAGGGTTGATTAAAGATCTGTGTGTAAACCTAGTCCAATATCCTGGTAAAAGCATGATCATGGATGTTGTGGTAGCTGATATCTCGCCAAAGTATGGCATGCTTCTTTCTCGCTCATGGGGAGCAAAGTTGCAGGGATCTCTACAACTTGACATGAGTTATGCCACTATCTCGGTATTTGGACAGCCCAAAAAGTTTTACAGAGAAACCTTAATGAAGTTCATGATCAATACTGCTGACAAACCTACCAATTATCCAATCTATTCAACTCCTACTGATCTTGATTCCTTGATTCTCAGTAACTCTGATCATAATGACAACCAAACTGAACTCACTGATAAGAAACTTAAAATAATGGATGATTACATTGGTCATGAGGCCTTATGGCATTTAGATTTTGATGGATCTGTAAATAAATCAGGAGCTGGAGCTGGTGTATGGATTACCAACATTGAAACAAGCCATTCTGAAGGAAATGCCTTTAGATTGAATTTCAAATGCACCAATAACATGGCTGAATATGAGGCTTTAATCCTAGGTCTGCAAATTATTAGAAAACTGGGAGGGCAAAGAATAATGGTCATGGGAGATTTAAGTTAGTTATCAAGCAAATAAACGCAGAATACTTTGTTCACAATCCCAGACTAGCCAGGTACAGGGACACAGCACATGATTTGGTTAAGGATTTGTTACAAAGCAAGTTTGCTACCATCCCTCGGAAACAGAACATACAGGCCCATTTTCTAGCAACCTTTGCCAGTACTTGCAAATTTCCATTTTCACCATTACAAAATGTTGGAACACCTAATCCTACATGGGTAGGTGTGGAATGCGAAAAGTCACAATGGAGTCCAAGTGACCTTGGAATGTGAAACCAAGAGTCACACCATTGTACTATAAATGTACATCTTTGTATAATGGAAAATAAGAAAGCCTCACGCTTATCCTTCATTGTGTGTTTATCTTCCTCATACACCATGTGTGTGTTAACATGGTGTTTAACATGGTATCAGAGCGGGCGATTGCTGGCCCTGCTCCAAATTGAGTGAGCCATTTGTGTTTATGGCCTGTGCATATCTGCAAAATTCTTGGCATTTTTGCAGCACTCAGAGTTTCTGCAGTAGTGTCTTTTCCGCCATTCAGAAGTGTTTTGAAGAGGAGCAAGATCTCAAAATCCCGCCGTTCGTAAAATTGGTTTCGTAGTGCCAGACCAGTATCCGTTTTCTCACTACATATTTTTCCCGCAACTTATTTTAAATTTCGCACCATTTTGGAGCCATCGGAAAAGTGTTTCCGGAAAATTTCGAGTTTTTCCATTGAAAATATTCTCTCGCCGGGCTACTAAATTATTTTCGAGTTTTCCCGCAATCATAGTTCATGGTATTACTCAAAGTCTCTTATTCCTCTCTCGTCTAATTAAAAATAAAATTGAAAAAAATAAAAATAAAAAATAAATAAATAAAAACTTCGCACCTCTAGACCTTTCTGCCCCCGCTTCTCGTTCCACTCACAAAATTCCCCACCCTCCCCACCTCCCTGCAGCCATTACCGCACCCCTTCCTTATTCTCCACGCTGCCCCTCCCCTATCTGCAACTACGCCCCCCACGCAATAGACCCTACCCCTCTACTCACCCTACTCACCCCTCTACCTACCCACCCGCTCACTTCAACTCGGCTCCCATCCCGCTGCTATTCTCTGCAATCTCATTGCGCAGACAACGCTCCGCCCTGCCATACCTCCTCTCCCCACTTTTCACCTGCAATCTCACCACCCCCACTCGCTCTCACCCGCACACCCAACCCACGCTCCCCTCTCTGCGCATACACACACCCCGTCCCCCTCACTACACTCCCCTACACCCCGTCCCCCTCACTACACTCCCTTATACCCTCGCCTCACCACACTCTCCCTTACGCCTCCCACCATTCGATTCCATTCCTTCCCCTCCCACCATTCGATTCCCTTTTAAAAATTTGTTTTTATTTTTAATCCCCTCATTTTAATATTTGACCCCACTTTCATATAATACCTCTCTCCCATAAATTTCCCTCCCTTACGTAGATTCCATTCCAAACTTAATTTTTCTATTATTAAAAATTCCCTCCCATTTCATATAATAACTCCCCCTTTAAATAAATTACCCACCCATTTTAAATTAATTCATTTTTTTTAATTTATTAAAATCCCTTTCCATTATTACAATCCCTCCCCTTTTAAATTACCTCCCTTTTAATTAATCCCCTTCCTCCATTTTTACTACCATCCCTCTTTCCCATTTTTTAATTAATCCCAATTAATTTATTTAAAAAAAAAAAAAAAAAACAGAGAGACAGAAAAGAGAGAAATGAACAGCAGAATTGAAGAAATAGCATAGACTATATTTAGAGAAAAGTGGATTTGACATTGTGTGATTTGTGGCATAAGGGTGATTTTTTGAAGAAATTGACATTTGAAGACGAGTTGTTATCAGTGCAAAACAGCTCTTTGTTGAGGCTTCTTGCATAGTGTTTTCAGCTGCACATCTACAAAATATTTTGCAGAGATATTCTATTATATTGACATTGTATTGCCTCTTCATTCATAGTTGGAATCAGTACTTGAGTTGTTGAAAAATTGTTAATTTCCCTCCATCATTTGAGGAGCACACTTTGTACTTTGATATTTCCATAGTTGGAAATTCTTTAGAGTCATTTGTATTTGTTGTTGAATCACATAGTAAATGGGTGCATTTTCGGTTGAAGATGACACCCTTTCATTTTTTGAGCCTAAGTTGTTGAAATGGCTAAAATCAATGAGGCATTAGAGTTGTTGAATAACCTCATTCATTCCAATGTTGATGACATGATAAAAATGAGCAAGAATGCTCTTTGTAACATTCAAAGTTGTTTGCAAGATGCACATGAGAAGATTGAGTTTTTGCAGTTGGAATCTCAGCTTCAACAAGATGAACTTCAGCAAAAGAGTCACCATTCTGAACCTGTTTCTGTTCAGAAGATTGAGAAGGACTCCCATCAGCAGCAAGTCAGTAAAGTTGAAGTTGATTCCCATTCAATTTCTTGCACAAGAGCAGATGTACATGCAGATGCAGTAGTTCAACCTGCACTTCTCAAGCCCATCATCAAACCTTGGGAAGAGCTTGTCCACAACAAGCACAAAACTAGTCTTGGATATGACAAAGATGTGTCCTTTCATATTCCGGATTACACCAAGCCCATCATATTTCAGAGTGTCGGATTCCTATATGACAGTTCACCTGCAACTGTTCCAGATCTTGTTCCACTTCCACAACAGATTGTAAAATGCCAACACTGTGATCGAGCTGGCCATATGAAAGATCACTATTTTGATCTTCATCCATGCAAGCACTGTGGTCGACACACTCATTCTTCAGACAGATGCTTCAGACACAAGCCTCCTGCAAGAACCAAGATTCATCTTGGATGGATCGCTTCTTGGCAATGGGCATCAGCAGCCAAGAAGATGTTTACGACACATGTTAGAACTTGTTCACGAATATTGAGCAAACTTGCAGTTGAGTTTTCGCCATCATCTCACCTTGTCCCTGACAGGGGGGAAAATGGTGGTCATGTACAAGCTTCGACGATAGATCAAGCGAGCCTGAGCCACAATCTCTCATTCCATGTTCAAAGTTGTAGCCAGCAGTTCAAGCGAGCCTGAGCCACAATTCATCATTCCGGATTCAGAGATGTAGCCAGAGACACGGATGCCCATGAGCATGCCTTCGGTTGGTGGATAACCTAAAACCATCATCTTTGGTTGGTGGACAACCTAAAACCACCACGAGCGATTAGACCTCATATTTTGAGTGAAGGTCTCCCTTCCATATGAGAACCAATCCTCTGACCTTCAACCATGAGATTGACTTCTTGCCAGCTTTGGTTGAGTTCCAGGAAATGCTTCAAGCATTCCAGAGTTGTTAGTAATCCTAAAACCATCACAGGTAGTAGACCTCCCTTCTTTTAGGTTGAAGGTCTCCCTTTTTTATGAGGGACAATTCCTCTAGCAGAAGCTTTCAACTTCTTGCCAGTTTTGGAAGAGTTCCGGGAACTGCAACAAGTTTTGCGTTCCAGTGTTTTTGGTCATCCTAAAACCACCTCTTTTTTCCAACATTTCAGAGAGTTGATTCAGCCCAAGTGCTGCCATGTATACTTTGCAGATTTGTATTACAACTCTTTCCTTGGACTCACACATACCCCTTCGGATTAAGGGGGGATGTTGGAACACCTAATCCTACATGGGTAGGTGTGGAATGCGAAAAGTCACAATGGAGTCCAAGTGACCTTGGAATATGAAACCAAGAGTCACACCATTGTACTATAAATGTACATCTTTGTATAATGGAAAAATATGAAAGCCTCACGCTTATCCTTCATTGTGTGTTGAGTCTCTTGTGTGTGTGTGTTTATCCTTCTCATACACCATGTGTGTGCTTAACATGGTGTTTAACATAAAATACCTTTAACTGAAATCAAACACAGACCTATTGTCCCAGATAATGTAAAATACTGGCAAATTTTCTCAGAAAATGAACAAATCTATCATTTTTTGAACAATGAGCAAGAGTTTCAAAATTGTCAAATTGATAATGACTCTAATATAGATTCACCTTGTAACATAAATTCAATTTTTTGTCAAATAGATGATTAGATAATTTAGATGTACATAATTTTGATAGACCTACTATATTTACTCAGAGTGACATAGATGAATTGGAAAAAGTAGATATAGAGGAAATGATGGAAGATGAACCAGATTTGATTGATTTAAAGCATAACATTTTACCCAGAGGTTTAACTCCCCTAGAAGACCTGTTTGATTCCAATGATGTGCCGAAAAGGCCAAAAATGGAACCAGTCAGGTCTGATATAGAAGAGCATAAATTAGGGACGAATGAAAAACCAAAAATGATCAAACTATCAAAATCCTTGTCATCAGAAGAAAAGGTTCAATACATAGAACTTTTGAAAGAATATCGGGATGTTTTTGCATGGCGTTATGAAGATTTGAAAACTTACAACAAAGACATAATTCAACATAAGATTCCTTTGAAAGAAAATCAGAAAAATTTTCAACAAAAACTAAGAAGGATTAATCCAATCTTGTTACCTTTAATCGAGAAAGAAGTTAAAAGAATGTTTGATGCACAAATAATTACACCAGTCGGGTTTTCTGACTGGGTTTCTAATTTACTGCCCACTAGAAAGAAAACTGGAGAAATTCGACTATGTATAGACTTTAGAAATCTCATTAAAGCTTCTTTGAAAGACAATTACCCATTGCCTAAAATGGATCATATTTTGCAGAGGGTGTTAGGTTCTTCAAGAATTTCTTTATTAGATGGTTTCTCTGGTTATAATCAAATTCTAGTTCATAAAGATGATCAGACTAAAACTTCATTTACCACTCCTTGGGGTACTTTCATGTATGTGAAAATGCCTTTTGGATTGAAAAATGCAGGAGCTACTCTTCAGAGAGCAATGGATATTGCCTTTGCTAAATAAATCCATGAATTTTTAGTTATTTATCTTGATGATATTACTGTATTTTCAAAAACAAATGATGAACACTTAGATCACCTGAGACAAGTCTTTATCAAATGTAGAAAATATGATATATCCCTTAATCCTAAAAAGACTCTTTTCGGACTAGAAGAAGGAAAATTGTTAGGTCACATAATCTTCAAAGAAGGCATTAGAATAGACCCTGCTAGAATTGAAGCTATTTTGAACATTCAACCACCGAGAAACATAAAGGAACTTCAAGCATTCTTGGGTAAAATCAATTTTTTAAGAAGATTTATCTCTAATATGGCTGAAATCATAAAAGATCTCAACAATATGCTTAAAAAGGACTCTGCAATAAAATGGACAATAAAGGCCAAACAATATTTTGAATCCATAAAACAGGCCTTGACAAAAGCACCAGTCCTCATCAGCCCATATTATACAAAATATTTCATAATCTTTTCCTTTGCATCTGAACACACCATAGCTGCAGTTCTTCTGCAGAAAAACAATCAAGGTTTTGAACAGCCAATTGCATTCTTTAGTAAAGCCCTCAGACATGCACCTCTGAAGTATAATATAATGGAAAAATGGGCTTTAGCCCTGATTAAAGCCATCAAGGATTTCAGAGTTTACATTCTTCATTCACACATCATTTCATATGTCCCTAATGCAGTAATTAAAGATATTTTGACACAAGATGGACCTTATAGTAGGAGAGGAAAGTGGATAGCCACTATCCTTTAGTATGATCTGGAAATCAAACCAACTAAGCTCATTAAAGGACAGGGTTTAGCCAGATTCATGGCTGAATCAAATTGCAATGCTTTAGACATTAATTTCATTGCACAAATAGATGACCAGGAGGAGATGGAGACTCCATTAATCAATGAGGCCTATCTAGACTCACCATGGTACTCTGATATTATCTTTGTACTAACACATTTACAAGCTCCTCCTGGGCTAACTAAAACCAAGGAAAGATTCATCAAACAAAAATAAATGAAGTTTTGTATCTTAAATAATGCACTTTACTGAAAAGAAAATACTTGGATTTTAATAAATTGTTTATTAAAATCTGAGGCTGACAAAATTCTTGAGGAATTTCATGTAGGTGACTGTAAAGGCCACCTATATTGGAAGAGTACAGCAGACAAAATACTCAGATTTGGTTTTTACTGGCCAACTTTATTTTCTGATGTCAAAAAATTTGTTACCTCCTACCATAAATGCCAAACTTTTGAAGAGAAAAAGAAACTATTGCCTTTACCTCTTAAGCCTATATCAGCTGAGAAACCATTTCAACTATGGGGATTAGACTTCATTGGTGAAATCCATCCTCCCTCTTCAGGGCAACATAAATGGATTTTAACTGCTACAGATTACTTTACCAAGTGGATAGAAGCCATTCCCACTAAGCAAGCCACTGATTCAGTTATAATCTCATTTATAGAAAGTAATATTTTATCAAGATTTGGATGCCCACATAATATTATTACTGATAATGCAATAGCATTCAAATACAAGAAAATGATTTCTTTCTGTCATAAATACCATATTACCTTAGGTCATTCCACAGCATATTATCCCCAAGGTAATGGTTTAACTGAATCATCAAACAAAAGCTTAATCAATATCATCAAAAAACTACTCCAAGAAAACAAAAAGACATGGAACAAAAAGCTGGTCTATGCCCTATGGGCTGATAGACTTACCACAAAAAAGTCTATTGGAACTTCACCTTATTAGATTGTTTATGGAACAGATGCAGTTTTCCCTTCTTCCTTGGGTGTTCCAGTCATGAAGATTATTTAGGAATCACGGGTGGAAACAAATGATATTCAACGAAGAATCAATGAAGCCATACATCTCCAACAAACTAGGGAAGAAATTTATGAAAAATCACAAGTTTTACATGATAAAATCAAAAATATTTTTGATAAAAGGGTTAAAGAAGATGATTTTTTCATAGGAGGTCAAGTTTTGAGATTGGATTCACGAAGAGAGGATAAAGGCAAACATGGAAAGTTTGACTTTCTATGGCAAGGACCCTAGGTGATATATGATTACAAAGGTAATAATTCCTTTTTCATCAGGAATTTGGATGGAACCGAACTTCAAGAAGGACCAGTGAATGGTAGGATGTTGAAACACTACTATTCTTCAAAGTCACTCAACAGTTAGATTCATTTACTTTATCATTGTAAATATTCATTGTTAGTGCGTAGATTGGATTGGAGATTTTATCTAAAAAGTTGAAGCCCGAAGAGAAGGCCCTAAGCTTTACAGTGTAAAATGTCATAAATATGAATTGTTGCAGAAAACAGAAGACAATTAGAGGATCACCAAAGTTAAAGATGGAGGCTACTAATCTCAGAGTTCTTGACATTCCACCAGGAAATGCCATCCCCAAGTGAAGGCAATGTTAGTGACCTATAAATATAGGATTCATAATTTTGACTTGACTGATGGTAGTCTTGTAAATATGTACATACTTTGCCTTCTGTAAGTTGAATTCCCATATTTTGTAAAAATTCAAAAATCAAAAGATCAAAAAGAGGGTAAAAAGTCCTAAAAGAACAATCAAATGACTTAGAAAAATAAATAGACCCAAAAAAAAATGAATAAAACATGAAAGTGTGCAAGTCTAAATGCCACTACTTTTACCTTTTGCAGTTGATTATGGCAGAGTGTCAATCAATTCCATAATCCATGATAAGTTAAACAGTTTAATCTTGACTTGTCATGTTTCAATTTCACTTGTTGTAGATAGAGAATAAAGAATTGTCATATAGTTTAATCATGACAATTCAGTAGTTAGATAGAGAATAAGTGAACCCAACAATTTAATTTGGATTCCTGGATTAAATAAGTGTAGAATTAGATAGTTTTATTGCTTTCAGAAAGAATAAATGTTGAAAAGGTTGCTAGCACAAATGCACGTAATCAAAATGGAAGAAAAAATGTTAGCAGTTAAAATTGGGTAGGTAGAAGAAGGTGAGAAGCATCATTGTAAATATTATTCACCGGGACTGCAAATAACTGACTTCCCTTCCCCATAGCCATTTATCATTCTAAACTATCGGTCAGAAAGGCTCAAGGCATTTCCTTGACTTCTGTTGGGATCGGAACCAAGGCTCTATGGCTGACTAGTTGAAAATGTTAAGTTGTTATATCAATCCCAAAAATCACATCATTTTCCATTCATACATTCATTTCCATGAAAAATCATAAGTAAAAAACCTCATTTTACTTAACGATACTTTAAATCCCCATTTGATTAACTTCCCACATTTCATGAAAGCATAAAACCATCAAAATGACATTTTATACTAAGTTGAAGTAATGAAATTATCATTAATGCAAGTTTTGCTTTGATCTTCACTTTTATTAGTTATAATGGTATGTTTTGAGTATTCACTTTTCCCCTTGTCATATTAACACCTAACATATTTTATTAACTCCTTATTAATTATCCTAGTCCTATTAATATAATTCCCTTTTATTTAATATCCCAAAAACCCATTTAATATATGCTTTTTTGTCAAAGATATTAATCACATGTTGAAAAACATCCCAAAGTTTACCCTTTAACACAAAACTACCCATAAAAGTATTTCCCCTCTCCCTTATAGTTTTAGACCTTTGATAAATCAGAAACTATATAATAAAAATATAAAGAAAGTCATTAAACATGTTTCATATGTGTTTAAAACAAAAAAATATAATACCCGAAGTTTAATTTAAACTAAACTTCAAAGAAACCCATCCCCTGTTTATATTCCCTTCTTGATTATCTAACCCAAGGTTAAAATTATAACCTTATCCATTTTCCCCCATATATATCCCATTACCATAATCTTTAACCTTGGGTAAAGCGCCTTTTTCACCCCTCCCGGCCACTTTAATCCATGTATAAAATATGTTTATACATTAATCTTAACAAATCCCTCAGCACCATCGGATTCAATCATGACCATCCGATCTCCAACATCCCATTGAATCAACGGTTCTCATCGAACACTATAAATCAATCCCCAGGCCCCATCCTTCCTGATCGCGTTACACTGCAACCGTCTGATCATCCTTTGCAATCCACGATCCATATTTAATGTGATCATCCCACCTTACCTCCATCGCGTTAAATAACAGCCATTAGATCTCCAAATAACGGTTTAATTTGACAGCCCATATGCAACCCGACAATTCATTACCCCTGTCCCCACCATCCCTATCATGCTAAACGTTCACCGTATATCTACTACTCGCCAGATCTACGATTAGTATTCAAAGCCCCAGCCCCACTGCATTTACCCTGCAACTTTCCGAAAAATCCTGACCCTTCGCTTCCTCCATCGCTATCCAACGATGCATATCAAATATCGCACGACTAAACTGATCGACCCAAGTTCTGAAAAAATTACGCGATAAAAGTTGTTTCCCGATACCACCCACTGCCTATGTGTCTTCTTTTTATTCGATCGCGTGCCAAAATTTTAAAACAACTTACCACCTCAAAGCTACGCAAAAACTGCCCGATCCCAAATCAAAACCACTCCTGCCATTAATCCTGTAATTAATGTGATTTATTGTGATTTGACTTAAGGCTTGGCCTTAGTTTTTTCACATTTTTCATAACATTTCGCGCATTAACCTTTGAAACCACTGAGAACCCTTTGCAGAGCCTCTTTACGCCATTTTTGAGCCATTTGTGAACCAATTTACTTCTCAGAGCCATTTTCTCTTAAATTTATGCCCAAATAGACTGTTCTTGCATTCTATCAGCTGAATTACAATTAAAATGAAGACTGTGACGAGACTGCAACCTTCATTGACTACAATTATACTTTTACAGGTATTTTTTTCGTCAAACCAATCCATAAAATCTTCAATTTCAAAGGAAAATTACCCCAATTTCACTACCATTTCCTAAAATATAGCTAAATTATCCATCTGGGAAGTCTAAAAACCTTCAAAATACAAGGGAAACCCTGTCAAAATTTCTCCAAAATCCACTGTTTCCATTTTTAAGGTTTTAATCTATTCTAAGATCATTTTCACTGCTGAATTTGATCTAGAAGACCTTCTGCATATAGTAAACCTATTATGTCACCTTAAAACCCTACCCAGAGTCTCAATTTGCCAAAAAAATTCTTCAATTATCCCTTGTTTCCCAAAAAGAACTTAGCAAACTGTTTAATCTTGCTCTGTTCATCCAAAATGACTAAAAAACAAGTCACTCCCAAGTCTGGAGGTCCAAAATCCCAGAAAAATGTCTCAAGCAAGTTACCATAGGCTGAACCTTCTAAAATCAATAAGCCTACTCCTGCAATTACAGCTGAAACAACTGAAGTAGATAGACCTGTACAACCTCCCATAACTTCTCAAGAAAGTAGCTCATTGCTTGATCTTGATTATAGAATCTTTGATCCTTCAGTTGAATTCAACCTTCTAGAAGTCCACAATTGGTGTTTTGGAAAGTCCGTAGAAAAGGTCAAAGATGATGTACCCATTTTGGATTCCAATTTTCCAAAATATATTGTTCCTCTTACTCATCAGGCCCCTGATTTTGTCAGACTATGTCAATTGTATTACCTCCCAGATCAGAGGTGTATTATTAATAAAGATAGGGAATTCATGTTCTATATCAATGTTGAGTCCATTAATTCCATGTTGCAAATGAACCATGACCCTAATTCAGTTTCACTTTCAATAGAGGATTTGACCCATCTTTACTTGGATTTAGATTTTCCTACTAAGTTCAATATCTTTCAGACCTTTTGGCCAAATCATGTTGATCTCCCTAAAGTAAATCCACCCTATGATACATTTGATTTCCCTGAAAATACAAGAAAAATGGTCTCCATGTTGTCATTCATACTGGGATATGACAATGATGAGTTCACTGATGCTTCTATCTTGGGTTTTCTATCCATATTGACTACTGGCTAGCCTCCATCCATAGTCTTCAATTTTGCTAAGCTAATTGCTAAGAACATGCACTACCAATTGACAAAATTACCAGAGGAGGGAGTATTTAGATATACATCATATCTACTACATATTTTCTTGTATTATCAAGCAGAAAAATTCCCTATTGAATTTTAGAAAATGGATGTAAAAGGGAAATAACTTTTAGTAATATTCTGGACATCTCTTTTAAGAAAATACAACAGTCAGTATAACTACACAGATTTCAATGACTTGTTCATAATACCAGCTATGAACTTGATGAATAAAGCTGAAACTCCAGGAATAAATGAAGAGGCAAAGAGGATTTTACAGTTGTCTGAGAACTGTAAAACAGGGGATTCGTATTTATACAAGAATCACACAGAGTTTAGAGTGTATGGTGCACTCTTGGCTCCATAAAAAATACCAAGGTTTGTAACTACAAGAATCTTTGCCTTAGAATATTTAAGGGAAATTGTAAATGCTGATGCAGTAAATTTCATGGCCTCCAGGAAGAAGACCCAATTCAAACTCAAGAATCAGGCTGGACCATTTATAGTTAACAACAGGGAAGCTATGAAAGAGATAACTATCAAATTAAAAGAGTACAAGTTCCAAGAAAGCTTCATGTGGAATTATGACCCTCAGGGTATTTTGAGCACTCTCAGGGTAAAGTGCAAGTTGACGCCTTTCCTACATAAGTCAAAGCCACAAATAGAGAAATTTTCCAATCAAAATGAATGGGAGCCAAATACTTTGATTGATGATGATGCATAGGTAATGCAGAATCTTAATACACAGGGAACACATGTGAATAATGCACAGGTGACTACAATTGATAAAGAAGCAGAGGTATCTCAAAAAAGAAGCGGAGAAGAGGTCAATTATATTGCAAAAACCATCACAAGAAATAAATCTAAAGCCTCCTATAGCAAGAGAACCAAATTAACTACTGAAGATAAGGATAAAGCAATGGAAATTGATAATAATAATGGTCATGAAACTGATGATGAGGCAACAGTGATAGTAACTGAAACACTCAGAGAACTTCAAAAGAGCCAACTTGAAACACAGGATAAAGATACAGTGATGGTTGAGAAACAAACTGATGTAGAAATTCCTTCTTCCTCAAAGGAAATTGATAACATAGATTCAAACATTCAGATCAAGTTCAGGCAAATTAGGGAGAAGAATGAAGAAATAAAAAATGAAGTCTATTCCAAGTTTCTCAAAGAGAAACCAGGAAATAAAGATAGACTTCTCACTGCTTTTGACTATTCATCCAATAAACTGATTATGTCCTTTTTAAAGCCTGCAGTGGCTAATCCTAAGACAGTGGAAGATTATTCAAAGACAGATTTGGAGGTTGATGCAGATGATATTCATGAATTAGACCAAATAGACTTCCATAGAAGCACTACAGAGATGTTGTATTCAAAAGTGGTCATTAAAACAATGAAAACCCAAATAAATGAAAATGGAAAACCATATAGAAGCTTTGATGCAATAGGAAAGCAGAGTTTGAAGAAAGCTCGACAGTTCCCATCCCTAGCAGTTATTCAAGCTGTAAGTAGCAGGAGAGGAAATAGTCGCTCAACATTGGCAGAACATTTGGCACCGAAAGGATTATTGGAAACTGCAGTGTCAATTACTTCTAAAGACCTCTCTGCCACTTCTTCATGAACATCACAGGTACATCCAACAGGGGAAACAGCTTCCATAGTCAAAGCTATGGAAGATATGTCCATAAAAGATAAAGAGATAATCAGTTTAAAAGGCACCATCAAAAATCTGCAAACATCCAACAGAGATGCCTTAATCACTTCCAAAGGACATGAACAGAGGACCAACAGATTACAGGAACAGGTTAAAATTCTTCAACAGCAGGAAAATCTCATTGAGCAGGTATTCTACATTAAGAATTATCTATGGAATAACATCATTCAGGGCATACATTTGCAATGGCCCTCAATCCAGATAATTTATGAACAAAAAGAGTTACCTAAAGCAGAACAGATAGAAAAACAGAAGACCAAAGAAGAACTGGCTGATAAGACTACTCAAGCCTTGAGACTTATCACATTTCTTAATAGTAAAAACAGAGAAGAACTTGAGGAGCTAAAAATTCAGGACAAAACTGAAAGTATATTACAAATCAAAAAGGTCCTAAATAAGAGAAACATGATGAATAATTTGGAAGACAGGTGCAAAGATATGAACTTGGCTATCACCATATTTGAGGCCAAATACACAGTACTGTCACAAGTAGGTTTACCATATATTCATGCATTGAATGAAAAGTTAATGCCACAAAAATATTATGACAACAAAATCAGGGCATATGTCAAAGAGCAGGTCAACAAACCTTTACCTCAAGTGTCTCCTACTGGTAAAGTCATTTTGGAATATTTTGAAAACTTATTCTTTTTGCAAAATGAGATCAAGCATATTTTTGTGGTTAAGCCCAATTTTGCAAAGTATACAGAAGCAGATGAAAGTTACAGGAAGCTAAAGAGCGTGAAAAATTCCCAATGCAGAGCAATGGTAGGAATTCACTGATTTACTATGAAAATTTGCAGTTAAAGTATATCAAGATGAAAAATCAGTGGTCAAAGCGTATCAGTGGTAAAAGTGTATCAGTGAAAACAAGATGTTACTGATAGTTATTCTTAATTTACAGCAGTAAACAGTGAAAGAAAGCAGATTAAAAGAGTATCAGAGCAGAACGTAAAAGAGGAAAAGTGCACTACAAGTCATCTTCCACAAGATAATGTCCCAAGTGCCAGCAATACTTCCATCTAAACAAAAAATCAGTTTGAGTAGATAAACTGTTCTATTTTTCTTGTAAAAGAGGACAGTTTGCCTATCTGTTTTGCAGTTGTCCCTCTTCTTATGTAATAATTCCTATTTTTTCTTGAGATATTCTCTCAAACTTTTGAGATATTTTGTAAGCAATTTACTTGTATAAATACTTCATCTTTCGAAGTATTTTGGGTGGAATAAAATTATCAAGACTACTATAGACTTTTTTGTTGAAAACATTGGGATTTTATGTGAGTTAAGTTGAAGCAGCAGGCTGGAAACTGAAGCAAATAGACATCATAACTAATGATCCTTGTGCTGATCAGATGAGTATTGTATCTTCCAGTTTTCATTGTTTATTTCTTTAAGTTTCATTCATACATCTTGTGTTATTTTCCATCTTAAATGAATAACTAGGAAAGGTATTACATAATCAGTGTAAAAAGCTCTCTGTTTTTACTAGTTTTCATGTTTATGTTTTCTGCTGATTTCCAGACTTTAGAATCCTTAATTTCTCTTTAGTCTCGTTTGACCTCAATTTCCCTCTTCCTTTTCTGTGATCTAAGGATTCTTAGCTACCCTTAGTCCAGATCATACCACTTCATCAAAATAAGCCTTTTTAAACCCTCTGAAGATCATCTATCTTTCCCTTAGTATATTTGTTCTTTTGACCTTAGTTTTCTAGTCTTGTTTGCTATTAATTTGACTCCATTTCCCAATGGTTTGGTATATTTTCTATGGTTTCATTTGTAGTCATTTATTCCAACCGACATTCAAAAAATCAAACCAAATTGTCCACTCATAGCTAGCCTTAAACTCATTACAAAACAAAGCTAAATCTTAAGAAGAGATCCCTCTCCGGAACTCAGGAAGGCTAGATCCTGAATTCTAAAAGATGTTCTTGGTTACCCCTTGTTTTCTTTAACTAAAAACCAAATCCCACGACCTAAGAATTACTAGGGTGATAAAAGGTCCAAAACTCAGAACCTTCCTTCCTCTTGAAAATTACATTAAATACAACAAAACAAACAGTTTGGAACTGCTGTAACCAATTCCAACTACCACAACTACTTGGGACTTCAGAGGTTGTCTATTACATGCCTTGAAAATGTCTTATTACAATTACATTGTTTTTGGAAAAGTAATAAAATGTAAAAATCCACATCCTAATCTATAGGAATTGTTGATGATGTTGCTGCATGCCCTTGGTCATCCGATTTGTCTTTCTTTGATGGTTAAAACCCTTTTGGCAAGTCTATTGTCCATGCTCTGCACTTTTTCCATATCTCTATCTTTGTCCTAGGCGAATGTGTTAGATTATGGTACTCCAATATGAATGCAGTAATTCGATTATAATATGGTCCTTCTGTGAAAAGAGTTTTACCAACCACAATAGCTGGAAATGTTTTTGCAGAAAGTTGACCATTGTTTATCCTTTAAGCACCTGATTTTTTTCATGCCTATTATCAACTTTTCTTTTTTCCATAACTAGAGAATTCTCATAAGAATCCCATGGAAAAATATTTCCTTCATCTCCCCAACATGATGGCAGACCTATTCTTGTTAATTTGTCAAATAACTTATCAAATTGACTTATCGCCTCTTTAATTTCCATCAGCTTCTTTTCTGTAGCTTTCCTATGATAATTTATGATAATCATCTTATTGATCTCCACTGCATATAAGGTCCTGTCTTTAATATCATTCTCTTCTATTCCTGATATTTTTTAGAATTAATAAATTCAATGAACCTTTTAGCCCAAATGGCTCTATTAATTGCCTTCTGCTTATCTCTCATGATTGGTTCTTCACATTCCTTGATAAGACTTTTTTTCTCTGCAACTATCTTCAAACAACTCCAAATTGATTTCATTTCAGAAATGATATCATTCCAAATGATATCTTTGGCTTGTATAAATGAAATGTTTCCTTTCAGTCTTTCTTTGAGATTTTTAGTATCAGCGTTAGCACTCTGAATATCGGTTTTATATTTATTAGCTTCATTCTCTATGATATGAATAAGCTCTGTTGCAGTCTCCAAATCTGCTTGAGCCTTTTTCCGATCTCTTTCAGCCATCTACAACTCAGTATTCAATTGAACAATATGTGCTTGAGGATATTCATTACCTGCAGGAAAAACAAAAGTACAACTATGGTTATCAATATGATTTTTCAATGATATTTCCGTTTGCTTTATTTTGGAAATTTATTCATCTTTTTGCATTAGTTGTTGTAAAAGATTTTCCTTCTCATTCTCCACCTCTGCAACTTCTGTAGCCATAAAATGTTCTCCTGTAGGCAACCTAAGCTTCTTCCTCAATGTGGATATTTCTATTTCAGCACTCTACAACAATTTCTGTACAGCAGTC
>JAXQQM020089965.1:0-35690 GCA_034641835.2 Pinus albicaulis | reverse complement strand
ATGGAATAGCAAAGCAAATAAAGGATTGAACAACAATTCTGAAATAGAACAGCAAGTCTAAAATGGAACAGCAATTGAATAACTAAGTCCCGCAGGTTGTAACCAAACTTAATCTATTAACTCAAATGCATTCTTTGCAATCAAATAACATTCTTTCACTCTAAAAGCAATTCACACAAATCACACTAATGGAACAGCAATAACTATTAATGAATTATGGAACAGTACTGATAAATCAGAAACGCGCACAACACGAACGTTTAGTATAACAGCTCTGTAACAAAACAGTAAGAACATGCAATTAACTCTTGAAAGGATTAATAACTTGATGCGGAGTCAACACACGATTCTATCTGTAAAAAACCTCAATGATTCAATCTTTAACAAAGCATGTAATATGAACTTATAAAGCATATCAAATTACCAAATAACAATGATAAACAAACCACACAAAAGTCAAGTCGTAATGGTACAGAAGCAAGTGTCCTTCGGGGCCGGGCCCTTAGCCTCCAAGGATACACCGCTTTAAGTTAATCCAGACGCAGAGATGAAATAATCACCAAGCTTTTATTAATGCATCGGTCAAAAATACATTGAACCAGTTCTCAACGAGACTCAATAATCAAAGTTGATGTTTTACAGAAAATTACATAAAAGCGTATCCTATCTATCAAGCTAACAGTGTTGTCCCTTTATATAAAGGTGATGGCGGAGATGTCCAAGTAACATGATAAATAAAGCAGCGATCCCTCAGGATCGAAGATCCTGAGGGATTCGCCAAACTGTTAATTCTTCATCCTTTCCTTTCTTTGGCGCCGAGCTGGTGTCTTCTCCTTCTTTTCCGAGCCGATTTGCTGTAATCTATTTAGCCTTGTTTGCATTCGGTTCTCGTTCAGAGGGACAGCAGTTATCTCGACTTTGTCCTTTCCTTTGGAACGGAAATTCCTCGTTTTCTCCTTTTCCTGTACAGAAAATAACCATTATCAGTGGCTAAGTCTTGCATATCAATTCTCACATGTTTTGTTATGGTTCCTTATTACTTTCCAAATTCATGATACAAAAAGGTTCACAAATTCTATTAAAAAGCCACTGAAATAGTCATCAAAAGCATACCAAAATCTCTAGGTGGGTCACTCCTGAACTGCGTGGGTCGCTCATGTTCCAGGCTGATTTTGAGGTAGCTCCCGACATTCAAATTGAGCTCATGATAGCTCGTTGGAAATCCCTGGATGTCTACTTTCCAACCCAAGTAGAATTTCGGAATTTGGAGTTGATTTGACCCTCCAAAACCTCATTCTCCCAGAGGTACTTCCTGCTGGTGCAAAAGGTGGCAGCAAGGTGGTTTTCATGGTGTTTTTGAGCTGTTTGACCATCCAGATTTTGTTGAAATGCTAAGTTGACTTCAGAGGATGCATAATTAACCATGAAAAATCCAAAAATGTAAAAATCTCCTCCAGCAAGTGTCTCAAAAAATGCGAGCGCATGAGCGCGCGACCCACGTAGCTGCAAAACCTGTTTTTAAGACCAAAAATTTGAAAATGACAAAATTTTCTCCGAATTTGCCCAAATTCGGAGCGGAGGTCCTCCATCATGTGTCTTGCCCAGTCAATGAAGCCTCAGCCAAAATCCGAAGTGGATTAGGCCTTTTCCGCCGTCGAAGTGCTTTGCGCAACCTCCTCTTCATGATCCTCATCCTCGCTTTGCAAACATGCATGCGAGCCCAGTAATGGCCTTTCATGTGGCGAAGCATGTCTTTGTCTCGGTTGGCCTTCGCCAACAGCTTATCCAGATGTATATTCACCCACGTGAGTACAGTATCTCTGTCAGCTGGTGTCATGTCACCGGGCCTCTTTCGATTCCACTGCCTGTCCTCACGGATTTGGCGCACCTCATAAAATGTGAGCTCATCCTCGAGTTGTTTGTTGCGCTGCTCCAAATAGTTAATCACCCACTGAGCCTTCTGCAATTGGTCTTTCAGCTGGTCATTCTCGGCCCTTTGCTCCTGGAGGACTTCCCTCAGCTTCGAGCTAGGAGAGCCCGTATCAACATCAATGACTGTCATATCGGTGTCCCGGCCTCCTGATGGGCCCTCATCATGCATGGGCCTCTTGCCCCTGTCTTGTATCTGTACCTGCACTGGAGAAGAAAGCGAGACCCTTTCCACATCACGTGGAGATAATATTCGCCGTGTCGATGAAGTCGGCAGGACCCCTTCCACCTCACGTGGAGATAGTACCCGCCGTGTCGCTGCAAATAAGGCCCTGTGGCCTCGCTGATATGTCTGAACCAAAGGAGTGATGATATGCTCAACCTCAAGCATGTCCGGCTGGTGTGAGGGCTCTCCCGCATCATGAACTGCCTCGGGAGGCTGTTGTGGCACTCTGAAAAAGTCTCTAGAAATGAAATCCTCCCAAGTGATGCCTTGCTCTGCCAACTGATGTGACACCAAGATTTTGATCAAAGTGAAATGATATATACTCCTGTACTGCTGCACTGGGCTCGTCTTCTTCTGCACAAATGTAACCATCCTCTCTATGTTGCGGTGTATGAAATACGGAATATTCATCATACGCACCCTTGTGAAGTGCATCAGCAAACGAACATGATATGAGTAAAGACGAGCATACCTGCCCTCACAACTAAAATACTGAATGATGAGCCTCATGAGTGGTGCATACTCATCTCTCAAGAATCGGAATGGAAAGACTCTGCCCAAGTAAGCCACATATCCAGTTTTAATGTATGGCTCATAGTGAAATTTCTCTAACTGCTTACCCTTGCTCCATTCCTCGCCTATGTTCGGTATGCCAGTGGCTTGAGCAATAGTCAAAGGTGATACAATGAAATCAACCCCAGCAAGGTTTACCCGATCACCCCGTAAATGAAGAACAAATAGACGTGCTAATTCACGATGAGGTCGGGTTTGTACAACCATCTCACAAAATCTGAAACATGACAAGAATCGAAAACAATCCATAGCTAATGGACATGCCTGCAACCGAGCCAAAGAAGTAGGCTCCTCTCTGCGATGATCACCACTCCTATTTTCTCCGCGGGAACCCCGTGGCACATTACCTTCAGCCACCGAATCACTGCCTGATCCTGGCTCATATTCTGACTCTGTCTCTGACATATCTCTGATCAAGTTTTTGGCAATGTGTACACTGATATGAATGCAGTGAAAGCAAAATTAGGATGTATGTTTAACACTCAACCAATATTCCCATCGTCAAAGTACTATCAAGGAATCAAATTATGGATAAAATCTCAGCTTTAAATGGACTGAAAAAGGCAACATCTCTGTTTTGAATGCAAATGAAATTTTGACCAAATAGGAGCAGGCAACCTTCAAAAGTTTGAACACATCTAGTCAAAGGAGAGCATGGCATTAATAGTAATATGTTTGTCTATGAGTAATGACCATAAAGGTTTCAATGGGCCATTTGAAACAAAGACATGAGCATATTTTTACATTGGGCAATGTGACTCATTACAAACATGGGCAATGTGACTCAAAGGGTTTAAATATGGTATAACAATAGCAATGGTTGCAGTGGTATAATGGGTATGAGAGCAAATTGATTTTGATGTTATATGGAAGGCTGGCCATATCACTGTCTTAAGATAGCAAATACGTTCTTTCCACCATTCATTTTCATTTCAAACCCTGAAAACAATGATATTATGACTGTGGGGTTTTAAAACCTCCATTTGAATATTGGAAACCACCCATGATGCCACAAATGCGTTGAAACATATCAAATAATGGATAGAAACCTGTTTGAAGGTAGCTTGAATCAATTCCAAGCCAAACTGGGCGCGCAAACTGAATTTCAAAACCCTGTGTCTGCGTGGGTCGCGCAGGCTCTGCGTGGGTCGCGCAGCCCAGGTGGGTCGCGCACCTGCAAACCTACACTGCTGAACTGACTCTGCGTGGGTCGCGCAGCCTAGGTGGGTCGCTCTCCCTCAACGTGGGTCGCGCAGCCCCAAAACTCTGTCCACGCACTTCAAAACTGTGAAATCGGCCCTCCACTTTGCAAACACGATTTGGGAGCTATGAAATTGGTTCAAATGAAACTTGTTTGGCTTTTATACATGTCACAAATATCTTCACAATCAGATTTTATTTCAAATCAAATTTCAAACCCATATTACAAATGTTTTTGTAATTTCACTTTTGGCTTTTCAAATACAAACTTCCTTTGGCTTTTTTGAGGTCGATACTAATGATTTTACTGTCTTCTTGCAGGGATATGACTATCTTGGCTAGAGAAAAGACCAGGGGTCTGCTTTTGACAATGTTTTCATGGCGGAACAATTACAATTTATTACAAAATGATAATGACAAATTTCTAGTTCCAAGACAGAGTTTTGGACTAGAAATATATTTTTTTTTAAATGCTGATGATAATAAAAATAGAAATCACAAGTACTGGACTTTCCTCACCTTGCAAGCTTTATGACTAGTATATAAATGACTCAAAAACCCTAGACACCAAGACCTAGGACACTTATTGACATTTTTAATGACCATATATATAATGACAATGACTATGAATAATTTTTTGAGGAAATATTTTTAAAATAGCGCTGCAGGTATAAACATGAAGAAACATAGGACGACAGACCCCCTCGTCAGTTCATGGCATGATCCTAGTGAAATGCAACGAAGTGGAACAAGCGAGACACCTAATAATGAATATGCAAAAGACGAAATGATCACTGACGGAGGGCTGCAAGGGCCGACTCTAACATTGGCTCCAATGGGGGATGGTGGCTCCATGGAGATGCCAAGAACGGCAGATCTCTGGGGGAGTCAGACAGTGCCTCTCATCCATTGGGCGATGGAATCATTATTTCAACTGACAAGACAAACTTTGGACAATTTTATTGACTGCAGATTTGACCAAAACTGACTAGACTCAAACTGACATGACTTTAAACAAGAAGACTGATAAAACTTAACTTTACAATCTCAAGCCAACCAACCTCTATTTCCAGAATTATAGCCTTCGCTCCGGGCCCCAGACTGAAAATGAGAGATCAGTGCACACTTGCAATGAAACAAAAGTAAAATGATATATACAATGACAATGAGATCAGCAGCAAGTACTCAGAAATAATAGCGCTTCAGCAACCGACCATTGATCGGTCCACCAGGACAATCATCTCCATTCATTTCTTTGAGAAGAAATGCATTCTGCCCCCGATACGCCGCAATCTTAAACGGTCCCTTCCACAAATTCTCAAATTTTCCGTGTCTTCCCTTGTCTTCATTCCGGGCATCCCATTTCAAAACTACTTCATCCAACTGAAACTTATCTGATTTTGCCTTTCTGTCGTAGATCTTCTTTATGCGCTCCTGCAACTTGAAAGTATTTTGAAATACCTCCTCACGTGTCTTCTGTAAATGAATCATCTCATTAATCCTCCGCTGCATAGGATCCTCTTCACTTCCAGCCTCCTGAAGCAATCTGACCACCGGGACAGCAAGTGAAGTAGGAAAAACCGTATCCGTCCCATACACCAACTCGAAAGGAGACATACCAATAGACCTTTTTTGACTTACCCTATCAGCCCATAATGCATTTACCAACTTTTTGTGCCAAGCCTTCTTGTTGATTTCCAGCAATTTCTTAATGATATTCACCAAGGATTTGTTTGAAGATTCCGCCAAGCCATTCCCTTGCGGATGGTATGCGGTTGAATGTCCCAAGGTAATATTGTACTTAAAACAAAAATCAACCATCCTCTTAGACTTAAAAGCTGCTGCATTATCCGTGATTATTTTACTAGGACACCCAAAGCGTGACAAAATATTGTTTTCAAGGAAAGAGATAATTACCGCATCAGTGGCCTGTCGAGTGGGAATCGCCTCAATCCACTTCATGAAGTAGTCTGTAGCTGTCAAGATCCATCTATGCTGTCCGGAAGATGCTGGGTGGATTTCTCCGATAAAATCCAATCCCCACTGCTGGAATGGTGCATTAACTTCGATTGGTTTTAGAGGCAAAGGCCGTAGTTTCTGCTTCCCTTCGAATATTTGACACTCATGACAATTTTTCACAACCTTGAACACATCAGAAAACAAAGAAGGCCAATAATACCCTGCCCTTAGGATCTTATTTGTTGTGGTCTTCCAAAACAAATGACCTCCACAGTCACCTTTGTGAAAATCCTCCAAAACTCTTTGAGCTTCCTCCTCTACCAAACAATTCAACAACATACCCCCAGGGTCTTTCCAATACAACGTAGAATTCAAAATGCAGAATTTAGCAGCCTTTAACTTCAATGTTCTACTCTTATTTCGAGGCATACCAGGCGGTGTAGACAAATTCTGAAGCACATATAAAATGTCAGCATACCAAGGAGAAGAAACAAAAATATCGGATACCTGAACTGACGCACTTTCCTCTTCTTCATCAGACATGGCAGCAATCAAATTTATGTCTAGAGCATGCAGATTTGTTTCAGCCATGAGCTTGGCGAGTCCTTGTCCTTTGATCAACTTGGTCGGTTTAATCTCCACATCGTACTCTAACAATGCAGCAATCCACTTACCTCTTCTTCCTTCTGGATCTGCCTGTACCAAAACATCTTTAACTGCTGCGTTAGGAACATATGCTGTAATATGGGAATGCAATATGTACACACGGAAATCCTTCAAAGCTTTTACAAGCGCAAGTGCTTGTTTCTCAATGATATTATACTTCAATGCCCCATCTCTTATGATCCGACTGAAAAAAGCGATGGGCTTCTCAACTCCATCCCTTTTTTGCATCAAAACAGCTGCCAATGTATGCTCAGAAGCGAAAGAAAAGAAAATGAAGTCTTGTGTGTAATCGGGGCTGATTAAAATAGGGGCCGAAGAAAGAGCTATCTTTACCAAATTGAATGACTTTACTGCCTCTTCTGTCCATCTTACCTGACTGTCCTTTTTCAGCATGTTCGTGATTTCTCTAAGGTGTTCTGCAAGATTGGGAATGAAACGACGCAGAAAATTCATTTTACCATTAAATGACTGTATCTCTTTCTTGTTCCGGGGCTGTTCAATCTGCTGAATGGCCTCAACACGTGCAGGATCAACTCGAATGCCATCTTTCGAGATGATGTGGCCAAGGAGCTTTCCTTCATCCATGGCGAAAAGGTTCTTCTTTGGATTCAGCGAAATGCCATATTTTCTGCACTTCTGGAAAACAATTTTCAGATGATATAAGTGTTCCTCATCAGAATTAGAAAATACAGTTAGATCATCAAGGTAAACAACCAAAAACACATCTTTCTCATTGGCAAAAGCCATGTCCATTGCACGCTGAAAGGTAGCGCCTGCATTCTTTAAACCGAACGGCATCTTTGCGTAATGAAATGTTCCCCAAGGAGTGGTGAACGCAGCCTTGTCACGATCATCTTCCTGCACTAAAATCTGATTATAACCTGAGTATCCGTCGAGTAGTGACATCCTTGATGCTCCAACTACTCGCTGCAATATGTGATCCATCTTTGGCAGCGGATAATTGTCCTTTAATGATACCTTATTCAGATTTCTGAAGTCAATACATAAACGGATCTCACCTGTCTTCTTTCTCACGGGCACCAAGTTTGATATCCAATCTGAAAAACGAATAGGTACAATAATTCCCGACTTATACAACCTATTTACCTCTTTTTCGATTGATGGCAGCAGCTTTGGATTGATCCTCCTCAACTTTTGACGAAAAGGCTTCTGATTTGGTTTGATGGGAATAGTATGCTGGATGATATTGGTATCATATGTTTTAAGATCTGACTAATCCCACGCAAACACATCAGAAAATGAAGATAACAATTTCACGTATTCTGCTCTTACCTTTGGTGACAATGACTTTGACAATTTCACCATCTTGGGATTCTCAGCTGTCCCAATATTTACCTCTTCGACACCCTTCTCTGTTGGCCTCAATGTAGGCTTACGAGCTACATCATCTTGATCAAACAACTCTTCCAATGGAATCAATCCCTTAGGAATGATGTTATCCTTCAGTTGCAGCACATCCATTTGATTTATCTGTATGTCATCAACACCATCATCAAATTCTGTATCTATGGAGGTATCTTTAAACTTACCCTTATTCTGCAGAAATTCACCAATCTCCTCATCATCCTCAAAAACTTGCCAACATCGCTGATTGTCTGGAACGGTGGGTCGGTGTTTCACATGTATCTCAAACTTGTTGCTGGAATTCATTGGAATCTTAAGATTGCTTGCTGCCTTAGCAAGCCCATCAGCAACACCGTTTTGTATGCGAGGCACACATGTTAAAGTATAATCAGAAAATAACTTCAGAATATCCAAAACTGCATTTCGGTAAGCCCTCATGCGAGGATGCTTAGCCTGAAACTCACCTTTAACTTGCTTTATCACTAATTCTGAATCACCATATACCGCAATCCTTTTCGCATTCAACTTCTTGAGAATCTTAAGGCCAGCAATAAGAGCCTCGTATTCCGCTTCATTGTTAGAACAATCGAATGCAAGCTTGTAAGAACACACTCTCACATTGCTCGGAACTTTATCAGGAGCGGAAAATGGACTTCGAATCCACACACCAATCCCAGCACCATCGCTGCCCACTGCACCATCAAAATCCATGGTCCAAAGACCATCTTCATCGTCCTCTAAATGTTGAAACTGTGCCGGCTCTGTTTTTCCTGTTTGCTGCCCATTGTCTTCAGCTGATTGCTCCAAAACAGCTTGTTTTTCTCTTCTTTCTTTTTGCAAAACTTCTCTAAAATTCTCATTTATTTCGGGTATGTCTTCTGCCTTAACTAATTGACTTTCTACATCATTAAAACTATCAGCAAGCAACACAAACGACTCTAAATCAGTATGTACATAATTCACAGGATGATTGACTGGCTTCTCTTTGCTAGTTATCATGTATTTCATCTTCTGCTCACGATACAACTTTCTCATTTGACCGAAGACTGGACTTGTAGCATAAGAGAAATCTAATTGAAGTGTACCTTTCAACTTTTCCCCCCAAGATCTTGCAAGGAGCATCCCGAAACGTGGAGGAATGTCAGCAACCACCACATCCATCAAAACATTCTTCGCTGGAATTTGATCCAAACTTACCACCAAATCTTTGATGATTCCTATACACTTTACCCGGCTGGAATCGAATGAATACAAATCATGATACTCTCTTGTAATGTCTAATCCCAACTTTTCCATGATTGCCTTTGGCATCAAATTGTGTGAAGCACCCGAATCGAGCATAGCATTATGCAATATATATTCATGCAACCTCAAACTGATGTAAAACGGAGGGACATTACTGTCAGGAGACTCACCATTTAATGCAGGCCCAAAAATCAATTCCGGCTGATCATCCTCAACATTTACCGTGTCAATCATTGGATCAAAGTTCAGAATTTTGGTGACTTGACTACGGTAACTGCTGTTTTTCATAATCTCCGTCAAAGGAATGGATATTTTCAGCTTGGAAATTTCATTTTCCAAGCTAAATGCTGAAACCTTCTCGACCTCTTTGATTGGAATCTCCTTCTTTTCAACCTTGTCTTTCACTATACTTGACTGATTTACCTTCTCAGCTGATGATACTTTACTTGCTGCGGGGTCAATTGTCTCTTTCCCTCTTTTCTATGGTATTGGTGAATCTGTCTTCGGTGCTGAAGCTTCCTTTCTTTTCTGAATGGGATTTATAGGCACATCTCGATTTCTCAATGAATACTGCTTCTGCTGGGCAGTCAATGCATTCAAATATCCTCTTTGGTATTCATCCGACTCTTCCTCTAAATCAGCATCATTTGTTAGGATAAAATCCTCATCTTTCTGAACAACTGAACTTTCACCATACTCCTCATCCTCAGTAATATAAATAGGCAAATCATCAGGAGTGAAGAAATGATTTTGCTCACCTGACACATCATCATCATCATCGAAATCATGACTCACAAAATTCTGCAAAAGAGGAGTCTTAACCTGCTGTTGGGCTGCTGGCTCTTGAGCTTTTTGTTCACGCTGCTTAATTCTGAATTGTGGCTGCTGCTGGCCACGGAAATTTGGGTTTCGAAACTGTGTTTCTGCTTTGTCAAGATTTATTCTTCTTAAAGCCTTTTCCAACTCACGAGCTAAGTGCTGTTCTGATATAGATGTAGAAGGCTCTTCCTTTATTGTCACTCTTTTCTCTGCTTTCAACCGTGCTCTTTTATCATTCAAATTTGCCTCAACACTAACAACGACCTTCTGCATATCTTCTAAAGTAGGTGGGTCTCTATCACGAAGGGAATAAGCCATCTCCGGATCAAAGCCATCCGGGAATTTAAGGAGAGCAGACTTTTTGGACGGTCTCAAATCATCTGGAATAGCATTATACACTGTATTGAATCTAATGATATAATCCCGAACAGACTCACCAGGATTACGTTTGAGGTTTGTATATTCTGAAGTAATCTGCAACGGATCCTTTTTCATCTCCCATCGGTCTAAAAACTGCCTCTGAAGTTCTGCTAATGTATCGATGCTTCTTTGTGGCAAGGCTCTGAACCATTTCCGTACCTCTCCTCCAAAGGTTTGCACAAAAAGCCTCATAGTCACATTTTCTTCATCAATCTCGAAACGATCAAAGAAATCTGCCATATTGTCTACATGCTGTTGTGCAGGAAGACTCTGTGGAGTGCCATCAAATTTCGGGATCTTACTCTGATAGTCTGCGGGCATATCATTCAACTGCTGGGGTAACACAAGAGGTGCAAAACGAGCAGCCATAGCTCTTGGTGGATTGAAAACAATCCGTTGTCGAGGAGATACAGGAGGAGTAGGAGCAGTAGGTCTATGAGATGTATTCAATGGAAACGGAGAAATTACTATTGATTGCTGATCAGAAAACTCAGGCTGAACCGGAATGGTAGGGACAAAAGGAGGTTCAATAGGGATCCGTGAACTTGATGCAATTTCAGATGGGTCAAGAACTTGTGAAGCAGATTCAGTAAATTCAAAAGTATTAGTATCCTCAATAGAACTTTGCAGCTGTCTATCCAAGTACTGTGAAACAAATCTATATTGCAAATCTTCAGTAAACAATGGATCTGGGACTAATCTTGACAATTCAGTTTCGGAAAAATTCACAAACAAGGATGTTTCAAACCGTGTATCAAAGGGGATTTCATCAACATATATGATTTTGACAGGACAGGATGCAGATCGGGTAAGCACTCTGGAACTCTCAAAACTCAATTGGCTTTCTCTTTCAGAACTCTCTTGGCTCCCTTGTTTTCTAAGGGTCCTTGGAATCAGATTCGGATTTTCGAATATTGTTGGTGGATCAGGGTCAGGATTCGCCCTAGTATTTCTTCTTGAAGTCAGTGTATTGATCTTCTCGGAAAACAAAAATTACAAGGAACACAATCAATTATTTTCAGCCTTTCGACTTCTAGACTCAATCATCCAAAAGGTCTAGAACGAATAAGTATACTGGGGTGATTTACAAATCAAGTACCGAACACACAAGCTTACCGGAGATCGACTGAAGCAACGTTTATCTACTTCCGCTTATGCATAACAAAAGCGTTTCGAAAGCTACCTGGCGTGACTTCAGACTCCGTCTAAGACTCGTGGAACAAACACATCAACAAGCAAACCATTGAGATGTCCCCAGTATGGTCGCCACTATGTTAGCACTCAAATCTACCTCAGGCTGAAATGAAGTAAAACTCGAGGCTACATCAAACCACGCTCAGCCTCGTAGCTAGCCCTACGAGGACATGAGAGGGCTCTCTCCGTCAATCTCGAGAAAATAAGCAATAGGATGCGAGATGACTTACAATAAGAACTGATTTTAGGCTAGTAAAGAGATAGGTATGTTTGGTTTTTGGTTTTTGGGTTTTCGCTGGAGTAATGGGAAAACAAAATTTTGGGTTCGGGGATAAGGTCAGACCTTTGCAGAGTTCAAGCTGGGGCAAGGTAGGTGATGATCTTGATGCTTCGAATTGGATTTTATGGATAGATTAGACTGACGAGGAGCTGAAGAGGGCAAAGAAGAACTTGGATCCTCTCCAAACAGCTGAAAACATATAGAACTAATTGAATTCAAAGGCTAAGCACTGTAAACAATGGATTCAACCTTAATCACTCATTCAATTTAGTTCAGAAGCATAATGAAAGGATGGCATACATTAAACATGAAGAAACTTACAGTAGACAAAGAAGAAACATCATCAAGAACAGAACACCACAAGGATCCCAACAAGTGCCGCAAACCCCTGATCTTTCCTTAGCCAAAATATGAAAAGTATGTACAATAGTATCAAAAGTATCCCAAGAGTCCAACCTGTAGAATGCCTCAGAAATTACAATATATAGATCACTCTAACACCTTTCCCCACCTCTAGGGGTCGAATTCCCTCTTCAGGGATCATTTTCAACCAATTCTAATCATGGAACTACAATCTAGGCAGCTAACAACTTGCCTCTAAAAGAGTGGAAACTGATCCATTACATGATTTTTTACTCATTTGAGAGTGAATCTTCTAGAAGAGATAAAAACAAGCCAAAGTTACATGCCAAACATGAATTTACATCATAAAAACCAAAGAATTCTATCCATAGGCAAAACTGGTCCAAAATAGGCGAAATACTGAGCTGGCAGCTGAAAACTCAAAAAAAATCTCTAGGTGGGTCGCTCCTGAACTGCGTGGGTCGCTCATGTTGCAGGCTGATTTTTAGGTAGCTCCCGACATCCAAATTGAGCTCATGATAGCTCGTTGGAAAGCCCTGGATGTCTAATTTCCAACCCAAGTGGAATTTCTGAATTTGGAGTTGATTTGACCCTCCAAAACCTCATTCTCCCAGAGGTACTTTCTGCTGGTGCAAAAGGTGGCAGCAAGGTGGTTTTCATGGTGTTTTTGAGCTGTTTGACCATCCAGATTTTGTTGAAATGCTAAGTTGACTTCAGAGGATGCATAATTAACCATGAAAAATCCAAAAATGTAAAAATCTCAACCAGCAAGTGTCTCAAAAAAATGCGAGCGCATGAGCGCGCGACCCACGTAGCTGCAAAACCTGTTTTTTTAGACCAAAAATTTGGAAATGACAAAATTTTCTCCGAATTTGCCCAAATTCGGAGCGGAGGTCCTCCATCATGTGTCTTGCCCAGTCAATGAAGCCTCGGCCAAAATCTGAAGTGGATTAGGCCTTTTCCGCCGTCGAAGTGCCTTGCGCAACCTCCTCTTCATGATCCTCATCCTCGCTTTGCAAACATGCATGCGAGCCCAGTAATGGCCTTTCATGTGGCGAAGCAGGTCTTTGTCTCGATTGGCCTTTGCCAACAACTTCTCCAGATGTATATTCACCCGCGTGAGTACAGTATCTCTGTCAACTGGTGTCATGTCACCGGGTCTCTTTCGATTCCACTGTCTGTCCTCACGGATTTGGCGCACCTCATAAAATGTGAGCTCATCCTCGAGCTGTTTGTTGCGCTGCTCCAAATAGTTAATCACCCACTGAGCCTTCTGCAATTGGTCTTTCAGCTGGTCATTCTCGGCCCTTTGCTCCCGGATGACTTCCCCGCCGAGCGAGAGCCCGATCTAACATCAATGACTGTCATATCGGTGTCCCGGCCTCCTGATGGACCCTCATCATGCATGGGCCTCTTGCCCCTGTCTTGTACCTGTACCTGCACTGAAGAAGAAAGCGAGACCCTTTCCACATCACGTGGAGATAATACTCGCCGTGTCGATGAAGTCGGCAGGACCCCTTCCACCTCACGTGGAGATAGTACCCGCCGTGACGCTGCAAATAAGGCCCTGTGGCCTCGCTGATATGTCTGAACCAAAGGAGTGATGATATGCTCAACCTCAAGCATGTCCGGCTGGTGTGAGGGCTCTCCTGCATCATGAACCGCCTCGGGAGGCTGCTGTGGCACTCTGAAAAAGTCTCTAGAAATGAAATCTTCCCAAGTGATGCCCTGCTCTGCCAACTGATGTGACACCAAGATTTTGATCAAAGAGAAATGATATATACTCCTGTACTGCTGCACTGGGCTCGTCTTCTTCTGCACAAATGTAACCATCTTCTCTATGTTGCGGTATATGAAATAAGGAATATTCATCATACGCACCCTTGTGAAGTGCATCAGCAAACGAACATGATATGAGAAAAGACGAGCATGCCTGCCCTCACAACTAAAATACTGAATGATGAGCCTCATGAGTGGTGCATACTCATCTCTCAAGAATCTGAATGGAAAAACTCTGCTCAAGTAAGCCACATATCCAGTTTTAATGTATGGCTCATAGTGAAATTTCTCTAACTTCTTACCCTTGCTCCATTCCTCGCCTATGTTCGGTATGCCAGTGGCTTGAGCAATAGTCAAAGGTGATACAATGAAATCAACCCCAGCAAGGTTTACCCGATCACCCCGTAAATGAAGAACAAACAGACGTGCTAATTCACGATGAGGTCGGGTTTGTGCAACCATCTCACAAAATCTGAAACATGACAAGAATCGAAAACAATCCATAGCTAATGGACATGCCTGCAACCGAGCCAAAGAAGTAGGCTCCTCTCTGCGATGATCACCACTCCTATTTTCTCTGCGGGAACTCCGTGGCACATTACCTTCAGCCACCGAATCACTGTCTGACCCTGGCTCATATTCTGACTCTGTCTCTGACATATCTCTGATTAAACTTTTGGCAATGTGTATGCTGATATGAATGCAGTGAAAGCAAGATTAGGATGTATGTTTACCACTCAACCAATATTCCCACCGTCAAAGCACTATCAAGGAATCAAATTATGGATAAAATCTCAGCTTTAAATGGACTGGAAAAGGCACAATCTCTGTTTTGAATGCAAATGAAATTTTGACCAAATAGGAGCAGGCAACCTTCAAAAGTTTGAACACATCTAGTCAAAGGAGAGCATGGCATTAATAATAATATGTTTGTCTAGGAGTAATGACCATAAAGGTTTCAATGGGCCATTTGAAACAAAGACATGAGCATATTTTTACATTGGGCAATGTGACCCATTACAAACATGGGCAATGTGACTCAAAGGGTTTAAATATGGTATAACAATAGCAATGGTTGCAGTGGTATAATGGGTATGAGAGCAAATTGATTTTGATGTTATATGGAAGGCTGGCCATATCACTGTCTTAAGATAGCAAACACGTTCTTTCCACCATTCATTTTCATTTCAAACCCTGAAAACAATGATATTATGACTGTGGGGTTTTAAAACCTCCATTTGAATATTGGAAACCACCCATGATGCCACAAATGCGTTGAAAAATATCAAATAATGGATAGAAACCTGTTTGAAGGTAGCTTGAATCAATTCCAAGCCAAACTGGGCGCGCAAACTGAATTTCAAAACCCTGTGTCTGCGTGGGTCGCGCAGGCTCTGCGTGGGTCGCGCAGCCCAGGTGGGTCGCGCACCTGCAAACCTACACTGCTGAACTGACTCTGCGTGGGTCGCGCAGCCCAGGTGGGTCGCTCTCCCTCAACGTGGGTCGCGCAGCCCCAAAACTCTGTCCACGCACTTCAAAACTCTGAAATCGGCCCTCCACTTTGCAAACAAGATTTGGGAGCTATGAAATTGGTTCAAATGAAACTTGTTTGGCTTTTATACATGTCACAAATATCTTCACAATCAGATTTTATTTCAAATCTAATTTCAAACCCATATTACAAATGTTTTTGTAATTTCACTTTTGGCTTTTCAAATACAAACTTCCTTTGGCTTTTTTGAGGTCGATACTAATGATTTTGCTGTCTTCTTGCAGGGATATGGCTATCTTGGCTAGAGAAAAGACCAGGGGTCTGCTTTTGACAATGTCTTCATGGCGGAACAATTACAATTTATTACAAAATGATAATGACAAATTTCTAGTTCCAAAACAGAGTTTTGGACTAGAAATGTATTTTTTTTTAGAAAATGCTGATGATAATAAAATAGAAATCACAAGTGCTGGACTTTCCTCACCTTGCAGGCTTTATGACTAGTATATAAATGACTCAAAAACCCTAGACACCAAGACCTAGGACACTTATTGACATTTTTAATGACCATATATATAATGACAATGACTATGAATAATTTTTTGAGGAAATATTTTTAAAATAGCGCTGCAGGTATAAACATGAGGAAACATAGGACGACAGACCCCCTCGTCAGTTCATGGCAACCTAGTGAAATGCAACGAAGGTAACACCCGGTCAAGCTGAACTCAGGGCATTATACATGCATGGGATCACCGAAGGAGGGTCGCAAGGACCGACTCTACGATGGGATCCAACTCCGTACTAGCACCACTTATGCCGTCATCAACAAGTGGATACGAATCAAATCCATTCGCGTACATTCATCTTCTGGCCCCACCAGATAATAATTCATCAGAAGAATGGGAATCTGAGAAAGAAGTCCTAGTACAATATTTCTCAAATAGTTTGATTGAAAGATATCGATATCAGCATTATTCCCACTATCAGATAATGTATTATGTAATGCCATGATTATGTCTTTCCAACCGATTATGGTGTTGGACAGGTTTCCGTGGGATTCCCTGAACCAATATCTCCACTTTGTAAAATTTTGAACATCCTATTGTCTTTTCAGGCTTTCGTGGATTCTCCTGTCTAAAGGATCTCCACTCTGTAAAAATATTTTGTACATATATTTTCGTGGAGTAATCATATGATTTTTCCACCATATATTTCATTTAAGTCATATCTATGAGTCATGAGGTAACTTTGGAATCGGTCCCCATATGCCAGAAGGCTTTCCGTATGGAATAGGGACGAGATAATGTGAGTTGTCCACTCACATCCGAATCCAAGGTGTACTCCATATCTTAGTACTTAGATTTACTTTAAGTTTGTCTGGAATCTTAGATCATGTATGATTTCACCCTCACGGATGTTTGTTCCCCTTCAGCTCTATAAGAAGGTAAGACTCATTCGTTGAGGGAGAGGTCGGAATTTAGAGTTCTGAGAGGTCGAGAGGTTTTAGAAGCTGAGTCTGAGTCTGAGTTATTTTCTCCTGCTCTGCATCTGCGGGGAATTTCCCTGATCTGCTTGCAACACGAGATAACACTCTTGTCTGTATGATGTCTGTTATGAATCTCTAAGACTGAGCCTGCTTTGTGTGCCAGGTAGCCTTCGGACGATCTCTGCCTTAGTGCACGATATGTCTGATAAAAGCCACAGCAGTCTATCTCAGTAGAGATTTACCCATTGTAATAATTTCCGCTGTCAAATATATGAAGATGAATAGAATACTCTGTTGTTGTGTTAATTCCATCCGCGTAAATGGTATCGCATTCGTATATTATGGATCGGGCACCGTAATGGTTTTGTATTGCGTTTCCAATTTGTAACCCATTCATCTGGAGGAACAAGGGATCTTTTATTTATTGACAATGGGGCAACTGGATTGCATGAGGAATCATACTGGATGAGAGTCACAGTGCCAGATCCTTGCTCAGGAGAATGTAAAACAGCAGGAATAGTTGTGTTATAAAATCTAACACAAGTAATATAGAAAATAGTTAAATTTTTGGACTTATTATCAAACTCATCATATCCTTGAGTTTGAACACCTAGAGTTAGGCACTTCAGGATATTGGGATCATCAAGGGCGACTGAAAAATCTGGAAATACATCATACTGGACTGGTCCATCGGACAGAGTTGTCTCGATGCCACCAATAAGGGCTTTTGTGAAGGATGACCATCGATTATCAAGTAAGGCCGAAAATACAAATGCAGTTTGACCTTTCCTATGGAGAGCATTTAGGCCTACTCTCACCATCCCCAGATGGACATACTTGTAACCAGACTTTAAAGCAGCATGGATACGTTTCTGTTCTAGTAAAGGAACAGTCATCATGGTGTTACAATTAAGCTCTGTGCGAATTGAATTTTCCTTGATTTTAATCTGACTGAGAGCACGGAACTGAAAAGGAGAGATACCATGATAAACATCTGAAGGAGAAATCTCAGGGAGTTTCCATTTCATTCGAGGATTTGTTTCTTCTATATTTAAGCATGCAGAATTAGAAGAGGACTCAGAAGGAGAACACAGAGAGTCTAAACCAGAACGAAGCTATTCTTCATTTTCCAAATCATTGAAATGCTTAGAACCAAAACGACCCATTGAACGAGAAGATGAATCCATTGTGAACACAGAATATTTGCAAACTATAACAAGAGCAAGTTATCAGGAGGAATTTGGGAAATAACTTAGCTGGGATATTACGGCTTCCACGTACAAGATCTAGCCGAACGTCTTCAACGCCTTCAACGCCTTCCACGGCAACACAGGCTCCAAACGCTATTCACGGCATCAAAAAATATATCTAACGCTCCACACAAATAATATCTTTTACACATCAAAGTATTTCTCAGCAAATACACTCACTCAAACAACAACTTGGCTCTGATACCATTTTCGCGGATCGAGTAACACAACAACAGAGTATTTTATTCATCTTCATAAATTGACAGCGGAAAATATTACAATGGGTCATCCACAAAGACAGAGATTGTGGCTTTTATCAGATAAATCTTGCACAAAGACAGAGATTGTTCGAAGGCTACCTGGCACACAAAGGTGCCCGCCCTTGGTAGACTACAATGCACATCATACGTACAAGAGTGTTATCTCGTGTTGCAAGCAAAGCCGTAGGCCCCTCGCGTACGCAGCAATTCAATATAACTCGACTCGGCCTTCCAAACCTCTCGACCCCCGTAACCCCACCCCGACACCTCAACGAATGAGTTTACCTTCTTATAGAGCTGAAGGGGAGCAAACATCCGTGAGGGTGAAATCATACATGATCTACAGAGATTCTACAAACTTAAATAAATCTAAGTACTAAGATATGGAGTGCACCTTGGATTCGGATGTGAGGACAACTCACATTATCTCGGTTCCTATTCCATACGGAAAGCCTTCGGGCATTGGGGACCGATTCCAAAGTTACCTCATGACTCATAGATAATACTTAAAGGAATATATAGTGGAAAACACATGATTATTCCACGGCACCTATGCACAAAATATTTAGCGCAGTGGAGATTCTTTTAGACAGGAGAATCCACGAAAGCCTGAAAAGATATTTTAGGATGTACAAAATCTTACAAAGTGGAGATATTGGGTCAGGGAATCCCACGGAAACCTGTCCAACACCATAGTCGGTTGGAAAGACATAATCATGGCATGACATAATACATTATCTGATAGTGGGAATAATGCTGATATCGATATCTTTCAATCAAACTATTTGAGAAATATTGTACTAGTACTTCTTTCTCAGATTCCCATTCTTGTGAAGAATTATTATCTGGTGGAGCCAGAAGATTTATGTACTCGAATGGATTTGATTCTGTATCCACTTGTTGATGAAAACTGGCATAGTTGGTGCTGGTACTGGAGTTGGATCCCATCCTCCGTGCCTTGTACGTATTGGTGACAAACCATCTCAAGTGGCCGCATCTTTTCATTCCATAGTAAAAATAAAGATCTTCTACTTCTGCTATGTGGCTGACTCATTTTTATGGTAGTCCTGAATGTAGAGCCCTTGGTTCATTGAAATTATATATCTTTAACATTTGGAAAGAAGAGGGCTTTATGGTTAAGGCTGATAAACCATAAATTTTCCACCATTCCAAAAACCAATCTGGAGTAGGATCAACTTCTTCAATTCTTTCAATAGTCATACCTTCAAAAAAGAAACTAAATTGCAAGGAGTAGAATAGGGTGGATGAGTAATTATGTAGATTCATTGCAGCATAGAAGGAATATTTTACCTGGTCTTCATCATAATCACCTCTTTGTTGATAATTTGAAAATGATCTCAGAGTAATATGACAGCTGTGGATCAAATTATCATCTTCATGCCTGTCCAGAAAGTAAGAAATATTTCCATTGTATGCAAGATAGTCTAAAGCTAATATAGCCTCTTCATTTATCTCGTCTTGCATAACTGTGTTCCATAAGCATGGAATTCCAGTTCTGTATCTGACTTCTTTTAAAGGAAACCAAGTTTCATCATGAAATAAAAGAAGAACAGAAAGATTATAGGTAACCCATCCCAGAGGTGTTTCAATCTGTACTTCTTCAGCAGTTCTTCTGATGAAATTACAAGAAAGGGAGAAAACGGAATTATTTGTTAGAAATTCTCTGCTCAACATATCAGCAAAACAATTCTTTTTCCCTTCAACGAATACAAAATCAAAGTTGTACTGACTTAGCTGCATGACCCATCTAACCATGGCTGCATCCTCAAATTCACATTTATGAATTGCAAATTGCAATGCTTTGCAATCTGTTTTTACTGTGAATTTGGTATAAATAATGAAATCTTTGAACTTAGCTATGCCTAAACATACAGCCCTAAGTTCTTTCTTTTGACTAGTCCAATTTAGCTGAGTTTTGGACCACAATCCTGATGCATACTGACATATTTCTACATCCTTTTTGTTACCTGGATTCATTTGGCACAAAACTGCTCCCCATCCAGTCTTGCTTGCATCAGTCATTATCACCTTTTCCCAATCTTCTTGTATTGGTGAAAGTGGCTGGATTTTCCTTACTCTTTCCTTGATTCTTTCTGACCGCATCCGTACACTTGCTCCAAGGAATAGGTTCTTTCTCATAATCTTTATTCAAATAACCGTTATGGGCACAATGCCGTAGAATGTAAATGGAATACTCCAGACTTCCTAAAAATCTCTGAAGCTGAGTTTTATCTAAAATTTCATCAGGAAAATGATCAACAAAATTTAAACTTCTTTGAATGACTCCATAAGATCCATACTGGATATTATATCCCAAGAAATCAATCATGGATCTAAAGAGTTTCATCTTTGACTCAGACAAGACTATGCCCATTTCTTTTACTCTCTTCAAGAATATCCTGAGATGTTTGATATGTTCAGGAATATTGTCTGAGTGTATTAGGATATCATCAATGTATTTTTTCAAAAATTCATCCATCCCTTAAAAGGTTTCATCCATTATTCTTTGGAATGCAGAAGGTGCATTTATCAAGCCAAAGGGCATGATATTCCATTCATAGTGACCTTGTGGGATAGAAAAAGATGTTTTCCATTTGTCTTCTTCCTTAATGCCTACTTGCCAGAAACCTGACTTGAGATCAAACTTTGAAAAGATCTTAGACTTTGAAATTTGAGCAAGTATCATTGAAGGTTTAGGAAGAGGATAGGCATCATAGTCCAAAATATTATTCAGAGGTTTATAATTAATAACCAACCTTGGTTTTCCTGCAACTTCGAATGTTTATTCATATAAAATGGGAAGCCAAGCAATAGGACCTCTGCTTTTTCTTATCAAACCCTTTTTGTAACAATTCCTTGATTATTCTCTCAGACAAGCCTTCATTTGTTCTCACATTCATAGGAACTGCCGTCGATTCGTAGCTTACCGCTGAAATTTTCTTCGTTGGCAACTCAACTTGAGCTTCTTTATATGCCGTAATGTATTTGGATCATCTGTTAAAGATTAGTTCAACTCAGTGTTGATATCTGCTATTTCTCTGGCATATTTTCCGTTATCCAACAATTCTTCTGTTTTCAAGATTTATTTCTTAATCTCCATTTTTGCAAGGAGATTCTCCATTCTTTCAATTCTTTTCAATCTGTTAGGTGAGTTAGAATTGATGAAAGGGAAAAATATTTCTTTATTGCTCAGACTTACAAAATATCCATACTTCTGACTCACCTGGTCTAGCTTTGCACCATGCTTCTCAAAGTTCTGAAAGAATGGTGTTCCTAGGTACATTGCACAATCCATACCTGGAACAATTGGACAAACAAGATGCACTCCTATTTCTTCAGTAAGAAATACATCTACCTCAACTTCTGAAACTGTTGTAATGTCACCACTTGCAGTAGTGACTCTTGGACATGTTGTCGGCCTTCTGAGGTGAGTGCTTACAACTGTGTTATTAACAATATTCAATCTAGATCCCGTATCCATCAAAACCTTCCAATATTCAATCTGGGATCCAATTCTAACCTTCATCTTGACACAATACATAACATCTCTGTTAATTATATTGCATCCAAGACCTGCTCTTTCTGATTCTTCGTCAGAATCTTCAACATTCTTGTCTGGTTTACTTATTTCTTCTATAATTGGATTCTGATGAAATGTCCAATTATTCACTTTACCAAATATAGGTGGATCTTGTGATGTTGAAGCTTGGTTTATGCCTAGAATTTTTACATTCAATTCTCTGTGATTTTCTAGACATAACCTCTTATTTTCTTTTACAGTCTTTCTAAGCTCTTTGATTGCCTGGTGGATGCTAGGTAATGTTTGTGGCAGATCTTCTCCAAAGTCTTCATTTCTGAATTGCCTGGTTAGAGCTTCTACTGAAAATAATGATGCAGGTGGAACATACCCTTTATTTGACTGTTCTGCTGCTTGCTTAGAAGGAGACTTCTTCAGATGATTCATTAAGAGTGTTTTGTACATATCTTTAATCTGAGGATCAGTAGCAGCAAACATCTGAGTAAAATAATTTCTACTTGTTTCATCTTCATCTCCATCTGTCTTCATCATGTTTACAGTATTACAACTACAAACATCTGGATCACTGCATTCACATTCTCTGCATTCCATGCAGTGAGGATCTCTGCAAATTTCTTCATCAGATGAAGAGTTTTCAGAATACATAAAATTTAATTCATTATCTGAATCAGATTCAGATGTCAAAAGCTCATCACAACTGCTAGGAAGATCAAAGAAATTTACTTTGCCTTTTTTATTTCTATATGTAACTTTCTTCTTCCCTTTATCTTTCTTTTTCTTAGGACAGTTATTGGAGGTATGTCCTTTTTCATTGCAGTTGTAGCAGATAATTTCTTTTTCTTTTGAAAACATTTCTGTATGTTTGTAATGCTTTCTTTTGAAATGTTTTTTGTGGGAATGCTGGGAATTCTTTTTGGCATGCTTATATTTGTGTTTGCGATGCCGTCTACGCCCCTCTGAATTTCTAGCTTTGCTAAGATGCCACTGCTTGCAGAGTTGTTGATAACCATGAGGTTTTTTGGGATTTGTGGCGGCACGGGCAATTTTCATCTGAGAGCAAAGCTCTACAATCACGGCTTTAACAGCCTGTCGAATCACACCAAACTTATAATCTCCCATTTTGCCAGGGAGTTTAGTGACTATGGCCGAAGAAACCCAGTGGGGGAGAGAGGATACAAAAATCTCTTTCCATTTTGGCCGATTTTCAAATCCGTCTAGTAGAATGAGTCGATGGAGGAATTCATTGAAATATTCATCAAAATGTCGTACGTTATGCAACTTCATGGCCAAGAGAGTGATGGTAGTAATCTCATTAGTAACTGAGGAAACCAATGAAAATTGACTTGAATCCCATATAGAAGACATCCTATCATATTAACAGCAAATGAGTGATCGGATCCATATATGTACTACCATCAGCATTTAGAATAACGGATTGTTCCCATTGTGTGATAAGAGAAGCATCTTTCAAAGTTTCAGCTTTCAACCAAGAATCAAGGGTACCTTCAAAACCACCAATAATTCTTCTGGTTGCATTAATAGGACCAATATCATCTGCAAGGTAAGTTCTATAACACACAATCATAGAATGGAGGACAGACATTACTTCTGCTTCTGTACAATTATCAATATTCCATGAATATGTAGAATTTGCAGACCAATCTTTATGCCATTCTGCTTTCATCATATCTCTTCGGTCAGGGGCAGGATTCCATGAAGAATCATATTTGAATCTGGAAGTAGTAGCATGAACTTGGTTGGCTTCTAGATCTGCTGATGTTTCAGTAGATGTTTCAATACCAAATTTTTCTTTGTCTTCAACAGAAAAATTATTTACACAAGTTTCTAGTTCTTCTAGACTGGGAGCATCAATCTTATGAAGACTAGTTTCTGGAATATCCTCTTTCAATTCTGAATCTATAAATCTCTTATCACTCTTTTTTTCAGACTCGGAGTCAAAATCATGCAGGAACTCTGACAGACGAACAGCTCTAGTATCAATGTCCTTTTGGGCTTTTCCAAAGAAATTAGGATTAGCAAAAGGAGAATAGTTATAAGAAGAGAGGAAGATACTGTGGAGGAAGGGTGAAGCGATAGATCCCTTCCTCATACAATCCGATTTGCCCCATTGTCAATAAATAAAAGATCCCTTGTTCCTCCAGATGAATGGGTTACAAATTGGAAACGCAATACAAAGAAACCCATTGCAATTGCCCAGTCCATAATATTTGAATCTGATAACCAAGTTATTACCAGATTTCCAAGAAGGAAAAACACTGAGCAAGGTCAGTCTTCTACTTCCTCATTGATTCCGACTCTTTCACAAGTCCAGCCTATATCTTCTAAAGAGCCAATGATATTGATTGATCCAGATATTCTTGCAAAATTAAAGGTTATGTTTGCAGAGCCAATGATATCTCCAAGTGCCTCTGTACAGTATGTAAATCCTCCTTTAGCTACTGTTTGTGAACATCCGCATTGCTCAAAAACTCACTGTCAATTCTCCTCAGATCCTCCTCAGCCCCATGGATCTTCCTCTGACCAGTCCAGGAGAATTAATATGATTAAGTTTGTTCCTTCTTCAGATTCATCAGAACAAACTTACAGACAAGTGACATTCTTTAATGTACATGAAGATCTCTTAGTACAGTCTGTTTCACCAACCACCTCACGTGGTTTGGGTTTTGTTGATCTTTCAGTCATTCCTGACTACAGACGAAATCCCATTGATAAAATTCCAAAGTCTGTAGAGATTCCATCTGATTCAGAAATCATTGCATTTCTGAAAATCTTCAAAGGCATTGGGCCTTATGATCCAGAAGATCCCTGGAAAAAGAAGATGTTCAACTGGGACATCTATACTCATGAGAAAGAACATTTATACATCCAGGAAATAAAACTTTTGGATAAGAAGGATAAAAAGGCATTTAACTGTCAAAATGATTCTGAATGGAAAGCTTGGATGCAAGCTAATAATCAGTGGATATCATTTTATGAATGGTATTATCCTTCTATAAATCAAATTGAAGACTCTTTGATCAAGCAATTCCGCAACGAAGCCAAGCAAAAAAGGATCAAACAGTCTGATGAATATGTAGATTCCAAGATTGAACAACAGCCTGTAGTAATTCCTTCTCCACTACAGCTGCCAGTATTTTCTCCAAAGATACAGTCTATGCTATCTAAACCAAATTTGCCTAAATCTTTGATAGCAGTCAGGACAAAAGGAGAAATATTAATTAAAGAAGTTTGCTTGCGACTTAAAGTAAATATGATCAGACAAGGAACACCAAGCAAACACAAATGGGAACTTCTTGATGGTTCCATGATTGAGACTGATACAGAATTTCCTCCCTGGAGAAATTTTGTAATCAGGCAACAGGATGGAAAGATGTACAAGCTACTTCCGTCCCATGTAGATGATTCCTCATTGTCTACAAGAGAATCAATTGCAGCAACCAACTGGACTAATCTTTCTATTTTCAGTTTGGAAAAGTTTTTCAGAAAAGAATTTTCATCAAATGAAGCTGCAAATAATGAAATAAAATTGATGATTGGTAGAGTCTTGCAGAAACAAGACTATAATACAACCTGTCTGAATGAGAACATTAAGATCTTGACAGAAAATGATCATGCTATAGCCAAAAGCCTTGATCAACTTACTTTGCAGACAGATAAGAAGATCCATGAATCAGCAGTGGCTCATGGAAAAGAATTGGTTAAGGTCAATACTAGCCTTGACATACTCAAGAGACAAGTCTACACTGTTTCCACTAGTGTAGATTCATTGAAGAAAAGACCGAGTACAAGTTCAGAAACATATAAGTCTTCTACTCTATTCTCAGATCCAAAAGTGTCTTTGCCTTATTCTATTTCACCCTCTGTTCAGAGCTTGATTAAGGCCCCTAGCACTATAAGTTTTCCTCCAGCAGACACTTCTTATAACTATTCTCCTTTTGCTAATCCTAGTTTCTTTGGAAAAGCCCAAAAGGACATTGATACTAGAGCTGTTCGTCTGTCAGAGTTCCTGCATGATTTTGACTCCGAGTCTGAGAAAAAGAGTGATAAGAGATTTATAGATTCAGAATTGAAAGAGGATATTCCAGAAACTAGTCTTCATAAGATTGATGCTCCCAGTCTAGAAGAACTAGAAATTTGTGTAAATAATTTTTCTGTTGAAGACAAAGAAAAATTTGGTATTGACACATCCACTGAAGTATCAGCAGATCTAGAAGCCAACCAAGTCCATGCTACTACCTCTAGATTTAAATATGATTCTTCATGGAATCCTGCCCCCGACAGAAGAGACATGATGAAAGCAGAATGGCATAAAGATTGGTCTGCAAATTCCACATACTCATGGAATATTGACAATTGCACAGAAGCCGAAGTGATGTCTGTCTTACATTCTATGATTGTTTGTTACAGAACCTATCTTGCTGATGATATTGGTCCCATTAATGCAAATAGAAGAATTATTGGTGGGTTTGAAGGTACCCTTGTTTCTTGGTTGAAAGCTGAAACTTTGAAAGATGCTTCTCTTATCACACAATGGGAACAATCGGTTATTTTAAATGCTGATGGTAGTACATATATGGATCCAGTCACTCATTTGCCTGTCAATAATATGATAGGATGTCTTTTATATGGGATTCAAGTCAATTTCATTGGTTTTCCTCAAATTACTAATGAGATTACTACCATCACTCTCTTGGCCATGAAGTTGCATAACATGCAACATTTTGATGAATATTTCAATGAATTCCTCCATCGACTCCATTCTCTTACCCCAGATTTGATCCTTGAGCCAAAATGGAAAGAAATTTTTGTGTCCTCTCTTCCACACTGGGTTTCTTCGGCCATAGTCAATAAACTCCCTGGTAAAATGGGAGATTATAAGTTTGGTGTAATTCGACAAGCTGTTAAAGCTGTCATTGTAGAACTTTGTTCTCAAATGAAAATTTCCCGTGCTGCCACAAATCCCAAAAAACCTCATGGTTATCAGCAACTCTGCAAGCAGTGGCATCTTGGCAAAGCTGGCAATTCAGAGGGGCATAGACGGCATCGCAAACACAAATATAAGCATGCCAAAAAGAATTCCCAGCATTCCCACAAAAAACATTTCAAGAGAAAGCCTTACAAACATACAGAAATGTTTTCAAAAGAAAAAGAAATAATTGCTGTTGCAATGAGAAAGGACAAACTCTAAATAAACTGTCCTAAGAAAAGAAAGATAAGGGAAGAAGAAAGTTACATTTAGAAATAAAAAAGGCAAAGTAAATTTCTTTGATCTCCCTAGCAGTTGTGATGAGCTTTTGACATCTGAATCCGATTCAGATAATGACTTGAATTTTATGTATTCTAACGACTCTTCATCTGATGAAGAAATTTGCAGAGATCCTCACTGCATGGAATGCAAAGAATGTGAATGCAGTGATCCAGACGTTTGCAGGTGCAATACTGTAAACATGATGAAAACAGAAGGAGATGAAGATGAAACAAGTAGAAATTATTTCACTCAGATGATTGCTGCTACTGATCCTCAGATTAAAGAAATGTACAAAACACTCTTGATGAATCATCTGAAGAAGTCTCCTTCAAAGCAAATGGATCAGTCAAATAAAGGGTATGTTCCGCCCGCATCATTATTCTCAGTTGAAGCTCTAACCAGGCAATTCAGAAATGAAGATTTTGGAGAAGATTTGCCACAAACATTGCCTAGCATACACCAGGCAATCAAAGAGCTCAGAAAGACTGTAAAAGAAAATAAGAGGTTATGTCTAGAAAATCACAAAGAATTGAATGTCAGAATTCTAGGAATAAACCAAGCTTCAACATCACAAGATCCACCTATATCTGGTAGAGTGAATAATTGAACATTTCATCAGAATCCAATTATAGAAGAAATGAGTAAACCAGACAAGAATGTTGAAGATTCTGACGAAGAATCAGAAATAACAGGTCTTGGATGCAATATCCTCAACAGAGATGTTATGTATTGCGTCAAGATGAAGGTTAGGATTGGATCCCAGATTGAATATTGGAAAGTTTTTGCTTGGAACACCTAATCCTCTATGGGTAGGTGTGGAATGCGAAAAGTCACAATGAAGTCCAACTGACCTTGGAATGTGAAACCGAGAGTCACACCATTGTACTATAAATGTACATCTATGTATAATGGAAAATAAGAGAGCCTCACGCTTATCTTTCATTGTGTGTTGTTTCTCTTGTGTGTGCATTCTTCTTCCTCATACACCATATGTGTGCCTTAACATGGTATCAGAGCGGGCGATTGCTGGCCCTGCTTCAATTTGAGTGAGCCATTTGTGTTTATGGCTTGCATATCTGCAAAAATCCTTGGCATTTTTGCAGCACTCAGAAATTGGGAGCAGCACTGCACATCTGAAGCACTCAGAGATTTCTGCAACAGTGTTTTTGCCGCCATTCAGCAGTGTTTTGGAGAAGGAGCAGCATTCAGAAATTGACAGCATTCAACATTGGTTTTGAAGAAGGCAGCACTGCCCATCTTAAGGTTTTCATTCTCATTTTTCCTGCAATTTCCATTAATTTCTGCATTGAAGAGTTGCTGGAAAACACTGTTTAAAGAGGGTTTCTGAAGTAGAAGTTTCTGGCTTTCTGGCTTTTTAATGGAAAAGAATTTTGAGTTTTTCTGCTGCTGAACTATTAGAAAAATTCTGGGTTTTTGAAGTAAAAATTTCTGAGTTTTTACTGGCAAAATTCTGCCTCATTTCCTGAGAAAAATCTCTGCATTTTGTCCAATACTTTGTCATTAATAAAAAAATTTCAAATCATACTATATTTCATGTTTAAAACTCGCTATTGTTTAATGATAAGCTCTCCATTACGTTATAAATAAAAATAAAATAAAAATAAAAAATAAAAAACCCCCGCACAATCGGTTTTACCCCCGTCGCTCTCAACGCTTGCAAATCCAACCACTACCCATACGGCAAACGCACCTACAATACCCTCAATGCCCCGCGATTCATGCACTCTTCCTCTCTAAGATACGTCTCCTCCCCTTACAATACACACTCCTCCCCTTACATAAGACTCTCCCCTCCTCGGCCACACGACTAAAGCCCAGCTCTCAACACGCCATATCTACCCCCGTTGCTTAAACCTGCACTGCTACAACGAACTCCAGTCCCGGTCCCTCCTACGCCTGCTCTCACTTGCGAGCTCCCTCCCCTTCACACGCGGCCTACCCCCTCTCCCTCACTTTTGGCCTCTCCTCTACACCTTCTAATAACCTGCTCACTCCCCGCAACGCCGTCGGCTCTTCCTTGCGGTCTCTCCACAACCGCCGTAGCTTCCTCCAAATACTTTCTCTCGCACTCGCGTTTTCCCATTCCCACCCAACGCACCTCATATTTCCATTCCCAACGCCCCTACACACCCTCGCTTCACTCTTCCTACGTATTGCTACTCCAAGATAAATTACCGCCTCTTCCATTTCATACCGCTTTTTCCATATAAATACCGCTCCATATTTCAAAACTCCCTACGCTCCCTTCTATTTACTCTATACTTCGCGATGCTACGCTCACTGTGTTTAACGCTCCCTCAACTTCATTTTTAATTTTTAAAACTTTTTAAAATACCGTCCCTTTCCTCTTAATAATTCATTTTTTTTATTAATATACCCCTCCCCTTTTTAAATTCCCATTTACATTAATTCGATTCTCATTCCCATTTACATTACCTTCCCCTTTTTAAATTCATTAACAAATTTTTTAATAGTTCCACTCACCCATTATCCCATCCCATTTTAAAATTTCCCACCTATTTTAAAAATTCCCTCTCCTTTAATTAATCCCATTCCCTTCTTTTTTTATTCCCATTTTTTATTTTAATAAAAAAAAAAAACAGCAGAGAGAGAGGAGAGAGAGAGGAAGAAGACAGCAGAAAGGAAGAAGAAATGGGATAATAAGAAAATGATGAAATGACAAGAAAATTGCAGATTTTACATTGTGATTTGTGGCATTGACATAAGGGTGATTTTTTTGAAGAAATTGACATTTGAAGACAAGTTTGGCATCATTGAAAATAGCTCTTTGAAGGAAAATTCAGCTGCCTTAAAGACTCCTTGCATAGTGTTTTCAGCTGCACATTTACAAATTATTTTTGCAGAGATATTGACATTGTATTTTGAGTGGAATTTGCCTCTTCATTCATAGTTGGAATCAGTGAATTTGAGTTGTTGAAAATTGTTGATTGCCCTCCATCATTTGAGGAGCAGATTTTGTACTTTCCATAGTTGGAAGTCCTCTTGAGTCATTTGTATTTCTTGTTGCATCACATTGTAAACGGGTGCATTTTCGGTTGAAGCCGACACCCTTTCATTTTTTAGCCTAAATTGTTGAAAATGGCCAAAATCAATGAGGCATTAGTGTTGTTGAATGACCTCATTCATTCAAATGTTCATGATATGATAAAAATGAGCAAGGATGCTCTATGTAACATTCAGAGTTGTTTGTTAGATGCACAAGAGAAGATTGAGTTTTTGCAGTTGGAATCTCAGCTTCAGCAAGAAGAACTTCAGCAGAAGAGTCACCATTCTAAACCTGTTTCTGTTCAGAACATTGTGAAAGACTCCCATCAGCAGCAAGTCAGCAAAGTTCCAGTTGATTCCCATTCAGTTCCTTGCACTAGAGCAGATGTACATGCAGATGCAGCCACTCAGCCTGCACTTCTCAAGCCCATCATCAGACCTTGGGAAGAGCTTGTCCACAACAAGCACAACACTGGTCTTGGATATGACAAGGATGTGTCCTTTCATACTCCAGACTACACCAAGCTCATCATATTTCAGAGTGCCAGATTCTTGTATGACAGTTCACCTGCAACTGTTCCAGATCCTGTTCCACAACAACAACAGATTGAGAAATGCCAACACTGTGATCGAGTTGGTCATATGAAAGATCACTGTTTTGATCTTCATCCATGCAAGCACTGTGGTTGACACACCCATTCTTCAGACAGATGCTTCAGACACAAGCCTCCTGCAAGAACCAAGATTCATCTTGGATGGATCGCTTCTTGGCAATGGGCATCAGTAGCCAAGAAGATGTTTACAACACATGTTAGAACTTGTTCACGCATATTGAACAAACTTGCAGTTGAGTTTTCGCCATCATCTCACCTTGTCCCTGACAGGGGGGAAAATGGTGGTCATGTACAAGCTTCGACGACAGATCAAGCGAGCCTGAGCCACAATCTCTCATTCCATGTTCAAAGTTGTAGCCAGCAGTTCAAGCGAGCCTGAGCCACAATTCGTCATTCCGGATTCAGAGATGTAGCCAGAGACACAGATGCCCATGAGCATGCCTTCGGTTGGTGGATAACCTAAAACCATCATCTTGGTTGGTGGACAACCTAAAACCACCACAAGCGAGGAACACTTCCTCTAGCAGAAGCCTTCAGCTTAGCAGCCTTCAGCTTCTTGCCAGCATTGGTTGAGTTCCAGGAAATGCTACAAGCATTCCAGAGTTGTTGGTAACCCTAAAACCATCACAGGTAGTATACCTCCCTTCTTTTAGGTCGAAGGTCTCCCTTTTTTATGAGGGACAATTCCTCTAGCAGAAGCCTTCAGCTTCTTGCCAGTTTTGGAAGAGTTCCGGGAACTGCAACAAGTTTTGCGTTCCAGTGTTTGTGGTCATCCTAAAACCACCTCTTTTTTCCAACATTTCATAGAGTTGATTCAGCCCAAGTGCTGCCATGTATACTTTGCAGATTTGTATTACAACTCTTTTCTTGGACTCACACATACCCCTTCGGATTAAGGGGGATGTTGGAACACCTAATCCTACATGGGTAGGTGTGGAATGCGAAAAGTCACAATGGAGTCCAAGTGACCTTGGAATATGAAACCAAGAGTCACACCATTGTACTATAAATGTACATCATATGTATAATGGAAAATAAGAAAGCCTCACGCTTATCTTTTCATTGTGTGTTGAGTCTCTTGTGTGTGTGCTCATCTTCCCTGCCACACCATGTGTGTTCAACATGGTGTTTGGGTCAGCTTTGATGGATTGGGGATCCAGATTGAATATTGTCAATAACACAGTTGTGAGCACTCACCTCAGAAGGCCGACAGCATGTCCAAGAGTCACTACTGCTAGTGGTGACATTACAACAGTTTCAGAATTTGAGGTAGATGTATTTCTTACTGAAGAAATACGAGTGCATCTTGTTTGTCCAATTGTTCCAGGTATGGATTGTGAAATGTACCTAGGAACACCATTCTTTCAAAACTTTGAGAAGCATGGTGCAAAGCTAGACCAGGTGAGTCAGAAGTATGGATATTTTGTAAGTCTGAGCAATAAAGAAATATTTTTCCCTTTCATCAATTCTAACTCACCTAACAGATTGAAAAGAATTGAAAGAATGGAGAATCTCCTTGCAAAAATGGAGATTAAGAAATAAATCTTGAAAACAGAAGAATTGTTGGATAACGGAAAATATGCCAGAGAAATAGCAGATATCACTGCTAAGTTAAAAGAATGCTGCTCAGATGATCCAAATGCATTCTGGCATATAAAGAAACAAGAAGTTGAGTTGCCACTGAAGAAAGATTTCAGCGGTAAGCTACGAAGATCAGCAGCAGTTCCTATGAATGCAGAACAAATGAAGCTATGCAGAGAAGAAATCAAGGAATTGTTACAAAAGGGTTTGATAAGAAAAAGCAAGAGTCCTATTGCTTGCTTTGCATTTTATGTGAATAAACATTCAGAGATTGCCAGAGGAAAACCAAGGTTAGTTGTTAATTATAAACCTCTGAACAATATTCTGGACTATGATGCCTATCCTCTTCCTAAACCTTCAATGATACTTGCCCAAATTTCAAAATCTAAGATCTTTTCAAAGTTTGATCTTAAGTCAGGGTTCTGGCAAGTAGGCATAAAGGAAGAAGATAAATGGAAAACAACTTTTTCTGTCCCACAGGGTCACTATGAATGGAATATCATGCCCTTTGGCTTGATAAATGCACCCTCTGCATTCCAGAGAATAATGGATGAGACCTTTGAAGGAATGGATGAATTTCTGAAGAAATATATTGATGATATATTGATACATTCAGACAATATCCCTGAGCATATCAAACATCTCAGGATATTCTTGAAAAGAGTAAAAGAAATGGGTATAGTATTGTCTGAATCTAAAATGAAACTCTTCAGATCTATGATTGATTTCTTGGGCTACAACATTCAGTATGGATCTTATGGAGTTATTCAAAGAATTTTGAATTTTGTTGATAATTTTCCTGATGAAATATTAGATAAGACTCAGCTTCAAAGATTTTTGGGAAGTCTTAACTATATTTCTAAGTTTCTGCAGCATTGTGCCCATGACAGAAAGTTGCTGAATAAAAGATTGCAGAAAGAACCTATTCCTTGGAACAAAGAATGTACAGATGCAGTCCGAAGAATCAAGGAAAGGGTAAGGAAAATCCAGCCACTTTCACCAATACAGGAAGATTGGGAAAAGGTGATAATGACTGATGCAAGCAAAACTGGATGGGGAGCAGTTCTGTGCCAAATAAATCCAGATAACAAAAAAGATGTTGAAATATGTCAGTATGCATCAGGATTGTGGTCCAAAACTCAGCTAAATTGGGCCAGTCAAAAGAAAGAACTTAGGGCTGTGTGTTTAGGCATAGCTAAGTTCAAAGATTTCATTATCTATACCAAATTCACAGTAAAAACAGATTGCAAAGCATTGCAATTTGCAATTCAGAAATGTGAATTTGAGGATGCCGCCATGGTCCGATGGGTCATGCAGCTAAGTCAATACAACTTTGATGTTGTATTCGTCGAAGGGAAAAAGAATTGTTTTGCTGATATGTTGAGCAGAGAATTTCTAACAAATAATTCTGTTTTCTCCCTTTCTTGTAATTTCATCAGAAGAATTGCTGAAGAAGTACAGATTGAAACACCTCTGGGATGGGTTACCTATAGTCTTTCTGTTCTGCTTTTATTTCATGATGAAACCTGGTTTCCTTTGAAAGAAGTCAGATACAGAACTGGAATTCCATGTTTATGGAACACAGTTATGCAAGACGAGATAAATGAAGAGGCTATATTAGCTCTAGACTATCTTGCATACAATGGAAATATTTCTTATTTTCTGGACAGACATGAAGATGATAATTTGATCCACAGTTGTCACATTACTCTGAGATCATTTTCAAATTATCAACAAAGAAGAGATTATGATGAAGACCAGGTAAAAGATTCCTTCTATGCTGCAATGAATCTACAGAATTACTCATCCACCCTATTTTACTCTTTGCAGTTTAGTTTCTTTTTTGAAGGAATGACTATTGAAAGAATTGAAGAAGTTGATCCTACTCCAGATTGGTTTTTGGACTGGTGGAAAATTTATGGTTTATCTGCCTTAACCATAAAGCCCTCTTCTTTCCAAATGTTAAAGATATATAATTTCAATGAACCAAGGGCTCTACATTCAGGACTACCATACAAACGAGTCAGCCACATAGCAGAAGTAGAAGATCTTTATTTTTACTATGGAATGAAAAGATGTGGCCACTTGAGATGGTTTGTCACCAATACGTACAAGGCACGGAGGATGGGATCCAACTCCAGTACTAGCACCAGCTATGCCAGTTTTCATCAACAAGTGGATACAGAATCAAATCCATTCGAGTACATAAATCTTCTGGCTCCACCAGATAATAATTCTTCACAAGAGTGGGAATCCGAGAAAGAAGTACTAGTACAATATTTCTCAAACAGTTTGATTGAGAGATATCGATATCAGCATTATTCCCACTATCAGATAATGTATTATGTAATGCCATGATTATGTCTTTCCAACCGATTATGGTGTTGGACAGGTTTCCGTGGGATTCCCTGAACCAATATCTCCACTTTGTAAAATTTTGAACATCCTATTGTCTTTTCAGGCTTTCGTGGATTCTCCTGTCTAAAGGATCTCCACTCTGTAAAAATATTTTGTACATATATTTTCGTGGAGTAATCATATGATTTTTCCACCATATATTTCATTTAAGTCATATCTATGAGTCATGAGGTAACTTTGGAATCGGTCCCCATATGCCAGATGGCTTTCCGTATGGAATAGGGACGAGATAATGTGAGTTGTCCACTCACATCCGAATCCAAGGTGTACTCCATATCTTAGTACTTAGATTTACTTTAAGTTTGTCCTGGAATCTTAGATCATGTATGATTTCACCTCACGGATGTTTGCTCCCTTCAACTCTATAAGAAGGTAAGACTCATTCGCTGAGAGGGGGTCGAAATTTAGGAGTTCTGAGAGGTCGAGAGGTTTTAGAAGCCGAATCCCAGTTAGCTTCTCCCGCTCTCGCATCTGCACGGCGTCGCTCGACTCGTTTGCAACACGAGATAAGCCTCTTTTGTCTCTGCAGGATGTCTCAGAATCTCTAAGATCGAGTCGTTTCAGGTGCTGTAGCTTTGATGATCTCTGCCTTAGTGCAAGATATGTCTGATAAAAGCCACAGCAGTCTATCTCAGTAGATATTTACCCATTGTAATAATTTCCGCTGCCAATATATGAAGATGAATAGAATACTCTGTTGTTGTGTTAATCGA
>MU968486.1:85585-320986 GCA_034641835.2 Pinus albicaulis | reverse complement strand
ATATCATTGATTATTTTATTTATCTCTTTAATAATAAATATTTATATAAAAAAATGTTTTATATTATATGATAAATTCATTTTCAATTTTATATAAATCTATAGAATAATATCATCAATAAATTCTTTGTATTCTTATATTTACGCCGTAAGGCGTCTTTATTTGAAAACAATTCCCCTAGCTATCTTTGTCATAATATTTGCCATTGGATCTTTTGTTAGACGATTGAATCAAGATTAATCGTTGATTGAAATATGGTTGCAACAATTACAACTGGCTCTCAAAGATTTGAAATTAGTTTTCTATCGACCCAAACTACTATAGCATAGTACGTGGATAAGCGTTTCAAATCTTCATGGCTTCTCTGCAAAGATCAAAACTCTGGGCTGAATCTGCCATGGAAAGATTGTTAGCATTTTCCTTACAGCATGACACTAATATTGTGGTGTATGAGTAATGCAGAACGAAGGGCTGGTGAAGTTGCTTCATGGAAACAATGCCATGCCTCTGGATTGGAATACCAGATAAAAAATTGCAACAGAAACTGCACAAGGGTTGATCTATCCTCATCATGATTGTCGGTTGGCCGCCCTTCACCGCGATGTGAAGTCTAGCAATATTATTTTGGACTCCAATTTTGAAGCTTGTGTTGTAGATGACCGCGGGAAATAAGGCATTCTCATCCTCAGCCAGTAGTCCAGGGTTTATTGGATGTGTACCTTGATGAAGGGTAGGTATCTTGACTGAATATCGATATCCATGTGTTTTAAAAAAATATTCCAGCTTCAAATTCCTTAGTTGTGTTTTGAAGGCAGGTAATTTGTGAAAATGTACACAAGGGAGGCATCTGAATCAATGTTGCTTTCAGATTCCTCTGTTTCCTGTATTTCCTTATAACTGGCATCCGAATCTTCTTTGCTTTCATATTCATCTTTTGTTTTTGTATATCTTTCTAATTTCTTTCATGATGAAATGTATTTACTTTTCTTTGCAGTGTTGGCACACACCATTGTTCTGTCCAAGGAAGAGTGAAATCCCCTTTCATCGATTACTTTTGCATAGAGAAACCTCGAGGATGTCCCATAGGTTTGAGATCTCCTCCTCTATTCCTTTGAATGGTGGATCTTCCTTGTCAATAGCTGCCTTCATGTGCATTACAGTGAATTCTCCAATGTGTGCAATGAGATATGGAGACTCAAGAAGTTCATCAGTGGCGACGAGGTGAGGTCCAGGTTTCGACTTTCATCGGAGCAGCTTCAAGACGAGCATTCTGGCCAAGTGAAAGTTGGACTGCATTTATGCGCCTCTTGCTCAAGCAATGGTTATGATAATAGATTTTTTGATGCTGTTGTACAAGAAATTCATCATTACGTTAGTCCACTCAGAAATGATGTTAATGGCAATACAAAAATCCTCACTAAACACTTATATATAATTAAACTAATAAATTGATTATATAAACAATTTTAGTTAAGTTTTCAAATTTTAGTCTTTTAACTTTTGTCTTTTCAAACTATAACTCTTACCGTTTCTATTGTTCTTTTAAACTCTCCTTTATTTTTCCAGCACATTATTTCAAATAAATTTAAAAAAAAATACATTTAAAATAAAATAAAATCTCTAAATAAATTAGGAGAAATTTCTCCATATTTTTAGTATAATTTAATTTTTATATAAAATTATATTCATATTAACCGTTATTTTATATTTTTTAAAAATGCAAACTCAACCACTTTAATTGATCCAAATTAATGTATTGGAAAGTAAAGTGATAGAATGTAAGTATAATATAATTTTTATATCTATATAATCCAATGAAACTTTAAACTATCCTTGTGCTTTCTAATACATTCTATCTTTTTTCCTTCCAATACATTATTTTGGATCAATTAAACTAGATGAAAGATTTTAAAAAAATACAACATAATTGTTAATATGAATATAATCCTTTGAGAAATTAAAGTTTTTTTTTCTTTTTCTAATAATTTATATATATATTTTTAATTAATATTGTTTTTATATAAATATAAATAATAATTTATTTTTTTATTTAAATTAATTATACATGTAAAAATGTATTATATTTACTCATAGTGTTGATAAATATCATTATTATTATAACTATCATTAAGGAGTGTGACAATTTTTTTGAAATTGAGATCTAACATAGTATATGCTAGAAATTATGTTATTTAACATTAAATTTTGAATATTATTACTTTAATTACATAAAATAATTAAGAGAGTCTTAAGGACTTCCAAAAGAAAACATAGGACGATGAAGAAGTATCAAGCACTACAGTTGGGTTTGAACATGAACTTTCGTAAAGATCATAAAAACTTTGAATGGTAAAGAAGCAACGTTTGAAGTTCACTATTCCAAAAGTGGTATGTAAAGGAACTAGCCCTTCACATCCAACTCTTGTTCACAAGAGAATCCAGCACCATATGGACATAAGTTTTCCTAAAGTGCCATATGGACATAAGTTTTCCTAAAGTGACACATGCGTATATCATTGTCACGTCTCCCAGACCCAGCTTAACACCCCCAAGTTCTATGCTTTTCAAATTAGACATTTGAACATAAATCCAAAGGGGAGTGGACCCCAATGGATAATTATTGTGTGGATGTGGTTAATTATTTATTTATGAAAAATAAATAAAATATTGTGTATGCAATATGACCAAATGAGAAATTGAGATCACATGCCTAATCCATGAGGTTATGGAAAAGGTAAAGACTTTCCCCAAAATCTTTCAAAAATCCTTGAAAGAAGTTATTTCTAATTTAGATTTTTGAAGAAAAATCTAAATTCCCCAATGATGAGGAAAGTAGTTGGGAAGAGGTAAAAAGCTGGAAAAGCTGGAAAAGCAGAAAGCAGCTTTAAAGTCCCTAAATAAGGGAAGCCTAGGCAAACAAGAATAAAGCATTCTGAAATTCTGGACGCAGAATTGGAAACAGGCTTTGGGGAGAGCATAGCTTAAATAAGCTGCTCCAGAACAGATTGAGGTTAGTCTGTTCTTGGAGGATCTCAGCTCGGGGGTGAGTTCTGGAGATAAACGAACTCTAAGGTTGGGAGGACTGGTCATAGTATCGGTATGCATGCATAAATTTGGAGATTTATTTAAGTCTGTATTAAATATATCTAGGTTTATGAATTGTTATGTTATAAATTCTTATGCAAATTTTAGATTGAATGGTTGTTCAGTACCTTATGCAATTACAATCTAGATCTAATAGTTGAAAATCTAGTATGTTAATAGTAGGGACCAATGGTTTGTTTCTAGGGATAAGCACCTTGCAGTAATACCATTAGAGATGATAAGTCAACTTAATGTTAAAACAAATAGAAAAAATTTCAAGGGTAGCTTGCTGTCTTTAAATGACAACTTAGTTGTTGTGTTGTCTAAACAAAACAATTTAATAAAACTGTAGTCAAGAACAGTAAGTAGGAAAACAACTAAACCTGTGATAGAGGTATTTATTTCAGTATAATAGCTGTACTGCAATGGCAAGAATTGTAGAATTAAGAATTTAAATTGTTCTATTACATGGAAGTTTAAATATATGAAACCAGAAGTTAAATCCTAACTAAGTACGAGGATCTGAAATTAGGGAGTCTAAAATATCAATTTCGGTTTCATTACTTCCATTTGATTGAAGCAAGATGATCTATATCCTAGTTTTCCAATGGAAAAGTTTAATATGCACCAGAGTTTCAAATATGTTGAATATTTGTAACAATAAAATAAGGGAAGAGTCCTATTGAAAATCTACTTGTGTGATAAAAGTATGTGTGAGGGAAGATTGTAAGCATATTGAAACACTGGGAAAAGAGCATCTACCCACCTTCAATATAAACTGCTGAAAAAGTAGTTGAAGCAACGAAGGTTAAATAATATAGATAGATGTATATGTGGATGTATACATCTATACAAAGATGCTGAAACTTTATAATTATAGATGCTGGAAAGTCTATAAGGTTTGCAAACTAGAAAGTTTGAGGAAGGGCATATTGGTCAGTTAGAGTTGGACAAAACTCTGAAGAACTGACCTTAGAAATATATATATATATATATATATATGTAAGTCGACTAGATTGACTGATAAGAATTGAGGAAATTTCTCATGGAAATTCTTATCTTCGCACTACTGTCTATAATTACTAAAGAGACATTAAAATACAGGATAAAATTATGAACTTGTAATTGATTCAACAGAAAATTTTTGGATGTTATCTGGTGCATAATGTAGAGTATATCTGAGTTAATGTTACGTGGATAAGAAGCTGGGTATGGGAGACGTGACAAATGGTATCGGAGCACAAGTTGAGAAAACTGGGCAGGTTATGTGCTCACAAAGAAATAATAAGCTGTTACAAATTTTATTAAGTCCGATTATAGGTTTAAAATCCCTTGATAACAATTCCTTTTGAGTCACCTGACCTGATTTTGGGTTCTGAAAATGAAACCTTCCGTGCTTGTGTGTTTTTGCTTGCTGTTTAGCTGTTTGGTCTTGTTAGTGAGATTTGAGACCATAGAGGAAAGATTGGCTATGAACGAGGGTTTTTAAAATTAGGGAATTTATTTGCGCGGGAAATTTATAGGAATTAGTGACCATTGAATTCTTGCTTATGTTGCCAAGTTCTTTCGCCAAGTTCTTCTTTATTATTCAAGAAAATTTCGTTGAAGAGTAGAAAATTTCGAAAATCATCCAAAACCCGTAAATTTAATTTTTGGCATATGCCCCCAAGGCAAAACAAAAAGGGAAATCTATTTAAGAACATAGATAAACTTCCCAATGTAACCAGTAAGATGGAAACCGCGAAAATTCTGCAAATGTTTAGGGATGAAAAAAAAAATTATTAGGTAACCAGCAAAAGCATGAAGGAAATTTAATTTTAAGAGACAAATCCGTGAGGATAATAACAAAAAAAAAAAAAAAAAACACAACTTAAAGCATATATAGATAGCAGCTATCAGTGGAGAGGATCTACTGAAGAACTTTCAACAACAAAAAAAAAAAAAACTGCGTGAAATATATATATATATATATATATATATATATATATAATAACTCAGTATGTTGTAACCATACCATTTTCTTTAACGAAAAATACTATGATTTTACTTGGGCTTGCATAGAGGAAGAATCGCTGAAATGGCGTGAGGCCTCAAGCATTGTTGGTCTTGAAATCGTTATGAATTCTTCCTCCGGAAACTACAATTAACTGAAAACGCAAATGAAAGCATAAAGGAAAAGCTGAAACTAAATATAATGCCCGAAACCAAGATTGGGAAGGACATCTCCACCATCCACGTGATAATGGGCAGCCCGGGGAATTGCGGGATCGGTGCATAAGTTCAAATTTCAATGCAAGACAAGAAATTTATAAAAGCAGATGAAATCCTACCAGTTGATTTCAGATTTAATGAAATAGTACCCGTCACATTGAAAGCAGAGTAGAAGCCATAGGCTAAAGTATGAATAAAATATTCGGGAAGTTAAATCGCCAATGCGAAATCATGGCAGAGGAAATTAATATATATATATATATATATATATATATATAAATGTACTATAAATTAACCTAGTCGAAAAAAAAACATTTACTGGTGACAAAATCCTCGATTTAACCATAGCGTAAAGGACTCATATAAAAATGTTAAGTCTGACAAGACAATCAGAACGGAACACGTGGCAGTGTGTTCAATGCGGAGTTGACTGAAAATTAAATTGAGGTTGATGTCAAGGACGATGTCAAGCCGACCGTCTTCAGAAGTTAAGTACTAAATTAAATGGAAATTCTTTTACATTAAAAGGCAAGGGTATGGAGTGCCTTGGGGAACGAGTTAAAAAAAAAAAAAATTTCTCCTGTAATTAAAGCTGAAAAAAAATTTCACCTGTAAGAAAATCTGAAAAGCAAAAGTTAGAAAAAGTAAATTTAGGTGAAACGAAATTAGGAAAAAGTCGTGGAGAAACCTTATAAAACTAGAAATGATAATGGGAAACCATAAAGTTACTAATTATTCTAAAAAATAAAACAGTGAAATTGTTACTTTTACTATAAAAGAGAAGAGGAATGTTTATACTGAAAAATTTTCGATGTTATCTGGTGCATAATGTAGAGTATATATGGGTTAATGCTACGTGGATAAGAAGCTGGGTATGGGAGACGTGACAAATGGTATCGGAGCACAAGTTGAGAAAACTGGGCAGGTTATGTGCTCACAAAGAAATAATAAGCTGTTACAAATTTTATTAAGTCCAATTATAGCTTTAAAATCCCTTGATAACAATTCCTTTTGAGTCACCTGACCTGATTTTGGGTTCTGAAAATGAAACCTTCCGTGCTTGTGTGTTTTTGCTTGCTGTTTAGCTGTTTGGTCTTGTTAGTGAGATTTGAGACCATAGAAGAAAGATTGGCTGTGAACGAGGGTTTTTAAAATTAGGGAATTAGATGGCAACGGAAATTTATAGATCTTAGATAATTATTGTGAATTCCTTGCTTATGTTTCAGTTAATTGTTCTGGATTGATACAAACTGTTTTTTCAGTCAATGCCAGGATACAATGTCTAACAACATCTGAAACTGCGCTTTAGAATTGTAACCCCAAAACTTACAGTTATGACCCAGAAACTATACATCTTATTGTTAGATAGAAAAATATTGCATGTGAAACTTAAACTAGATAAAATCAGAACCTTAAATGAAAAACAGTAGAACTTTCTGTAGTCTATGGTACTCATTTTATGAATATTAAAAATGAGGTATCTTACTATAGGGCTAATTTATTTCCATTCTGGAAACTGTACTTAAAAATATTTAGAGATTACAGAGATGAACAATAGCATTATCCAATTATGAAGCATTGTATTAGGTGGTGATACTTTGCTTAAAAAAAAAAACTGCTATAGTTAGAACTTTAATATTTTACGTAAAACAATAAATCTCTAAAGCAACAGAAAAGAAAAAGAAGAAGAAGAAGAAGAAAAGACTGTTGCAGAGAATTTCTATTTTGAAATCGCATTAGTGGGATATAAATAGAAACAGAAACAAGTCGATTCCAATTAAAGAATTCTTTATTTCATCAAATAAATTGAAATGAACTGTATTTCATTCAAGAATTAGTAAACAGAAATTTACAAGCTATTGTAGAGAAGAATGAGCTAGTTTTGAAGAGATATAGATATCAATTTATACCTTTAAGACATAGATATGCAGACAAATAGATATTCCCAGTTGAGTACTATATAAAATTGAATAAGAGGGTATGAGAAGTCATAAGTCCCAATGAATATTATTACCATTTCCATCAAAAAAAAAAAAAAAAATTGTTACAATAATTTTAACCATTGATTTTGACATTCTGCGATTCGTCAAATCGAATGGAATGGTTCTCGCGAATTCTAGCCATCGGAGGAAGATGGTCAAGAAGGCGAAGTATTATCGACCTATAATGCAAAATGAAACTGCTTAATAGGCCTCCTCTGAAGGTGAGGAAGAAACATTTTATAAGTAAGCTCACAGGAGAAAAAAAAAAAAAAAAAAAAAAAAAAAAAAAGTTTACAATGGATATAATATTTTAACCAGGTATTAGAAGTTAGGCCTTATAAAAATAGTAGTTTATTAAATCACATGAATTAAAACATGAAGGTGGGTTAATATAATTTAACTGTTAAATAGGGATAGTTGTACGGTGGTGAAATATTTGGAAAACCACTTCAGAAATTATAGTGGCAGTGAAATATAAAACAAATAGCGTATATCCCAAGGTAGGGGCAGATTGGGTATTATGTCTTATAGTATTAAATTTGATGTGGTAAAATTTTAGATGGTTGGATTGAAGTTAAAAACGCAAGCACCGCCACCGTATAGAATCAGTCCCTATTAAAAAGGGTTAGTTGATTTGGTAAAATGGAATATATGTTTTATGAAATAATTGTAGAAGTCTTATGACAACTTTCTATTTAGTACGCACTTCAAAATTGAAAGTAACATTTGAAAAAGTTTCTTTTAAATTGTTATCTATTGATACTTATATATAAGTATGAAAGGGAAAAAGGAACATACAGGTTGGTTTCCATTAATAACATCCAATGTGATTATTGTATGATAAATGGCAAGAAACTTGTAATAGGTTGGGCAAAGTCACACGGAAAACTATGTGATATTCCACTTTGATTGGAAGTGGTTAAAAATATATGGTCAAATATATTGTTATAATTGTAAAATAGTGAGAGGGTAAATGATGAATCATGGTTGTGAATACTTAAAGTAAATTCTAATCATTGCTCTATTTATATCCATGTAAATAGAGAAACTTAAAATTTTACTAGGGTATCAAGGAAGTTCTAAATAATGTATAATAGAAAAAGATAACTCTTTACAATATGGTTAAAAGAGTAATAAACATTATTGTGGTAGATGAAGTGGTAAAAGTCTAGTATGACAAGGAAAAATTGGATGCTGGTATTTAATAAAGTTACCAGGATGATTTTCAAGTCATATGTATTTAAGTCATGACTAAAATATTTTGTAATAAGCATATTTTAGTTCATGTACATGGAAAATAATGAAGTGGTAAGCTTAAGTACGAGTTTTAAATACAGTTTAAATAGTTGGTTTAGTAATTGTGGACCATTTCATATTAAATAATGTAATGTGGACCCATTACATTGAGTTATGAATGAATGAATGAAGGGATAAATTAAATTTTCCTGATGATTTACTTAAGGAAGAATTGAAAACCCAAAAAAAATTTATCCATGGGAAAATAATTATGAAAATTATCATGCATGGATAAGAGTTCAATGGAGCACAATTAATTTCCTATATATATTATACTCCATTTATCAAGTGAACCATGGTTTTAGGTTGTAAGTGGTCTATGTGAGAAACCATATGTTGTTTATATAAACCATGGGTTGATTTCTAATGATTAGTGAAATTCACATATAGATATAATTGGTGAATCATCATTGGAATTAGTACAGCATGAAAAAAAATTTAAAGTAAATGTATAAATTATGGTAATTCTTTGAAAAAGGGGAAATTGTGTCAAATTCATTTTTGACATTATCAAGTATTAATACTTGTGAATGTGATGAATTATAGTAATTACATGTATTCACAGTATAAAATTTTGTTGGTGTAAATTTTATTAAATTTAATTTTCCTGAGTCTTAAATTCAAAGATAGGGAAATAGTGTGAAATCATACAGCTACAAACCGGGAGAAAAGAGGATGGGTTGTATTTGGACTTGGGTGTGGGGGAAACCCATCAGATCCAAATTTATTCACATAAGTTTTGAATTAGTGGATAAAATTGAGGAAACTTGGAAAAAAAATAATAAAATAATGAAACATAAAGTTGTACATTATTGCACACTCTAGAGGTATTGTCAGTAGGAATATAAAATTCATAAAAGGGGTTAGAAAAAAAAATCCATGTGTGAATAAGGAATTGAATTATAGACATTATTAACGAGTCTGGTTATTATTAATTAAATTGATTGGCTAACAAAAGAAAACAATGCGAAGGTACTGGAGGTACAACTATGAACTGAGAAAGGGTAAGCATAACCATGCATATGATACAGTTGTTTTCTTTCATTTATGAGTACTAATGAAAAGTTGTAAAATTGTTTAGCCAAGTGTGTAACAGAAAATTGTACACTCTAGAAACAAGGAGAAAAAAAAAGTGAAGATAAGTGCAGATAAATCACCTAGAAAATCGAGAAAAGCTAAACTAGACCAAGTTTGCGTGAAGAGGAAATCTCACTGAAAAACAAGAAAGGATAAGTAGTGTATTAAAAATGCACTAAACTATTATGAACCTGAACGGTTTGACTAATAACTGAATTTCTTAAGTTTATTGAAATTCAAAATGTTGTTGTGGATTATCAATTGTATGTACCTGATATTACTTACATTGGTATGAATTGTGGACAGAGAAAACAGAATAAAAGATCTTCCAGACAGACTTCTTGCAAAGAAGTAGGAAGAAAATCAACTGCATAAGGTATCATTAAATAGAGTGGAAGCAGGAGAGTACTCTGCTGGAAACTAAGCAAGGACGAAGAAGAAATCTTCGTCAAAGTTGAAAAATCAACGTTAAAGTGTAACACCGAGGAAGGTGTTGGAAAGGGGGGAACTAATGGCTTATAAACTAGCCTTACCCTTGCATATTAAATTTCATGATGTGTTTCATGTCTCCTTGTTGGAAAAAATAATAATTTTTGTACATGATGCTTCTCACATTATTGATTGGAATGTGATTCAGGTGGAACCAGAAGAGGAATTCCTTCCAGAGCCGCTTCAAATCTGAGAGCGGGAAGAAATTGAATTGCGAAATCGAACAGTAGCTAGAGTAAAGGTGCAGTGGAGCACTTTACTGCTAAAAAAGCTACATGGAAAAGAGAAGCTGAGATGATGGAAAAGCATTCATATTTATTTTCAAAATAACTAAGTAGATAGTTGTCAACACCGAGGACGGTGTTTGTTTTCAGAGGAGGAATATGTAGCACCCCCAAGTTCTATGCTTTTCAAATTAAACATTTGAACATAAATCCAAAGGGGAGTGGACCCCAATGGATAATTATTGTGTGGATGTGGTTAATTATTTATTTATGAAAAATAAATAAAATATTGTGTATGCACTATGACCAAATGAGAAATTGAGATCACATGCCTAATCCATGAGGTTATGGAAAAGGTAAAGAATTTCCCCAAAATCTTTCAAAAATCCTTGAAAGAAATTATTTCTAATTTAGATTTTTGAGGAAAAATCTAAATTCCCCAATGATGAGGAAAGTAGTTGGGAAGAGGTAAAAAGCTGGAAAAGCTGGAAAAGCAGAAAGCAGCTTTAAAGTCCCTAAATAAGGGAAGCCTAGGCAAACAGGAATAAAAGCATCCTAAAATTCTGGATGCAGAATTGGAAACAGGCTTTGGGGAGAGCATAGCTTAAATAAGCTACTCCAGAACAGATTGAAGTTAGTCTGTTCTTGGAGGATCTCAGCTCGGAGGTGAGTTCTGGAGATAGACGAACTCTAAGGTTGGGAGGACTGGTCATAGTATCGGTATGCATGCATAAATTTGGAGATTTATTTAAGTCTGTATTAAATATATCCAGGTTTATGAATTGTTATGTTATAAATTCTTATGCAAATTTTAGATTGAATGGTTGTTCAGTACCTTATGCAATTACAATCTAGATCTAATAGCTGAAAATCTAGTATGTTAATAGTAGGGACCAATGGTTTGTTCCTAGGGATAAGTACCTTGCAGTAATACCGTTAGAGATGATAAGTCATCTTAATGTTAAAACAAATAGAAAAAAAATTCAAGGGTAGCTTGCTGTCTTTAAATGACAACTTAGTTGCTGTGTTGTCTAAACAAAACAATTTAATAAGACTGTAGTCAAGAACAGCAAGTAGGAAAACAACTAAACCAGTGATAGAGGTATTTATTTCAGTATAACAGCTGTACTGCAATGTCAAGAATTGTAGAATTAAGAATTTAAATTGTTCTATTACATGGAAGTTTAAATATATGAAACCAGAAGTTAAATCCTAACTAAGTACGAGGATCTGAAATTAGGGAGTCTAAAATATCAATTTCAGTTTCATTACATCCATTTGATTGAAGCAAGATGATCTATATCCTAGTTTTCCAATGGAAAAGTTTAATATGCACCAGAGTTTCAAATATGTTGAATATTTGTAACAATAAAATAAGGCAAGAGTCCTATTGAAAATCTACTTGTGTGATAAAAGTATGTGTGAGGGAAGATTGTAAGCATATTGAAACACTGGGAAAAGAGCATCTACCCACCTTCAATATAAACTACTGAAAAAGTAGTTGAAGCAATGGAGGTTAAATAATATAGATAGATGTATATGTGGACGTATACATGTATACAAAGATGCTGAAACTTTATAATTATAGATGCTGGCAAGTCTATAAGGTTTGCAAACTGGAAAGTTTGAGGAAGGGCATGTTGGACAAAACTCTGAAGAAATGACCTGAGAAATATATACATATATATTTAAGTCGACTAGATTGACTGATAAGAATTGAGGAAATTTCTCATGGGAATTCTTATATTCGCACTACTGCCTATAATTACTAAAGAGAAATTAAAATACCGGATAAAATTATGAACTTGTAATTGATTCAACAGAAAAATTTTGGATGTTGTCTGGTGCATAATGTAGAGTATATCTGAGTTAATGTTATGTGCATAAGAAGTTGGGTATGGGAGACGTGACAACTCAAATGAAATAAAAGTAAATTCCCAAAAATATAAAGTTGATTTCACCCATACAAATACTTGGACTTTACACATTTAACAAATACTTAAATACATACAATACTCAATTACCCAAAATAAAAGTAAATTCTCCAAAATATAAAACTCACTTCACCCATACAAATATTTGGACTTTACACATTTAACCAATAACAAAATGGCCAAGTTCAAGGAAAAGAATAAATGGGTATAAAGTGTAAAACTGATCTAACGAAGACAAATACATGGAATTCACACATTTATCAAATAGAAATAGATAATTCTTAATAAAATATAAAATAAATAAATGTTTTTCAAGCCTTTATCAATCTTGCAACCCATGATAGCTTAGCTTGCAAGAATACATAGAGGAGATTTTTGAAAAGGTGCATATGGTGCAAAAGGCACCGTTTTCAAATAAAACTACCACAACCATATAACTGGAATCACTGCCAAATGAAAAGCAAAGATTCAGTTCATTGCCTTGTTGTAGCAACCGTAGCATGGACCCAAAACAAATTAACACAAGGAATAAGAAAATAAAATTTCTAGAATTTAGAATGGAAGCGCTGCCAAATGAAAAACAAAGTTTTAGTTCATTGCCTTTTTATTTTTTCTATAGCAACCGTAGCATGGATTGAAAACAAATTAACCCAAAGAATAAGAAAAGAAAATTTCCAAAATTTAGCATGGAAGCGCTGCCAAGCGAAAAACAAAGATTCAGTTCATTGCCTCTTTATTTTTGTTGTAGCAATCGTAGAATGGGACGAAAAAAAATTAACCCAAGGAATAAGAAAATAAAATTTTCAGAATTTAGCATGGACCAAAAACAAATTAACCCAGGTCGAAATTTTAAGGAATAAGAAAAGAAAATTTCCAGAATTTAATTAAAATGAAAAGTTCAGAGTAAACTCACAAACAAGAAAGCCTGGAAGAATAATGCTCGTCATGTCTCGAAAAAAACCGCTTTCAAATAAAGCTACCACAACCATATAAACCTAAACCCTTCCAAATAAAAAAAACTAAGATTCAGTTCATTATAATTGGACTAGAAAAGCCACTACTAAAACAAACTAAGATTCAGTTCATTATAATTGGACTAGAAAACCACTACTAAAATGAAAAGCTCACTGTAAACACCCACAAGAACAATAAAGCTTGTCATGTCTCGAAAAAGCCCTACTTTCAAATACGGGTACCACAATCATATAAAAGGAAGCCCTGCAAAATAAAAAGAACAAAGATTCAGTTCATTATAGTTGGACTAGCAAACTGCTGTGAATTAAAGGAAACAAGAATGCAATGGTTGTAAGAAGTTACAAATTCACACAATAGGGAGGAAGGGCTTACCGAACGGCTTAACTATTTTTTTTTTTTTTTTGTATTTATAAATTTTAACTATTAGTTTGTTAGTTTGTGTCTTTAACTATTAACTACTGTTGATCTTATGGTGTAAAATTTTTCAATCGTCTAACATTTTATCTAATGGTGCAGATTTGTACAGAGTGGCATCTAAGAAAGTTTTTTTCAAATAATAACGCCTTACGACATAATAATAATAATTCACATTGGTAACCATTGATATTTTAAAACATAAAATTAATAAATTTAATTAATGAACATATTATTAGAAATAAATATATTTCTATAATTGCATATAAAATATAAATAATAACTCAAAATTAAGATTAATTTTAGCATATGAATTAAAGTATTAATTCATATTATTATATTTCAAAACTTTATATTTAAATTTAATTAACAAATATATAAAAATTTAACACTAACGATAAAATTATATATAAAACATTAAAGAATTAAATTTAAAAAATAAAAAATATCTTCAGAAAATTTTAATTATATATATATATATATATATATATATATATATATATATATAAAAGAGAGTATATAATTATACGAATTATTAGAGTTTTAATTATATATATAGGCATTATGCATATTAGATTAAAAAAATATTTAAAAAAAATGTGAAACAAAAATGATATATATATATATATATATATATATATGGGCTATGCATATTACATTAAAAAATAAAAAATATTGTGAAACAAAAATTCCATATATATATGGTTTATATGTGTAAGGAAAATGCTAAGAGTATAGATATGTAACTATATGAGTGACTAGGGGTGTTATATATATATATATATATATATATATATATATATATTATTAGCAATTAGTATAGATATATCTTAACTCCACATTTATTAAGAGCTAAAAGTAATAGGGGCAGACATTCCTAAAAAAATTGCACCATGAGGGTTACATCCTTTTGAGCTCTCGGTATATATACACTTAATAGAGCTCCATGCTAGTTGATATTACAATTGAGTGTGAAGGAGGCTTGGTAAATGTATTTTATTCACACTCTCAACAACAAATAAAACATTTCAGTCCATGTAATAATTACATGTAGTTATATAATTTTATATCAATTTATAGAGAGATAAAAAAACAAAATTATATTTTCACTTTTGAGTGTAATGAAAATGTATAGTTCTTTTCCTTGATCGGGGTGTAACAGGGGAGGTTGGAGCCTAACCAATGTGTTGGTGACCATAGCCTATCGCATGGGGAGGACGACCAACGCGTGGAGAGAGCATCCAAGTGACAGGAGGATAACAGATGGCAGGACCTCCGACACCAAACGTCATAAATGAGAAGTACACCCATGCTCCGGATGGGTCAGCCAGTAGGGCTGTCAGGAAATTTTTTGAAAAAGAGTAGGGGGAGCAGTAATATGCATGGTAATGTTTGGATTTGTGCACTGTGGTTTTGTTTCGAAGCTGGTTGCGCCTGCAGGGATTTTCTCCAACGAAGGTTAAGGGTGACAAGCCAGGTAGATAATTGGTATGTATCATCATAGTTACCCTCTGAGCCACACATTTCTATCTTCGTCGAATGTGGATAATGGTAATGGTATTCTTAGATTATTTGTTTGAATGAAGATTTGGTCGGTTCTGGTATGAACAAATGCAGAAGGTTGATGAAGCTGGCTGTACGCTTATTCTTCCTTATCGGGTTTTTTTTCCGTTACCCAAATATTTGGTTAGAACTTGGTCTCAGTTTTCGTTTCCTCATTCTGATCCTTGTATTGTTAAGATCATGGTTCTAAAATTATGCTATAATTATTGGTTGCTGCAGCTTTTTAATGGGTTGGTTCAGTTCTTTCACGGTATTTTTCTGTATATGGGTTTTAGTAAGGTTTCTTTCCCTGTCAAAAACTTCTCTATAACTATGCAGAAAGGATATATATTAGTCTCTGTCTCTCCTTTTCCTGTTTATATTGTCTTCTTTGATAGGAGGTCGGATAAATTTTGGAAAATTGCAGATAAATGTTGCCTATTGACAGTTCAAATGGTTTGCCTTTTTTATGGTTGAAGGACTTATTTGCAGCAGAGTTTGTTTTTCTCCTTTCTGTTCAACTTTGGCAATTATGTTAATAGGGTCCTGAAGTTGATATGTGGGCAATATTTTTTGTCTTATTATCTCTGTATTGGTATATGGACTTTGGTCTTACCTTTTAATTCTCTGGCCATCTCTGTCTCCTGTCATGGCTACAATCTATGGGTTGCTCCTCAATTCTTTCTTTCCCAGTTGGATTGTATTAGTGTCTAGTCTCTCTTTTAATCTCATGTCTTCCTCATGGAGCCTAACTTGGGTGATGGAACCTCTCTGCATTCCAAGTCTCGAATCTTGTCTAGGAATATGACTGGTGTTGTTTTTTGGATGGTAGCTTTAGCAGATTCCTTGTCAGGTTACTTTAACATGGTTACAAGAGGAAGGAAGCCCCCTAGAGGCAAAGGCAAACAACCTACTTCTGAGCAGCATCAAAAAAGAGGAAGAAAATCTGCGCAGCAACATCTGGAACCACTAGTTCAAACATTTACATCAGAAATCCCAAGTTCAGTACGCTCCCACATTAATGGTTGGGAAACAGAGTTTTTAAACAACTTGGATAGGGAAGATGAAATGGATTCTGAGGACATGCAAAATGCGGTCAATGACACAGGGCACACACGGGGCCGAATTTCCTTGTTTCAAAAGTCAGTTAGAACTTACTGGTTAATCAAATGACTACTAGCTATGGCAGTCATGTCAACAACAGAAACTAATATGGAATCAACTTTGGCAGATATTAACAGGAACATCCAGGAAATCAATCTTTCACAATTGCATCAGTATGTGACGCTCGGAAGGTTGGAGAAGGAAATAAAGTCTATGCAGCAAATTGCAATTGAATTAGCAGGGTCCAGTGCTAAAGATCCAACACCAGTGGAATTTGAGGAAGATTAATGGTTTCATGATCAAATGTCTTACTTTATTTTTAGGGGCTAGTACTTTTTCTGTATATGTTGTTATCTCCAGACTTAGATATTAAGTAGTGTCATATATGGTATATATTGTTAACGCTTTTTATGTTTTGGTTGACATACTCTGAACTTCGATCGCTGAAATACTTGGTTTCCTGCGGGCAGGTCGAGGTCTAGTTTTGTATATTTTTGCTTGGATTTTATTAATAGAAAATGGAAGGAACTACCTAAGCCTACAAAAAAAAAGAAAACGTATAGTTCTTTTACATTTTAACTGTTGTAGCTAAATATTTTAATATCAAATTTATATATATGTATATAGAGAGATTAATTTTTTTTTTGTCTAAGTAGGGGATGATTCACCTCGTGATGCGAATATACTCTAGATTAATTTTATCTTTACTTGTATTAAGTGTTTCTATTTTCTAATGTCATTAGAAATGTGGCTCTGTGAAAGGAGCCTAGTGGAACTTTATGGTAAAGACAATGATGAATGGAAATAAAATGACATGTTTAAAAAGTTATGCGAAATGACCAGGAGTAATGAATTTCAACCTCTGGACAATTAGGAAAAAACTATATCTTTCTCTCTCCCTAGAGAGGATGAAACCCCCATCTTAGTGGGAAAAATCTAAGGATGGGAAATTTTGGGTGGAGGATGAGGAGAGAATAGTGGTGAGAACTTTGGAACCTTAAATAGGATGATGTGAAGGTTGGAATGAAGTTTCCTGGACTCAGGTGTTCTTTAGTTGGACATAGAGCTAGTGGAACCCTCGGAAGAAAAGCCTTGATGAAAGAAATTTAGAATTGGACTAAGTGAAGTCTTGAGGTTTTGTAATAAGATAACTTAATGGTTTTTTTATAAGACTAAGTAAGCAAGCTCTGGGGGAGACTAGATGTCATTTCCAATCTCATGGTTGGGTGGTGTGGTCATCCTAATTGACTTTTCTTTCAGTTGGGACTAAACACAAATAATTATCTCTTCAATTTTCTTTATTAGTTATACAAATTAGTCTGTGTATTAGTTGTCTATGAACATGGATAAATTGCATAACTGTTTGAATCTTATGTATAGAAGTAAATATAGTATAAATTCTTCCAATTATCTTTCATTAGCTGTATCCAAAGTTAAACATGTGAGTTCCTTTGGTTTTAATAGAAATATCATAGTGTTGTATAAAACAAAACAATCTCTTTGGAGGAAAATGTTGATGTATGATTACATGCATTAGCTAGTTATACAAGCATAATAACCTTCTGATTCTGAAATAACTTCTTGTAAATCATTATGAAAGTTCTAGTTAAGTCCTCGAAGCTATGAGCGCAAGACTTGTTGGGGATGTCTAGAATAAAAAAAACCCTTAAGTAACAATACCCTACCGGCAAAGGACGTGCCTGAGATAGCCGAAGTCCCATTTTCAGCCAGATACTGACAACTTCCAATAATAAATAAAAAGAAAATAGCATATTTATATAGTTAACAATTCATTTATTTAATTAAGGAGTTGCGAGATAATTTTCCGAGTCTACTAATAACCACATAAAGGAAAAGAAAAATAATTGTGTGCATGAATTATAACAACAAAGGTTTCTAAATAATTACAATAAAGAGAACAATAATAAACCTAGTGCAGTCACACATTCAAAAATTTATATATGAAAAACTCGAGGTGGCACTTTCATAGTAAAATCCATGAAATGCGAAACCTTGGTAGGCTAACAATTATTTTCATTATTCTTTTTAGAAATTACACTGTATTTGAAAAAAAGCAAACTAATTATATTATGATGAATTTAAAATATAAACATATCATAAGAAATAAACCCCACACTGGATTAATAACTTCACTAATTTAAACCCACGGGGTCACTGTGTGTAACTTACCCATTGTCCCTCAAATAAAATTTACAACAACCAACAGAAAATATTCCCATATAGGGTTTGGGGACATTAAAATTTAAACTTTGATATACATGAAATAGAGTAACCCCATTGAATCCATGTGGTGGAAAAGTAACACTACCATCAAACCAAAACTTAAGCCTAGTAAAAGTTATTAACTTTCGAACAAATTTAGTCCTCTTTTTCCTCATTAAGTATTTCTTTTAACGCTAAATCACAATGAGGGTTTGGGATAAAACCCTTATATAAGCTAAGAGCCAAAAGGAACTTGAAAGGAGACAGTGTGGCATCTAGTGAGAACTCGAGAATGGAATTCTAGTCGTAGCCTTGTAGAAAAAGTTTGGAAAAGAGCCTAACCTTTATTATAAGTAAGTGGGAGGTTAAAAAATCATATCAACTTCGAGGAAAAGTGATATGAAATAGATATGAAATAGGACTGAATAGTTTCCAAAGTGAATTGATTGTTAACTTTATCGCTTAGTGTGGAAAGCATAAGGGAAGCAATTGATTTTACGTGTTAATCCATAAATTAAGAAGAAAAATTAAATATTGATTTGCAGCAAATAAAAGATATAGAAGGAAATAAACGCGGATTATGGACTTCATCCCTGGTGGACTACGTCTCTGGGTCTGCTTTCAAGATGGGTGTCTATTTTATTAAGGAATGATCTAAGGAAGTATTTACACACAAATTCACTAGATTGAACATGCTCACAGGGACCTCTGGTCTCTTTCAACATAAATCTCCCTCTCCTAGGTTTCCAACGCCTGTCTCGGTACCTAATTCCGCCTCTAGACGACCAATATACACGTGAAATAAAATTGACTCTCTCTTACATAATTCTGAATACAAGTCTTCAAAAGCACTCCATGCTTTCATGGAACAATTGTTAAGTTTTTATAATTACAGTCCAAGGTTCAGGTCGGAACTTTTGGGATTAGCATAGCATTTGGTTGATTGTATTAATTGGAATTAGATTTCGGTGGAATAAAAGTGTAACGACTTAGGAATTACGTTACATGATGTATAATTTTAAAACTGTGCATATTCATTTCAGAAACCCAAAATTGAACTTTGGATAAAAATAAACTTGACGATTAATCTCTTGGCGATGGTTGGATGAACGATTACCATGTGATATGGTGGTTCCAGTTCCCTAATTGCTGAGTGCCACATCACACTTCAAGCTCTGGCGGTTCTACAAACGGTGCAGTCGACCTCATCCGCATGTGACAGTTGCTCTGATTGTTGCGGTCTTCTCACGGTTGGCTCCAAAAATTGCGCGGTAAATGTTCCAATATGTTCACATGCTGTCAACGCCCTGCCAGACAGTCTTCTCTATGGCGGGTTGTCTAATATTAAAGGTTTATTACGTATGGTTTATAATCGGAGTAGAGGCAAATAATCTCTACATTATATAATGATATGGTACCGATCAAATAATGTTAATGTCTTTAGAAATATACTACAAATATTGTCTTCACCAAAAGACTGGATAATTGGATATACATTACCTCAGCATGTCATAAGAGATAACACATCATTGTATTATCATTTAGTAGTTTTGCATATGAGAAGGTAACTCAGAGAAAGAAAACATAATTATTTTTTTGTTGAACATAAGTAGGGATCACTTAGTTTATTGGATGGAAGTACTTATAGTTAACATGATAGGATAAGATTTTATTTGTTTGGGAGCTTGATAGATCCATATTTCAAATAGGTATAGCTTGCTTTAATGATTAATAATTGTAGTTATTATTATTGTTTTATTATTATTTTTATCTAATTTGACGGAGTCCAAATATTATATTCTATTATTATTATTATTATTATTTATGTAATTTAACTATGTCAAATTTTTTATATAACATAACATAACATTACAATGTTTCTTCCATATTGAGTTAGAGAGCTCCTCTAGGTGCAACTAGGATTGTGTGTAGGTTCATTGAACATGAATGCCCTTGAGATAATTTAATTCCCCAAAAAATGGTTTTACGTAACACCCACAAATTATGTGTTTGAATTTCAAAGCTAGACATTTGAACTTTATCCCTAAGGGGAGTGGACCCCAAAGGGTAAGTATTTTGTGAGTGTAATTAAATATTTAAATTGAGGAAATAAATAAAATGATGAGGTGCATTTAGACCAAAAATGAGAATATGAGATCACTTGCTAAATCCATGAGGATGGATAAGGCAACTAATCCCCACAATCTTTCAAAAAATCCTTGAAAGGAATTAATTTTAAATTAGATTTTGAGAAAGAATCTAAATTGCCCCAATGATGAGGAAAGTAGTTGGGAAGAGGTGGAAAAAGTTGGGAAAGCTGAGGAAAAGCATAAAACGACTTTAAAGAGTCCCAAAAATGGGAAGCCTAGGCAAACAGGAAGAAAAACATCCTGCTATTCTGGACGCAGAATTAGAAACAGGCTTTGGGGAAACATTAGCTTAAATAAGCTGCTCCTAAACAAACCAGGGGGTTGGTCTGTTCTAGGAGGTGATCTCTACTCGGGGGAGAGTTCTGGGAGACAAAAAGGACTTTAAGGTTGGGAGGTTGGTCTACTGTGTGCCTAGTATTTGTTTATTAAAATTGGTTATGTTTCGATTATATGGTATGAATTGGCTACATATAAAAGTTGATTATATAGTGCAATTATAAAAACTACATTAACAGAGTTAATCCTAAGAAAACTACTTTCTTAATTCTGTACGGTTGTTGGAAACAAAAACCTGTAGAGTAGAAGTCAACAGAAACTTTAAACCCATAGATGGTTTAAATCTGGAATGCATAGTCTCCACTGAATATCAAATTTTAATCTACTCCTGAACTGTTGTATGCATCCATCAGCATGAAATGATACTAGCAGTAAAATTCCCATCTTATCTTTCCAGTTATTGTTAAGTTGAATCTGGAGATCTGTAGGTATGCAAAAATATTATAAGAATGGCATTAAGTGTAGTATTAACCTATTTCTGATTGGTAAGGAAAGCTCTACTGTATACATAAATTAGATATCTGGTGTTTTGAAATAATAGTGTACGTACTTACCTTTAGTAGAAATAGACTGGAGGTAAATCCTTACATTTCCACATAGTAGTAAGCACAATCTGTGGAAGTCCATATCCACCAGAATCTCTAATCCCAAAGAGGGATTAAATCTGGAGATATTATAAATAGGTCCCGGAATAGTTTAAACTATTTGGATCTTCTCTCGCTAAATCCTGTGATACAGGGTTGTTATTAAATACTTCAATGTAACTTTAATCTACTTCCATTCAGACTAGTCCTATGCTTGAAAAATTTGGTGAAAACGAAAATTTCGCTGGATGTCCATGCAGGATAATAAATCAAACATTCTGTCACTTAAGAACCACATTTCAAATATCAACATTCTTCTTAAGATACAATCTAGAAGTAAAGAAACTATTGGTAGATGAATGGGCATCTCACTATACAAATCTGTTATACCAGTCGATTTTAATTTCAATAAGATTCGAATAAAATAATTGAATCAGTTATGGTACCCTACCAATCTCTACAAATTCCGGTTCCCATATAAATACACAGATATAAAAACAAAACAAGGAAATCTTACAGCATGACATATCATTATGGTAACGACCAGCTTTAGTGCGAATTAGAAGGTTCACAGAAAATTCAAGTACCATGAAAAATGTCATGTCAGGATCCCCTTAGTGGTCGGGGAATCCAACGTAGATTGTGCAGATAAATGCATATACAGCGCTATAATAGTTACAGTTGGTGCGATCACAGGGAACAAAATGGTTAAATAAAATCGTAACTGATATCGCACTCAGCTACCCTATTGAAATAGAAATTAACAACTAAAACTTCTATTAGTCAATGAGTGCATAGATGTATCGAATAACCGAGCCATGGAAACAAAAGTAGAACCCACATAGTGAGGAAAGTCGATTCACCCTAACTATATACGGCAGAAGAAATACATAGATTCGTAAGAGCTGAGCCAAAATTTAAACGTACAGAACTAAGAGCATATGTATATAAAATGGTAGAACAAGAGAACTAGAACGTATTAAGCTGGACGGTTATCATGAAAATCTCAGGTAATAGAAAAGCGTGTAAATGGTCTCAATCCCATTTAAAAAAAAACAAATATGACGAGAAGACTCAGAATAATTGTAGAGTCGCTGATGGAGTTATAGCCATTATCACGCTATACTGACAACAAATTGAATAAAATACCAATGCATTGGCCAGCAACCCACAGTTCTAAAACGAAAAACAAAATCTATAACATCATGGTAGAAACCCTTGACGGGAAGTTTAGGAGCTAAGTGGGAATTCACGGCTGAGTCGACGATGCTCGTTCACGCCGAGAACCTCAGCGTAACGAGATCCCAGAAAAATCACCAACTCAACCCTAGAAACCCTTTGTTTTCCTGCACGAAGAGATATGGAAATCACCAATAGATACCGTATACAGCCAAGAAGGAAGCGAGTTAATGAGTTGTAACCCCTTACCTTGCCACTTCCGAACTCAAAGCGAATCTGCGCAAATGAACCAGGTAGCGAGTGGGTTTCGTCATTCTAGTTGGGTCACGGACCTATCCGCATCGTAGTCCCTGGAAATGAAAGAGTCGAAAAAAAGAAAACAGAGATTCGAGCCATACTATAAGAAACCGAATAGGATAACACGAAACAAGAGAGAGAAAAACTTTCGAAATAGAGTATGCTTACCTACGACGCTTCCCCTATGATGATGACGATCTGATATGGTCGAGCAAAACGAGTACGGGGCATAACAAAATAGCCACAAACCAAATCATCTGTCTAGACACCTATATGGGCAATGCTATCAAATTCTCTTTGCTAAAATAAACCTTCCACTTACCCAAATCGCAAATGCAACCACAGAGATTGAAAAAAGAGACCGGAAGAAGCGGATAACGAATTGTTGGATACGCATACTTGAAGTGTCGATTTACATGACAGATAGTGGCCGTGAAGTCCAACACAGAAAAAACCCTCATCCATAGGCGCCGGAGGCGAGAAGGGGGATTGGAATTACCCGAACGTATGTAAAACACTTTCGGGTGATCCCTTAAGAACGCTCAAACGCCATCACCGTCCATACTATCGAGAAGGTAACTCGAATGAATCCGCTATGAACACCGAAACCTGCGCATACAGCGCATCCAGATCTCATGGGATGGATAAAAAATGGAACCTCACGTTATTAACAGTAGTCGGGTACTACAAAGATTTAAAAAATGCGAGTCGGTAGAGTTATTTCCACGACAGTGACCGGTGTAGGAATCACTCCCGAGGGTCGGTTAATTAATGGTGAAGCAGAGCGATGGCCACAAGTACTCTCGTGGCACCTTGAGGATAGATGGAGCTCTGAACCATCCGGCTACATTCGAGCCGAGTCTCAATCCCGTCGCGGCGAAAATAAAAACAAAAACCCTAACATTAAATTATGCACCTCTGGTAAAACGACGGCTTGGTCCAGCTGGATACCGTTGTCGATCGTCAGAATAATCACAAATATAGTTATTTATATAAACATGAGTACGGATAGAGACAGGAGTCATACGTATGGTTTCCGTTTTGTATCAAATCGCATAAATGAACTTTGGAAAATATATTACCATAAGAGGCAATCGAACCCATATTTCCATAAGATGTAGGTTACTCTAATCGATGAATGCACCCATAGACTTGTTAAGTCGATCGACCTTAATGATAGGGAAAAAGTATTTACATACATTATTCTTAATGGAAAAAGGGAGCATCATATATAAGGGAATGTAGAAGTATGGGAAATATAACAATGAATGTTCATTATTCATAAGCGAAGTAAATTCGAGAGATTTCGTTGTATGACAAAATAACAAAAAAAACATTATGTTAATATGTTACCTTGTGTACTTGGGGTAATAAAATGGGCGAGGTCATGAACTGAGGAAGGATAGGTAAAGAGGTTAATGACCTATAAATTGGGTGAAATTTCAAGAAATTTTTATTATCTTTTTCGGGTAACGGGAGATGTGACAAATGGTATCAGAGCCCAAGTTATAAAGCTCGATGTTGTTATTAGTGCTCATTGAATTACGAATGTTATTTTTATAAATGAACATTGTAGAGCTTGTATTTTACCGATCAATATTATGAGTGTGTACAGTGGTGCTAAAATGGTCAAGGTGGAAAAATTTATGTGGATCCGTCACGTCTCCCCGGACCCAACTTTCTCCACATATAAAATAACTCAGATATTCTCTGCTTTATGCGCCAGATAACATTTGATAGTTTTGTTACTGAATCACTTACAAATTCAGACTGCTATCCGGGGTTTAAATTCTTTTCAGTACTCATAGACGGCCATGGAATATAAGAATTTCCATGGGAATTTTTGGGCTTGACCTCCCCTCTTCTCAGTCCATCTAGTAGACTTGTATATCTATATATATATAGTACTTTGTATTTCTCAGGTTTTTCTTTTTCAGAGTTTTGTCCAACTCTAGATGATTGCTAAGCCCTTCCTCAACTTTCCAGTTTGCAGGCCTTATAAAATTTTCAACATTTTAAAGTGTCAGCATCGAAGTATAGATGTATGCCTCCTCACACACATCTATCTATACTTAGTTAACCTCCATTGCTCCAACTACTTTCCCAGCAGTGTATATGGACGGTAAACAGATGCTCTGTTCATTGTATTTTTACTTATGCTTACAATCTTCCCTCACACCAACTCTTATCACACCATGGATGTTCAAGTAGGATTTCCCCTTATCTTACTATTACAACATTCAACATGTTTGACACTCTGGTGCAGATTCAACTATTCCATGGGAAAACTAGGACACAGATCCTCTTGCTTCAATCAAATAGGGGAGGATACTGAACTGGATAGTTTAGACTCCCTAGTGTTAGATCCTCGTACTTAGTTAGGCTTCAACTTCTGCTTTCATATGTTTACACTTACATTTAATAGAATAATTTAAATTCTTAGTTTTACAATTCTTTCCATTGTAACACAACTGACATACTGAACCCCATACTACTATCACAGGGTTGTTGTTTCCTACCTTCTGTGATTGGTTACAGGGAATTCTGTGCCATCAATATTGTTATGATAGGTTTAGTTGTTTGGTACTTGCTGTTCATGGTTACTGGTTTGTTAACATTTTCTATCTATACACACAGTAAGTTAATGTTCCTTTGAAAGGCAGCAAGCTACACCTATACATAATCATGAGATTAGCTGTTCAAAGGATCTACCATCTCTAACTCCATTACTACAAGGTACTCATCCCCATACTCCAACCATTTGTCTCTGCTATCAATAGCTTTAGTTTACAATTACATAAGTTACTGAACAAATAATCAATCTAAAATTTGCATAATGAACCATAACATAACAATTCATAAATTGCATAATGAACCATAACATCACAATTCATAAAACAGGGATATATTTAATACAGACTTACAGAAATCTCCAACATTAGGCATGCATACCTCCACTATGACCAGTCCTCCCAACCTTAGAATCCTCTTTATCTCCCAGGATTCACCCAGAAAAGAGATCACCTCTAGAAACGGATATCTAATCTGTTCTGGAAAGGCATTTCATTATTTGGGCTTTTGACACATTTCAGTGCAATCAAAATTTCAGGATGCTTTTATTCCTGTTTAGCCTAGGCTTCCCATTTTGGGATTCTTTAAAGCTACTTTAAGCTTTTCCTCAGCTTTTCCAGCTTTTTCTCACCTCTTCCCAACTACTCCTCTTCATTGGGGGAAATTTAGATTTTTCCTCAAAAATCTAAATTAGAAATAATTTCTTTCAAGGATTTTTGAAAGATTTGGGGAAAGTCTTTTCCTTTTCCATCACCTCATGGATTAGGCATGTGATCTCACTTTCTCATCTGGTCATAGTGCATACACAATATTTTATTTACTTTTCATAAATAAATAGTTAACCACATCCACACACTATAATTATCCATTGGGGTCCACTCCCCTTTGGACTTATGTTCAAATGTCTCATTTGAAAAGCATAGAACTTGGGGGTGTTACATATTCCCCCTCTGAAAATAAACACCGTCCTCGGTGTTGCCAACTATCTACTTAGTTTATTTTGAACATAATTATGAATGCTTTTCCATCATCTTAGCTTCTCTGTTCCATGTAGCTTTTCAGTAGTAAAGTGCTCCACTGCACCTTTACTCTAGCTACTGTTTGCTTTCGCAATTCCATTTCTTCTCGCTTTCATCTTTGAAGCGACTCTGGAAGGAAATTCCTCTTCTGTTTCCACCTAGACCACATTTCAAATCAATCATGTGAGAAGCATCATGTACAAAGTTTATAACTTTTCTTTTCCAACAAGGAGACATGAAATATATCAGGAAATTTAATAAGCAATGGTAGGGTTAATGTATAAGCCATTATTTTCCAGCAGAGTACTCTCCTGCCTCCACTCTATTTATTGATGCCTTATGCAGTTGGTTTTCTTCCTACTTCTTTGCAAGAAGTCTGTATGGAAGATCTTTTATTCTGGTTTCTCTGTCCACAATTCATACCAATGTAAGTAATATCAGGTACATATAATTGATAATTCACAACAACATTCTGCATTTCAATAACTTAAGAAATTCAGTTATTAATCAAACCGTTCAGGTTCATAATAGTTTAGTGCACGTTTTAGTACACTACTTATCCTTTCTTGTTTTTCAGTGAGATTCTTTCCTCACTCAACTTGGTCCAGTTCAGCTTTTCTTGATTTTCTAGGTGATTTATCTTCACCTTTTTCCTCTTTGTTTTCAGAGTGCCCAATTTCCTGTTACACACTTGGCTAAACAATTTTACAACTTTTTCATTAGTACTCATAAATGAGAGAAAACAATTGTATCATATGCATGGTTATGCTTACCCTTTCTCATTTTATAGCTGTACTTCTAGTATCTTTTTGTTAACCAATCAATTTAATTAGTAATAACCAGACTCGTTAATAATGTCTATAATTCAATTCTTCTAGCCTCTTTTATGAATTGTATCCACTAGTTCAAAACTTACGTGAAGAAATTTGGATCTCATGGGTTTCCCCCACACCCAAGTCCAAATACAGCTCACCTTCTTTTCTCTCGGTTTGTAGCTGTATGATTTCACACTATTTCCCTGTCTTTAATTTTAAGACTCAAGAAAATTAACTTTAATAAAATTTACACCAATTAAAATTTTATAGTGTGAATACATGTTTCCTTTTATAGTGATAAATGTAATTTCTATAATTCATCACATTCACAAGTATTAATACTTGATAATGTCAAAAATAAATTTGACACAGTTTCCCCTTTTTCAAAGACTCACCAGAATTTATGCATTTACTTTTAATTGTATGTTCATGCTTTGCTAATTCCCCTCTTCTATTTCTCTCATAGGCTTATATAATAAAATAGAATTAATTAAAATGGAATATATTTTATAAATCATAAAAGTATTCCAACTTTTTTCTGAATCATAAAAGAATTCCTTCTTTTCTAATGCATAAAAGCATTCTATTTTTTTCTAACAAAAGCAACCCATAAATCTCTCATGCTTTTATTTTTAAATCTATATTTGTTTTTTTCCTTATGAGAGAAATATCACTTCTCCATATTTTTCCAATTCTATTACTCATTATCTCTAAACTCATAAAATATACCAACTTGAAAATATAATTTATTTCCATGGAAGAATATAAATTATTATAAATAAAATAATTAAGAAATCATTCTTCCACTATTACAAGAATATTCTTCCTTAAGTAAATCATCAGGAAAATTTTAATTTATCCCTTCATTCATTCATGCCTAACTCAATGTAATGGTTCCACAATTACTAAATCAACCATTTAATTGTAATTAAAACTTGTACTTCAATCTTCTTTTCTTTTATAGCAGTATACATGCCTTATTTATAGGATACATCTTCCACTTACTCATATACTACTTACATCTCAAGCCTTGGGCAATATACATCTCATGAGCATATATATATATATCCACTAGGTTTGTATATATCATATATATTTCCAAACCTTATTGTATAAGTAAACATGATATATATATATATATATATAGCCTTGGCAATATTAATTTGATGAACATATGAATATATATATATATCCCTATATTTATATATATTCATATATAAGTTCAAAGCCTTTTTGAAAGTGCTACCATATATATATTACACATAATTTAAAATAATCCCTTTTATTTTTTTCCCGTGGTCTTTTCACATATATTGGTCACGTATATTATCCTTGGAAATGGATTGTATATATCATTTGTCATACCTCCAATTGTCACACTTTCCAACTGATTTTTTTTTTTTTTTTTTCATACCTCTGCTGCGTAGTGACCAATGTAAATTTTAGATATATATATATATAACTATAATTCATACTTGTAGCTTATACACAATCCATATGTGTATGTCATTGAATAGAATGAAATTAACATTTGAGTTCTCATCTGCACAATCTATATAAAGATATCCAATATCCCATATGTATATGTTTACCTTCACTTTAATAAAACCATATACATATGTTACCTTCCCTTTTATAAAACCATATATACATGTTACATTCGCTTTAATTCCCCCATAGATATACATGTCCATATTCCTCTTTACCTTTTTGATATCTCTTTGTGAGAATGCCTCTTACCATCTTTTATATTCCTACAATTATCCCCATAATATCTTTACACCTGTAGATATATAGGTATAAGTGTTTTCCTAAGCTCTTCAACCTCTAGGAATATTTATTATTCCTCTTAATTATACATACAATATATTTATACATTAAACTATAGGGATTTTACAATTCACCCCCAACCCCTTATGTATAATTATTCTTCCACTACATCAAAATTCTATATGTTCTCGGTTAATTTCATTTGTATGTATATCCTTTGATCAAAAGATAACATGTTACCCTTTCGGTTACACCTAAAGTTAAGACTGGATGAATCGGCCCACGATATTCGGATGGATGATGTTATAGCATTATACTTTCGATATTGATAGCGTATTATGATGAATGAGCCATATACCATATACTGTTCCTAAAGTGCTTTATCGTATTTTGCGACTACTGTTTATAACTATTGGTTTATTGTTTCCCAAACTATATTCGTTGGACAGTTACGTTCAGCTGAGTTCGTTCGGCCATAGGCCTGTGTTCCAATATCTGAATTGTCTTTATTAACACGTCCGTGGGGTTCGTATGGCAGGTACGCCGCGTTTTTTTTTTTTTTTTTTTTTAATTTAATTTCCGGCCACGGCAGATTTACATTCCGTGTGTGAGTATACAACTACCGCCGTCGTGTCTCCGTCACACACGCGGAACGTCTCCCGGTACAGGTTAGGGTTTTCGACCTATGGTACCCGAACTCGAGGACTCGACGGGTATCCGCACAGGTTAGGTGGTTCGATGGTATGGTGCACCTCGGCTAGGACGGATCTCAGTACTCGAGCCGTTTTATTACTGCGCTGTGCCTTACATTTTTAGGGTTAAGGAACTTCGATTACGCAACCCTGGGACCGATTTCTCTGCACGCCAAGATTTGTAAGATCCTCTCCTCGCGATTTTGTGCAACCACCTGGCCACTGCCCTTAGGGTTTCAGGTTTCGATCTGGTTTATACATTCAACCAGCAACGGCACTTAGGGTCACGGTTTCACTTCCTTAAAACCTCAGTCTGCCTCCGGCAATTTCATTTTCCTGGTCTCTGTGTTTTCATTTTAGTTTCCTGTCCCCTGGTTTTTCTGTTTCTCCAATCCACGCAGCTTGGCCGGAAGGCCAGAGCTCGCGTTTTGGCTCATCCCCTTTGATTGGGCGGCGAGTGCAACCTTGTCTACATGAGAGCGAAAAGATTGAGGGCGATTTACAGGTCTCGCCTTCATCTACCCCACGCAGTTCTCGATGGTTAGATTTTGTTTAAATTTGTTTAATCTTCGTTGGTTTCCAATCATGGTTAATTCGGTTTCTGTGGAACACACTGTTATTTCAGGTTTGCAAAGTTTGCGGCACCCTTCTATTCTGGAGCAGGGGACTAGCATGGATTTTCCATATGTTTGTGTTTCTTTCGGTTTGCTCTTATGTCTTTCTATATATTCTGATCGATGGCCTACTGTGAACTCTGACGTAATATAGTTTTAATTTTTTTTTCTCATCGCATTTAGAAGCAAATGCAGGCGGACATGTTTGTGACGGTCATGAGTGTATACTCGGACTTCTCTTTTCCGCCAGAATGGAAATCATTATCCTCCATACAGGCTAGCCGCTTTACTTACGTCCATTCTGGACGATAGAAAATTCTGTGTGGTATTGCGCAGACTTGGCTACATCTTCTTGTGAAATTGGAGAGCGCTTCTATGCGTTTTCTGAGCAGGGTAACTTGTCAAGTTATGTTGAATTAGACTAATCAGATTTCAGCAGAAATAGGGTTAAGTATGGTTGGCTTTCCCCTGAAATTTATGACATGGTTCTTTTTCATTTTATTTTACCCAGAACGTAACTCCAACGGTTGTGACTGTTGGTTTAGCCGAGACGTGTTATTGTAACAGTCAGTCAGACCAACCAACTCTGATAACACCGAGTCAAGTGTAGGTCTACTATACAACTAACCACTTACCCATAAATACTCTTTTGTTCTGCGCAGATCTCATATATATGTTAATCGCCTCCCTACTCTATTATAATGCAAGGTTATCGGGAGTGATGGATCGAACTCACAGTTTTTTTATATTTTGTTTTTAATGTATCGATATATATATCGTTATGGCGAAATTTTTCAGCATTTAGATACCATAATTCTGTGAATTCATAACTTGCCCTTTTCTATATGGTTCGATCCTTTCCATCATTACATAAGTATAGAAATTGCATACCCATATCTTATTTGTAGTCGATGTGAACAACATTGGTTTAGTTAGCAATAATTTCCTAATCGGTGTTTTAAAAGCACATGTATCTCTTTGGATTGAACCGCTATTTCTATAGTTTGATTGGGTATTCCGTCAATCGTTCACATACGTTAATACTGATACAGTTAATCTGTATTTACTTTTCGTTCGGTCATATATTATCCACACCTCTAAAGGTAGCGTTCGTGTTTATATTTTTTTTTTCTTGTATCGTATATGACAGATATAGAGATAAGGAGCGCATTTATAGTTCCCTTTTGTTTTTCCGTATAAGAGTTTTATATGTATTCTTATTGCTATCTTTTCGCGTATCATATAGGTTTCATTTTTGTATCTATCTCACCTATGGTCGATCTTAAAAAGATCTACATACACTAGATTGGATACTTGTTAATATATTTAAAATTATTATTAAATACATATATGTTTATGCAGTAGTTTCTTTGATAATATTCCTTACTCATAGATTTTATCTATAGTCAGAACATGTATCTCACTGGGTAGTGAAGAAATAAAAACACAACACGCTCTATAATTTCTATGAGTACCTTAATCCCTTCTCTAGGAAAGATTTGTTTGGGGTTTTAAGAAGAATTTATAGCTACATATTCTATAATGCATACTCATAATTGTTGCTTTACTTTTGATGTATACTATATGTAGTTAATAGTACTTGACTAGAGAACATTAATTATCAATTCACTCCTTTGCTATGATAATTATTTTTCTATGTTACAGTTGGTCAAGGAGTAAGAATATAGTTTTAGATATGAGATCCACATCCATATAACTGATAGCATGCTCATCTAGAATATAATTACTCTTTTCCAGCACCATTATAATGGTTCGAAGGCTCGTATGTGCAACCTATAAATGTTATAAGTGTTAGAATGCTCATGGTTGAAATTTAAAAACTGATATCTTGCTTTCTTCCTTGCTGCTACATACCATGTATATATTTCAGTAATGCTATATTGGTTCTCTAGCATACACATAAGCCTATCATATCATTATTATGTCTACAGGAACATAACAAAAATTAATCATCTGTAGAGGCCAAGTAGCTCCAGATTTAAACCGAACTTGGTTTAGAGATTCTGGGGCTTCTACTCTATGGATTGGCTGGTCTACAACTAAACAGAATCTGGAAGGTGAATGCCTTATGATAGATTCTGTTAAATGTACTACTAATAACAATCGTACCATTTAATATATATTTTTATATGGAGTCAATTCATACTGATGTAAAATAGAAGAGCATCATATTTAAAGACCTACCATTCAAGCAGTAGACCAACCTCCCACCACAGATCAACCCTTACTCTTAAGGTGCTGATGCTCAATAAGGCCAGCTAGATGATATATTAGTTAGGTACTACTGTTTTCCCTCTTGTTTTTCATCCCAGTAAGACAGCATCGATCTTTGCTACTGTATTAAGATGGTTTCAATATCTTAACTTTATGAACCCTGACTTTCTTTTACATAACGATGATAGTAGAACAATGGCTACATAGGTCATTGTAAACTTACAAATTTATATTTTTTCATCATGGATATATATAGTCCGAGTGAAGAACAATCATACTCTATTATTTTACATAGAAATAATATTTTTCTGAGAGATATCAGTTTCCAGTTTTAAACCTATTATAGGTTTAACCATTCTGGTATATGAGCCTCCTCATATTACTCCCATATCAATGTTTCTACTTCATCACAATATGTTACATGTATACCTGATAGTATATCCAAGATATTTGTATACTTGAAGTAATATTTTTAATTTTCATAAAATTTATAACAGTTTACTAGTTCTTTGTGAGCACATATCTTGCCCAATTTTTGAACCGATGCTCCGATACCATTTGTCACGTCTCCCAGACCCAGCTTTCTACACATATAACATAACTCAGATATTCTCTACTTTACGCACCAGATAACATTGATAGTTTTGTTACTGAATCACTTACAAATTCAGTCTGCTATCCGGGTTTTAAATTCTTTTCAGTACTCATAGACAGCCATGGAATATAAGAATTTCCATGAGAATTTTTGGGCTTGACCTCCCCTCTTCTCAGTCCATCTAGTAGACTTGTATATCTATATATATATAGTACTTTGTATTTCTCAGGTTTTTCTTTTTCAGAGTTTTGTCCAACTCTAGATGATTGCTAAGCCCTTCCTCAACTTCCTAGTTTGCAGGCCTTATAAAATTTTCAACATTTTAAAGTTTGAGCATCGAGGTATAGATGTATGCCTCCTCGCACACATCTATCTATACTCAGTTAACCTCCATTGCTCCAACTACTTTCCCAGCAGTGTATATGGACGGTAAACAGATTCTCTGTTCATTGTATTTTTACCTATGCTTACAATCTTCCCTCACACAAACTCTTATCACACCATGGATGTTCAAGTAGGATTTCCCCTTATCTTACTGTTACAACATTCAACATGTTTGACACTCTGGTGCAGATTCAACTATTCCATGGGAAAACTAGGACACAGATCCTCTTGCTTCAATCAAATTGAATCTGGATGGTCTAGACTCCCTAGTGTTAGATCCTCGTACTTAGTTAGGCTTCAACTTCTGCTTTCATATGTTTACACTTACATTTAACAAAATAATTTAAATTCTTAGTTTTACAATTCTTTCCATTTTAACACAACTGACATACTAAACCCCATACTGCTGTCACACTACCTTCTGTGATTGGTTACAGGGAATTCTGTGCCATCAATATTGTTATTATAGGTTTAGTTGTTTGGTACTTGCTGTTCATGGTTACTGGTTTGTTAACATTTTCTGTCTGTACACACAGTAAGTTAATGCTCCTTTAAAAGACAGCAAGCTACACCTATACATAATCATGAGATTAGCTGTTCAAAGGATCTATCCTCTCTAACCCCATTCCTACAAGGTACTCATCCCCATACTCCAACCATTTGTCTCTGCTATCACTAGCTTGGGTTTACAATTACATGAGTTACTGAACAATTAATCAATCTAAAATTTTCATAATGAACCATAACATAACAATTCATAAATTGCATAATGAACCATAACATCACAATTCATAAAACAGGGATATATTTAATACAGACTTACAGAAATCTCCAACATTAGGCATGCATACCTCTACTATGACCAGTCCTCCCAACCTTAGAATCCTCTTTATCTCCCAGGATTCACCCCCGAGTAGAGATCCTCCAAGAACAGACTAACCTCAATCTGTTCTGGAGCAGCTTATTTAAGCTGTGCTTTCCCCAAGCCTATTTCCAATTCTGCGTCCAGAATTTCAGGATGCTTTATTCCTGTTTAGCCTAGGCTTCCCATTCTGGGACTCTTTAAAGCTGCTTTAAGCTTTTCCTCAGCTTTTCCAGCTTTTTTCTCACCTCTTCCCAACTACTCCTCTTCATTGGGAAATTTAGATTTTTCCTCAAAAATCTAAATTAGAAATAATTTCTTTCAAGGATTTTTGAAAGATTTGGGGAAAGTCTTTTCCTTTTCCATCACCTCATGGATTAGGCATGTGATCTCACTTTCTCATCTGGTCATAGTGCATACACAATATTTTATTTACTTTTCATAAATAAATAGTTAACCACATCCACACAATAGTTATCCATTGGGGTCCACTCCCCTTTGGACTTATGTTCAAATGTCTCATTTGAAAAGCATAGAACTTGGGGGTGTTATAGGATGCACGTGATGAGTTTGCTACACGAGATCCCAATGCCCGTAATGGCTATGTTGCACAGGTTGCAACGAGAATTGGCTGAACTGAGAAGCCAGAATGACATGTTGTCATCAGCCAGTAAGGAGCAGGAAAAGCTCATCAGAGAACTAACTTCCCGGAACAGCCAGGAAGGCGAAGGTTCCGGAAAGAGGAAGATGGATGAGTCTGATGATGATGATGCAGCTAGACATCAACACAGGCAGAAAAGAGAATTGCAGGGGGAGATAAGAAGATCACAACCTCCCACAGTCAAGTGGGGGACAAGGAAGAAGATGTTGAAGCTTGGTTGCTGAACATGATTAAGTATTTCCAATTTTATGAATATGAGAGCAATTTGAAGGCCAGATTAGCAGTGTACCAGCTACAAGGAAAAGCTACACTGTGGTGGGAAGAGACAAAAATGGTGCATGCCATTGATGAAAAGACAGTTACTTGGGAAGATTTTCAGGCTAAGTTCAAAAATCGTTATTTGAACGAGCGTTATTATGATGATAAAGCAAAAGAATTCCACGAACTTAGACTAGGACAGCTCACTATCGATGAGTTTGTCACTAAGTTTACAAATTTATTAAGATATGTCCCTTATATTAGGGAAGAGAAGGCAAAGGTTCAAAGGTTTCTGAATTTTTTGCCTACTGTATACAAAGAGAAAATTGAGTTTGACAACCCAAAGACAATGGACGAAGCAGTTAGAAAAGCAAGATTATGCTATCAACAGTTTAAAGGAAAGGCTGAACAAGGAAAAAGCTGATTGAACAAGGGTGAGTTCAAGGGGAAAAGACAAAAACCAACATATTTACGGAATTTTGGCCGAGATCATCAGCGGAAAAAGTTTAATAAACCCAAAGAAAGCCAAACTGCTCAATCCCAAGTGGCTTCAAAACAAGTAGATGGGGACAATAAAAAGGAAGGGACAGTCAGAATGAAGGAACCCTTGAAATGTTGGGGTTGTGGAGAACCCCATCTTTTGAGGGACTGTCCTCATCGAAACATCCATATGATCATGAGGGATCGAGAAGCGACAATAGTAAATGATATAGCCAGAAATATACCAACTATCAGTGCAGCCTTGGAAAATCGACAAGCAAAACATCAAGCTACTATGGTGGAAATGGAGGGTAAGATTTCTAACCTACCTGTTACTGTTTTGATTGATCCGGGTGCTTCTTTGAGTTACATTAGTCCTGGAATTGTAGAAAAATGTAAAATTAAACCTGAAAAATATCAGCAGTCATGGTTGGTACAGCTGGCCACTGGGACTAAGAGAAAAGTAACACATAAATTGCCCAACACAGCAATCCAATTAAGTGGTTTTCCAACAGAGGTAAATCTGAACATACTGCCGTTAGGATCCTATGACTTGCTGATAGGAATGGATTGGCTGGAAAAGAAGAAAGCCCTGATGAACTGCTGGGATAAAACCCTGCATTGTGTGGATGAAGAAGGGAAACCTTTTACTCTAAAAGGAAAACCAAAATCCATTTCAGTAAGACAAATATCAGCCTTACAATTAAAACGAACAGCTAGAAAAGGATACCAAGTTTATGCAGTACATGTGGAGGAAGTAGAACAGAAAACTGGAGAAGATCTGCTGAATGAATTACCGGTGGTAAGGGAATTTAAAGAAGTCTTTCCAGATGAGATTCCTCATCTCCCCCCCAAAAGAGAAATTGACTTTACCATAGATCTGGTGCCGGGAGCAACACCTGTTTCCCGAGCCCCCTATCGAATGAGTCCTCCTGAACTTATGGAGCTGAAGATGCAATTGCAAGAATTACTAGATAAAGGTTACATTAGACCAAGTGTGTCTCCTTGGGGAGCACCGGTCTTATTTGTGAAAAAGAAAGATGGAACTTTTAGGATGTGCATTGATTATCGTCAACTAAACAAGTTGACCATTAAGAATAGATATCCACTCCCTAGAATTGATGATATTTTTGATCAAGTGAGAGGGGCCTCAGTCTTTTCAAAGATTGACTTAAGAACTGGGTATCACCAGCTCAGAATCAAGGAAGAAGACATCAGCAAAACAACCTTTCGAACCAGGTATGGGCATTATGAATTTGTAGTCCTACCTTTCGGTTTGACAAATGCTCCTGCCACATTTATGTGTCTGATGAACAGTGTGTTGAAGAAATACTTGGATAAATTTGTTCTTGTGTTCATAGATGATATTCTAATCTACTCAAAAAGTGAGGAAGAACATAAAGAACATTTGAGGATAGTATTGCAGACTCTGAAGGAAAATCAGCTATATGCCAAGTTCAGCAAATGTGAATTTTATAAAGATAAGATCCAATATTTGGGTCATATTATTTCTGAACAAGGCCTTGCTGTTGACACTGAAAAGATAAAGGCAATTAAAGAATGGCCTGTCCCAACTGATGTTTCAGCAGTAAGATCATTCATGGGGATTGCAGGCTATTATCGTAGATTTGTGGAGAGATTTTCTGCCATAGCACATCCCATAACATCATTACAAAGAAAGGGTGTCAAGTTTGAATGGACAAATAAATGCCAAAATAGCTTTGACCAATTAAAATTAAAACTCACTACAGCCCCTATCCTAAAGATTGCAGATCTTGATAAAGAATTTGTTGTATGTACATATGCTTGTAGAGAGGGGTTGGGAGGAGTTCTTTTACAGGAAAATGCAGTTATTGCCTATGAATCTAGGAAACTGAAAATACATGAACAGAACTATAGTGCCTATGATTTGGAATTAGCAGCTGTTATCCATGCTTTGAAAATGTGGCAGCACTATCTTCTTGGAAAAAACTTTACATTGATGACTGATCATATTAGTCTCAAATATTTCTTTTCCCAAACTGATCTGAATGCAAGACAAGCCAGATGGCTGTCCTTTTTAAGTGAATTTGATATGGACATAAAACATATCAAGGGAAAAGAGAATAAAGTTGCTGATGCATTAAGTAGGAATGCTTGTCAGAATATAAACAACATTGGAAGTAGTGCTCAGATCGAAATAGAAGAATTGGTGAGAAAAGCAGCAAATCAGGATCAAAACTATGAAACACTCATGGTGAAATTACAGAAAAAGGAGAAAACTGATTTTACTCAAAACCACCAAGGGCTGATCTGTTATAAAAATAGGTTGTATGTTCCCCGTGTAGAGTCCTTAAAAAGAGAAATTCTGGATGAATATCACAAACATCCATATGCAGGGCATCCAGGATATCAGAAAATGTTAACAGCTCTGAAAAATAAACTATTCTGGCCAGGGATGAAAAGAGATGTAGCCGAATATTTAAGCAGGTGCATGGAATGTCAACTAGTCAAAGTTGAACACCAGCATCCTGCTGGTCTTTTAAATCCTTTGCCAATTGCAGAATGGAAATGGGACACAGTCTCCATGGAATTTATAACATGGTTACCCAAAACCAAATATCAACATGATTTTGTAATGGTAGTAGTAGACACTCTAACAAAAGCTACCCAATTTATACTTGTTAAGTCTACCTTTGGAACAGCCCAGGTAGCAGAAGTGTTTTTAAAAGAAATAGTAAGGTTACATGGGGTTCCAAAGGTTATTGTTTCAGATCGGGATGCTAAGTTTACCGCAGCCTTTTGGAAAGGATTGTTTGGAGGGATGGGTACTAAGTTGAATTTCAGTACTGCCTATCACCCTCAGATCGATGGGAAAATAGAGAAGACTAATCAAATTTTGGAGGATATGTTGAGAATGTACGTGATGGATAGACCATAAGAGTGGGAAGAGTATTTGCATTTAGCTGAATTTGCCTATAATAACAACTATCAGTCTTCTATCAAAATGAGTCTGTTTGAGGCACTGTATGGAAGAAAGTGTCATACTCCTTTGAGCTGGAGTCAACCAGAGGATAAACTAATGTTGGGACCTGATGCCTTACAAGAGATGGAGAGAATTGTTAAACAGATACAAAGAAACATCAAGACAACACAAGATCGCCAGAAAAGCTATGCTGATAAGAAAAGAGTGCACCGAGAATGCAAAGTGGGAGATCATGTGTATTTGCGTATTAAACCCAAAAATAGCACACTTTATGCTGGAAGTTGTGCAAAATTGGCTCCTAGATATTGTGGTCCTTTTGAAGTCTTAGAAAGGGTGGGACCAGTAGCTTACAAACTGGCCTTACCACCCCATGTTAGAGTTCATGATGTGTTTCATGTTTCGTTATTAAAAAGATATGTGCATGATGCTTCTCACATAGTTGATTGGAATGTTGTACAGGTGGAACCAGAAGGGGAGTTTCTGCCAGAACCGCTTCAAATATTGGAGCGGGAAGAAATTGAATTGAGAAACAGAACTGTAGCACGAGTAAAAGTGCAATGGAAGCACTTTACTGCTGAAGAAGCTACCTGGGAAAGGGAAGCTGAAATGATGGACAGATATCCATTTTTTTTTTTAAAATGAACTCTAGTAGTAGTATAATGACAACACCGAGGACGGTGTTTAATTTTCAGAGGGGGAATATGTGACACCCCCCAATTCATGTGTTTGAATTTCAAAGTTAGACATTTGAACTTTAATCCTAAGGGGAGTGGACCCCAAAGGATAAATAGTTTGTGAATGTAATTAAATAATTATTTGAAGAGATGAATAAAATGATTTTTTTTGCAGATTGACCAAAATGAGATGTATGAGATCACTTGCTAAATCCATGAGGATGGACAAAGCAAATAGTCCCCAAAATCTTTCAAAAATCCTTGAAAGAAAATATTTCTAATTTAGATTTTTGAGGTAGAATCTAAATTTCCCCAATGATGAGGGAAAGTAGTTGGGAAGAGGTAAAAAAGCTGGAAAAGTTGAGGAAAAGCATAAAAACAACTTTAAAGAGTCCCTAAAATGGGAAGCCTAGGCAAACGGGGAAAGAAAAAGCATCCCGATATTTTGGACGCGAGAATTAGAAACGAGGCTTTGGGGAGTAAAAGCTTAAATAAGCTGCACTAGAACAGATTGGGGTTGGTCTGTTCTAGGAGAATGATCTCAGCTCGGGGGTGAGTCCTGGGAGACGAAGGATTCTAAGGTTGGGAGGTTGGTCATTTGCGGGAGTGGTATGTCCCTAATTTTACAAATGTTTTACTTCATATAGTATGAATTGGCTACATATAAAATTTCATTGTATATTAGAATATAAATTCTACATTTAACGGAATTGTTTATAAGGAATTTATCCTTGCCACTCTGTATGGTTTGTAGAATTCAATCTGTGAAGTAGAATCCCACGAAAATCTCTAAACCAATGATTGGTTTAAATGCGAGGATACTTATCTTTTCACAGAACAAGAATCTATGACTTAAACTTTAATGCTTTCGTTTCTTAGAATGATTTTAGTATATGCATATATGTGAATGAGAATCGAAGTTCTTATTTTATATTGGAAAGCAATAGCAAATGAGTTGCAATTTACCCCTGTGCATGAAAGAATGACAGGGATAGATTTTATAAATCGGAGACAGAGTACAAGTTCTCTAGTGGGGTCAATGAAACTTTATTTGGCTTCTAAATTTTAGTCTAGAGGAAACTTTCATGTAAAATTTGGAGTAACCCGAATTAAAGCCATTAGAGTTCGAAAACAAAACAAGCTTCGAAAAGATACTACTAGACCCTAGAACATAAGCCGATTTTAAATTTGTTTATGTAACAGAGAGTCTATGCTACACAAATACCACAACGAACTAATTATGTAAACAAAGAGATAAATTATAGTGGGTTAACGGTTAATCTTTCACTAGATTGTTTTGAACTAGGCCAAAGTCTAGTTAAGAAACATGTATAACCCTTCGTATATAAATGAGAAATTTAAAAGAGTCTGCAGGGTATTGACTTAATATTATAAGTTATCTGTCCTAGAATTTCCACGAAATACGAGGGGAAATCTAGATAAGAACATTTGAAATTAATATGCGACATACAAAATTTTAGGGTGTTATAAAGCGTCACGGTTGCCAAATCAAATTCAAAAAAAGGAATTTACAATTATTAAATGAACTGCTAACATACGGTTGTACGATGTACTGTATATGTATCGTTTGAATCAACATATTTAAAATAAATAAAACTTCGTTGGCATCATTTAAATCTTCATTAAATATCGGTCGTAGACGAACATTAATATACTCCTTTAGCATTAAGAGAATAAGTATGTTCCGAGTTGATAACTATTAACTCAAAAATAAAAGAGATTTCTCTCGCATAATATATTCGAAACAAAAAGGGAGGATTTAGATGAAAACCATAAAAAAACCCCATTCCATACTACATCTATTTACACTTTAAAACCAAACCAAAGGAACACGAAGCAAGATGCAATTATTCATACGACTCGGTTCGGAGAATTGATGCTAACTCATCCCTGAAACAAGGTAGTATGCGTATCAACGATAGTAATGAGTGCCAAATTTGAATAGAAATTCCATGAGTCACTTGAGAGATTCACTTCGCCCTTAGTCGGGTCGAGCTCATGAATAAACACGCACGGAGGAAACGAAAGCGAGCGAGCTTAGTCGCAACGTTCGAGCATGGAACTCATAATGTGTAAACGTCCCTACACCAACCGCATGTCCACGGCTATTGAAAAAAAAACAAATTTAAATACTTTCTATAGCAACAAGAGAAAATACGTACGAAGATCGTTGCAAAAATTTGGAGAACCTATGCAATAACGAATGAAGGAAATAAGTCGAATGAAGTCGCCGAAAACAACGAAAAATGATTGTAACCTCTTAGCTACCATAGCAGAATTTATATACCTTCAAGGAACGAGAGAATGTTTCTATTAGTAAATTTCTGGTCCATAATAGAAAGAATTCACCGAACGATTGGAAAACAAAAAAACGAAGTATACCGTATACACGGGGGTAATGCGATGAACGCCGGATCAACACTCCTTGAAACGAACACAGCGAGAAGGGGAGAGTTAAATGCATTTTCTCATGAGAAGATATAAGCCAACCCTTACAAACTCCGAGTTGCATTTCAAACACGATGGCTATCTTGTCACGACAAGAGTCGACTGGGCCTTTCGCCTTCCTAAGAAAGCCCCCCTATTCTTCATCGTGAGTTCGTAAGAACACTTGAGTCATTGGGGTTAATAGAAAAATTTTACCCGAGAAATAGGAGCAAATAGAAATGGTATTAGTCGAACCATATACTCTTTCGAGTTCTCCATTCAACCCAAATCAAACGAAAAGGTGTAAGACGAGAGAAGAAAACCATTGACTAAAAAACAATAATACCTATTTTACGAATTTCGTTGTAATAGTGTTGTGAATAAATTTCGGAACGCCATCTTGAGGGTTCCAATCCTACACGATTGCGATAGAGTGAAACCAAAACCGAGGAAACAAGCCGAGTAGAATCATTCACCGAAATTTACTCCATAATAGAACAAATATTTAACAAGCACTACGCACGTAAACCGATAGCGAGATGAAAAAACAAATCATACCTATTTTGATCGAATGAACGAGTGCTTGGTAGAAAACCTCGACATTTCTATCCCTATGAAAAAATAGTCCAAAGGGAAACGACGAATGCCACCCGGACAAGATGAAGTTCGGAATGAAAAATAGGAGCTAATAACGGAGTAGGAAACCCTAACTCCATTAAAATCAAGTCGTCCACGTGTAGGGATAATCGTGTGAATGAACTCGGATTTGGGATTTGCGACCGAATAAGATTTAAGGGAGAGTACATCCAAAAAATCCCGAGAGGGATTGTAACATTAAATTCATACATAGCGTGATCTTAAAGAAATATTAATCAAACCCAAGGGTAATATTTTAAATTATTTATTCAAACCCATCGTACACAAATAGCGTGATCGGTATTCGAGTTTAGAATCGTAGTACTTCGCATCAAACAAAATTTTTTGGAGAAGCAAGAAATTGAATGCGAGGTAGGCCACAACGTCCCATTTGACAAATCGAAAATTCAAATCCTACTCGATGTGCTAGAAAAATTATCACCCATATACGAAAAGAATAGTACGGGAGTGGTTGAAACACTAAAGAAAAACATAAATTCCCCAACCGGCATCGGAAAGGAAATGATCAGGGAATAAAAAGAGAAGCGTATCAAAATTGAGCAATACGTAGTAAAAAAAAAAAACGTCGACCTATGGAATTCAGAAAAGGGTCGATCCATGTTTATCGATCACATTTGATTTAAAAATAAAATGAGTGGTCCGATTTTATACTATACAAAATTCAAGACCTCGATTTATTCCTATATAATGTCCAATGGTTAAATAAAATGAAAAAAATTAGTGGAGAGGCGTTATATGTTTCACCTTCTATGGGAATCATCATATGATTAGTTGCATCTAGGAATAAGTAAAATGGGATGAAACAGAACGATAAATGTATATAGTTAACTTTGTCAATGTGTTAGAAGTTTATTATGTTCCTATTTAATTTTATGTCTTTCCTCCAAAGGAAGGAGATGAAGGTGGAAAAGTAAAGATGAACCAAGTTAAATTTCACCTGCGGAAAAAAAAAATAAAAAATCTTTTGAGTACGAGAGAGGGACATGTGACAATTCACTAGAGATGTCCACCTTAAAAATTTTGAAGGATTTTTTATTTATTGATCTGCTCGCATGTTATAAGTTAACCATTGATGTGCTAATATTTTTTCCCAATTCTTTCATTTTTTCCAACAAGACACATTACTAAGTTATAAAAAATCGTATTGAAGACCCTTGTTCTATCATTGGTTTGTGGATGGGACAATAAATTGAAATGTAATATTATTCCCAACCTTTCCAACAAGCTCCTAAAAAATGGCCAGTGAATTTACTACTCATATATGAAGTTATATCGATAGGTAAATTATACAACCCTACAGTTTCTTTTAAAATAAAAATTCCATGTTTGTAGAATCACAACTTTATTTACATGAAGTATAGGTGTCATATTTAAAATTAGGGTGACAACAAAAAATATGAATCATTACCTTTCTAGGATTTGAGTAGTTCTAAAAATAATTCATACTAATATCCTTACTTCATTCATTTGGTAAATGTTTGTCTCATACAAGAGTTTTATTTTACTTCTTCAATTCCCACTATGGAAAAGTCTACAATATTTAACTCATTTTATCGTAATTTCGACATGAAATCCTAGCCAATATTTATTTCTTGTACCAAGACCCTTGTCTTATCAAACCCAAAGTGTTTTAATAAACCCCCTTTGTGCATCTCTCTAATTATATTTTCCGTCATTGATCCTTGATGGATATACATCTCATTATTTTTAAACAAATATATTTCCTAAATGAAGTACTTATATATGATTTTTATGGCATGATTTATCACATATGTTCTAAGATGTAATTTTTGGCCATGAAACCATAACCCTTTCCCTTTAGTAGACTCTGTTTCCCCAAAAAGTTCTCAAAAAAACATTTTTTGAGTATTTATATGCTCTTTTTAATTTCCCTTAAACGTTACATACAAAAATAAAATACAAAGCCCCTTTATAAGTGATCCTCTAAAACCAACCCATGTATTCCTTAAAAATTAATAGAAAATTTTAAATTTTTATATTTTATCATAATTGGGGTCATGTTTATAGGTTGTTCCAAAACCTGCTTGGTATATATTTATTACCATGACAATTCCAACCACTTATTTGGACTATAAATTGATACCTTGTGAAACATAACACTAGTAGTTTTTCTCCCTATTATGAGTCTACTTCCACAATATTTTAAGCTCTTCCCTAGGAAACCATTGTTTCATGGTCTTCAATCTATATCCATAATCTATTATTTAGGCTCCTTATCTCATGTGATGTTTTGGAGTATAATATTGTAAGAGAGGACCTTTTCTGACTCAATAAAGGTGAATCTAATGGTTTAATTTGGTTCTTGCATCAAGTATCGAGTGATTGTAATCGATTATATTATTTCTCTTTAAACCAATAAGAAAACCATCTTTCCTTTCTCAATTTTTATGTTTACATGATGTGTTTTGTATTCATATATCTGAAATTGATTTTAACTAACATTTCATATTCAAGTTTACTTTGATATTTTTTTTTTGTACTTTGCCTTGTTGTGTTCTCTACCAACCCAATGAATATGAGAAGCAAGAGACAAAGATTGGAGAATAAGACATATTCCAAATAAATAATCTCTTACCATGTTATCCTGACCGTCACACCTCCAAATTCCACACAAAAAAAAAATCTTCGTGAACTCAGACTTTTAAGTATAGGTTTATTCTGACCTGTCACCTTTTTATCATGATATTTTTCATCATCATATGCTGTCGCAATTAAATCCTCTACTCCCACTTCTTATCTTATGTTATTTGCATTTCAAGGGTGAACATATTTTTCATGTCTTTGACCTTTACATAGGTCTCGCATACCCTTGCGAATTCACCTTTTACTTAAGGGTCATATATTTCATTTAACTAATTATTGAGTATAAAGTAAACCCTATGGTCCATTAACACGTATAATAAAACATGATTTAAATGAACCTGTGCCCAAATGCATGTTCGACCTTTCTACTATCCATAACTACGATTCCTCCGCCATGTATCTTGGTATAGACTTGAGGGAATGATTTTTATTTTGTTTATATGATTCGACATGATATTGTGAACTGAATGTTTTCCATGCGTTTGGCATTCACATCCACATACGCCTATTGACATGACCACACATCTCGGTACATAAGATTTTAAATCGACTTCAGATATGGTACTTGCATTGAGATCCTTATACACGTAAAGCGTATAGTCAAAATGGATTATAGTTGATATGTGCATCGCCGCGAGGAAACTTGTATCCACGTCAGGCGTCATAATAAATAACTGAGTGTTGTATGGTTTGTGTGTAGTTCGCTATACCCCTTCGCTCGCTTGCCTGGTGAATCCACGTCGATGAACTAGCTTGACTTATGTGGTGTATAACAGCCACGTCAATCTATGTACAGGACATCTTGACTTAAATTTGGATTTTTCACTCCATTAATGCGATACGGTGGTCTTAACTCCTCATTGCCTACCCTTCGATCTGTGTCTTGGCTTCCACGATTCTGCCAAGTGGACGATTGTGATCGATTCCGGTTAGGGTTAAGGCGGTTCTCGAAGAATTATATAAGTCTTTAGGGTAGAGCTAAGTCGGGTTTCTGCATTCTTCAATTTGTTGTGCACCTCTGCGTCTGGACAATTCTTCATTCGGTCGAGGGTTTGTGATTCTCTGTTGTAGATAAAACCATGCCGCTTCAGTTTCATCAACAATATATCAGGTAATCACCTCAGCGTTCATTTTTACTTTATTGTATGTTTAAATGATTTCAGGCCGTTGCTCATAGCCGGCCATACGCCGGTTCTGAGTATGTATTCAATCCTCCGTAAGGGGAATACTTCTTGTGTTAAGATATGCGAGTCATACGTTTAGCCCAAAATGAGGTTGAGTTCCACTTTTAGGGTTGTCGTCGACCCTACCATGGCGGGTTCATAGGATGAGACTAATTCATTTTACGCCTCTTGTGTAGTGAGCTGCGCATCTTTTCAAGCAAACGTCTACTATTCGGGGGATTTTTATGAGGTATGTGCTTGTATGTCTCGTCTCTGCCTTAAATTGTAACTTCCTACCTATTCTCTTCGAAAGTATTGCATATTAATCTCTCTCTGTATACAATTTGGATTGCAGGGCTCGACGTATCTGAACATTACGTTCCACAGGTATTGTTTTAACCTCATTATTTTTTTCATCTTTACTTTGGTTCCCTATGATAGTGCAATTTGACTAATTCCCCCCCTTTTTTTTTGTTTGCATTTGTCGTTTACAGGTAAACGAAGGTTTATGGTATGCTTATAGACGCAACTCATAATATTTTCAATCGTTATAGTTGCTAACATGGATCTCTTGGCCGTCCAGGTCGGTATTCTTATGGGATTTATTTCTTCTCTCCTGTAGCGTCGTTTTCATGGGCGTTGAAAAATCGTCCTCTTATGTTTTTGCGCAGAAGGGCGCTTGTCCAGATTGGTTCCATTGAGATAGGGGTTGCAAGTTTTACACCCCAACCTGATAGGCGCATTATGTATTTTGATATTATGGGACATATATATATATATCTCTATGATGTTAGGTTGAATTCAATATACTAAGTGCCACGTACAATTTACATGGACCGGTATGAATCATGTGCAATTTCTTTTTTTTTTTTATATACCATGAAATTTGACTTTGTTTAGTGTGCTCTGTCAAAGACCTCGAAATGGGATTTGCAATACTAATATTTTAAGCGCGCATCATCGACTTTCTGTGAAGATTATATAAATTTTCTATCTCTTCTTCGATGTAATTTGTTTCCTTATCAGGTCATAAATGACAGCTCGTTCATGGTTATGTTGAACTTCTGATCAAGCATATAAACGCATTCAGAAATTTTGAGTCTATTTTCACTCCTAAACATAGGTTAATATTTATGGAAGTCTAGAAATTCATATTTAAATCATTTTCCGGTAATTATATGGTGTCATTTCTATTCTTTAGTTTCTTCTCGTTTTATTATATCTAGTTACCCAGCTCTTGTCTACCTGTGTACATGGTAATAAATGTTTTTGAAGGCTGGTTATGGGATTGGAACCCATTCACTTTTTCCTCTTGATCAATGAAATTAGTGTTTATCTAACATTATCACATATACCGTTGAAAAAGTCAGTTCTGGCACAATTGCACTCTCAACTCCAAACTCATAATGTGTATACTTTCTATGAAATCACACTGGCATGGAAAATATATTAGAGTAGTTTCAGGAGGCCATAGTCTCTATTACATTTTGTTTATAAATAGGTACTCCTTCCCTTCACTAGACAAAGTGACTTATACACAACATGGTTGATTTAAACCATTTAACTTTCTGGAATTATAACAGAATTTTTGGGCTGAGCCTAAGATCAGTCTATTGAGTCTCTCCCTCTGTTCTTCCATAACCAGTATAAGTTTTAATTCATATCCTGCCATGGTTCTGGTATACTCTAGTGCATTTCATTTCTTTCTATGGTAGCTGTTAATAAAAATTATTCTAGGAAACAGAAGCAGATTAAAAACAATTTCACAATGTTTCCTGAAAGAACAAGGTTTCCTCAGATTTAAACCAACCCTGGGTTTAAACATTCTGTGGAATTCCACTTTACAGGATTTTCCTCTACAACTATACAGGATGACTAGGTTACTGCCTGGTGATTACATTCTGTTAAATGTAGACTAATGAAATATAATATCTTAAAGATAAATTTTGTTTTTATATGTAGCCAATTCATACCATAATAACAAGAAGACAAATTTTCTCAGAGACATACCACTCGTGCAGTAGACCAACCTCCCAACCTTAGAGTTCTTCTGTCTCCCAGAACTCACCCCCGAGCTAAGATCACCTCCTGCAGCAGATTAACCTCTAATCTGTACAAGAGCAGCTTATTTAAGCTATTGTTCCCGAAATCATGTTTCTAATTCTGCGTCCAGAATCTCAAGATGCTTTTCTTCTTGTTTGCCTAGGCTTCCCATTTAGGAATTCTTTAAAGCTGTTTTATGCTTTTCCTCAGCTTTTCCAGCTTTTTACCTCTTCCCAACTACTTTCCTCATCATTGGGGAAATTCAGATTTTTCCTCAAAATCTAAATTTAAAACTTACTATCTTTCAAGGATTTTTGAAAGATTGTGGGGAAATATTTGCCTCATCCATCCTCACAGATTTAGCAAGTGATCTCATCATCTCATTTTTGGTCAATTTGCACCACAATAATTTATTCATTTCCTCAATTAAATGTTTAATTACATTCACAGAATAATTATCCTTTGGGGTCCACTCCCCTTAGGATGTAAAGTTCAAGTATCTAACTTTAAAATGCAATCACATGAATTGGGGGTGTTACATATTCCCCCTCTGAAAATAAACACCATCCTCGGTGTTGTTATTCAACTACTAGAGTTTATTTTGCAAATAAAAATGGATATTTTTCCATCATGTCAGTCTCTCGTTCCCAGGTAGCTTCTTCAGCAGTAAAGTGCTTCCACTGCACCTTTACTCTTGCTACTGTTCTGCTTCTCAATTAAATTTCTTCCTGCTCCAATATTTGAAGCGGTTCTGGAAGAAACTCCCCTTCTGGTTCCACCTGTACAACATTCCAATCAACTATGTGAGAAGCATCATGCAAATATCTTTTTAACAATGAAACATGAAATACATCATGAACTCTAACATGGGGTGGTAAGGCCAGCTTGTAAGCCACTGGTCCCACCCTTTCTAGTATTTCAAAGGGACCACAGTATCGAGGGGCCAATTTTGCACAACTCCCAGCATAAAGGGTGCTCTTTTTGGGTTTAATACGCAAATATACATGCTCCCCAACTTTAAATTCTCTATGCACTCTTTTCTTATCTGCATAACTCTTCTGGCGATCTTGTGTTGTCTTGATGTTCTTTTGTATTTGTTTGACAATTCCTTCCATTTCTTGTAAAGCATCGGGTCCCAACATTAGTTTGTCTTCTGGCTGACTCCAGCTCAAAGGAGTACGACACTTCCTTCCATACAGTGCCTCAAACGGACTCATTTTGATGGATGATTGATAGCTGTTATTATAGGAAAATTCAGCTAAATGTAAGAAATCTTCCCACTTTGAGGGTCTATCCAACACATACATTCTCAACATGTCCTCCAAAATTTGATTAGTTCTTTCCGTTTGACCATCAGTCTGAGGGTGGTAGGCAGTGCTAAAATTCAATTTAGTGCCCATTCCTCCAAATAACCCCTTCCAAAAGGCTGCTGTAAACTTAGCATCCCTATCAGACACAATCACCTTAGGAACCCCATGAAGCCTTACTATCTCCTTCAGGAACACATTCGCTACCTGAGCTGTTCCAAAGGTGGATTTCACTGGTATAAAGTGAGCAGCTTTGGTTAAAGTGTCTACTACTACCATTATCGAATCATGCTGGTATTTGGTTTTGGGTAATCCTGTAATGAAGTCCATGGAAACGGTGTCCCACTTCCATTCTGCAATGGGCAAAGGGTTCAGAAGCCGGCAGGATGCTGATGTTCAACCTTAACTAATTGACATTCCATGCATCTACTTAAATATTCTGCTACATCTCTCTTCATTCCTGGCCAGAACAACTTCTTTTTCAGGGCTGTTAACATTTTCTGATACCCTGGATGGCCTGCATAAGGTTGTTTGTGGTACTCATCCAGAATTTCTCTTTTTAGAGACTCCACATCGGGGATATACAATCTGTTCTTATAACAAATCAGCCCTTTTTGGTTTTGGGAAAAATCAGTTTTCTCCTTTTTCTGTAATTTCACCAAAAGGGTTTCATAATTTGGGTCTTGGTTTGCTGCTTTATGCACCAATTCTTCTACATCAATCTGAGCACTACTTCCAATATTATTGATATGCTGACAAGCATTTCTGCTCAATGCATCAGCAACTTTATTCTCCTTCCCTCTAATATGTTTTATGTCCATGTCAAACTCACTTAAAAAGGACAACCATCTGGCTTGTCTGGCATTCAATTCAGTTTGAGAAAAGAAATATTTGAGACTAATATGATCAGTCATCAATGTAATTTTTTTTCCAAGAAGATAGTGTCGCCACATTTTCAAAGCATGAATAACAGCTGCTAACTCTAAATCATAGGCACTATAATTTTGTTCATGTATCTTCAGTTTCCTGGATTCATAGGCAATCACTGAATTTTCCTGCAAAATAACTCCTCCCAATCCTTCTCTACATGCATCCGTACATACCACAAATTCCTTATCAGGATCTGCAATCTTCAGTATAGGGGCTGTAGTAAGTTTCAGTTTTAATTGGTCGAAACTGTTTTGGAATTTTTCAGTCCATTCAAACTTGACACCTTTCCTCTGTAAGGAAGTGATGCGATGGGCTATGGCAGAAAATCTCTCCACAAATCTGCGATAATAGCCAGCAATCCCCATGAATGATCTAACTGATGAAACATCAGCGGGCACTGGCCATTCTTTTATAGCCTTTATCTTCTCCGGGTCAACAGCAAGGCCTTGTTCAGAAATAATATGACCCAAGTATTGGATCTTGTCCTTATAGAACTCACATTTGCTAAATTTAGCGTATAGCTGATTTTCCTTTAGAGTTTGCAATACTATCCTTAGGTGTTCTTTGTGTTCCTCCTCATTGTTTGAGTAAACTAAAATATCATCTATGAACACAAGGAAAAATTTATCTAAATACTTGTTTAACACACTGTTCATTAGGCACATGAATGTGGCAGGGGCGTTTGTCAAACCAAAAGGTAGGACTACAAATTCGTAGTCGCCATACCTGGTTCGAAAGGCTGTTTTGCTGATGTCTTCTTCTTTAATTCTGAGCTGGTGGTAACCAGTTCTTAAGTCAATTTTTGAGAATACTGAAGCTCCTCTCACCTGATCAAAAAGATCATCAATTCTAGGCAAAGGATATCTATTTTTGATGGTCAACTTATTCAGTTGCCTATAATCAATGCACATCCTGAAAGTTCCATCTTTCTTCTTCACGAACAGCACTGGTGCTCCCCAAGGAGACACACTTGGTCTGATATACCCTTTATCTAGCAGTTCTTGCAATTGCATTTTCAGTTCCATAAGTTCAGGAGGACTCATTCGATAAGGTGCTCGTGAAACAGGTGTTGCTCCCGGCACCAGATCGATTGAGAAGTCAATCTCTCTTTTGGGAGGAAGGTGAGGGATTTCCTTTGGAAAAACTTCCTTGAATTCTCTTATTACTGGTACAGCATCCAGTAATTCTTCTTCAGTTTTCTGTTCTGTTTCTTCCACATGCACTGCATAAACCTGATATCCTTTTCTAGCTGTTCTTTTTAATTGCAATGCTGAAATTTGTCTGACAGAAATAGGTTTTGGTTTCCCTTTGAGAATAAAAATTTTCCCTTTCTCATCTACACAATGCAAGGTCTTATCCCAGCAATTCATCAAAGCTTTCTTCTTTTCCAGCCAGTCCATTCCTATCAATAGATCATATGACCCTAAGGGTAGAATGTTCAAATTCACTTATGTTCAAACTCATTTAATTGGATTTCTATGCTGGGAAGTTTATGTGTTACCTTTCTTTTTGTTCCAGTGGCCAGTTGTACCAACCATGACTGTTGAAATTTTTCATTTTTTAAGTTACATTTTTCTACAATCTTTGGACTAATGTAACTCAAAGAAGCACCTGGATCAATCAGAATAGAAACAGGTAGGTCAGAAATCTTACCCTCCATTTCCACCATGGTTGCTTGATGTTCTGCTTGCCGATTTTCCAGGGCTGCACTGATAGTTGGTATGTTTCTGGCTATATCATTTATTGTTGTCGCTTCCCGATCCCTCATGAGCATATGAACATTTCTATGGGGGCAGTCCCTCAAAATATGGGGTTCCCCACAGCCCCAACATTTCAAGGGCTCCTTCATTCTGACTGTTCCCTCCTTTTTACTGTCTCCCTCTATTGGTTTCGATGCCACTTGAGACTGTGCAGTTTGACTTTCTTTGGGTTTTCCAAATCTTTTCCGCTGATGATCTCTGCCAAAATTCTTCAAATAGGCTGGTTTCGGTTTTCTCCCTTTGAATTCATTCTTACTTACCCAACTTTTTCCTTGATCATTTTTTCCTTTGAACTGTTGGTAACACAATCTAGCCTTTCTAACAGCTTCGTCCATTGTTTTTGGGTTGTCAAACTCAATTTTCTCTTTGTATACCATAGGCAAACAATTCAGAAACCTCTGTACCTTTGCCTTTTCTTCCCTTATGTAAGGTACATATCTTAATAGATTGGTAAATTTAGTAACAAACTCATCGATAGTGAGCTGTCCCAATCTAAGCTCATGAAATTCTTTTGCTTTGTCATCATAGTACCGCTCATTCAAGTAGTGATTCTTGAATTTAGCCTGGAAATCTTCCCAAGTAATTGTCTTTTCATCTATGGCATGCACCATCTTTGTCTCCTCCCACCACAAGGTAGCCTTACCTTGTAGTTGGTAGACAGCTAATCTGGCCTTCAGATTGATTTCACATTCATAAACCTGGAAATACTTAATCATATTCAGCAACCAGGCTTCAGCATCCTCCTCCTTTTCCCCATCATAGGAGGGAGGTTTGATTTTTCGGAATTCCCCTTGTAATTCCTTTTTCTGCTTATTCTGATGTCGAATAGCATCTTCCTCATCAGATTCATCAGTTTTCCTCTTTCCGGAACCTTCGCCTTCTTGGCTGTTTCGTGAGGTTAATTCCCTGATGAGCTTTTCCTGCTCCTCATTGGCTAATGACAATCTGTCATTCTGGCTTTTTATCTCAGCCAATTCTTGTTGCAAATTTTGCAACATAGTCATCATGGCTGCATTGGGATCTGGCTCACCACGCAGATCTACATAAATTCCGCCACCTTCTTCCATTCTATCACCTCACTGTACACTACATACCATAGGTCAGTGAACAGAAAACAAAACAACAAAACAAAACTTTTGCTACAGTAATAAAATTACACAGTGAGTACACAGCAATCGTGAGCACAAAGTCACCAGCCCAGTTTTATAACTTCGGCTCTGATACCATTTGTCACACCTCCAAATTCCACACACAAAAAAAAAATTCTTCATGAACTCAGACTTTTAAGTATAGGTTTATTCTGACATGTCACCTTTTTATCATGATATTTTTCATCATCATATGTTGTCGCAATTAAATCCTCTACTCCTACTTCTTAGCTTATGTTAATTGCATTTCAAGGGCGAACATATTTTTCATGTCTTTGACCTTTACACAGGTCTCGCATACCCTTGCGAATTCACCTTTGACTTAAGGGTCATATATTTCATTTATCTAATTATTGAGTATAAAGTAAACCCTGTGGTCCATTAACACGTATAATAAAACATGATTTAAATGAACCTGTGCCCAAATGCATGTTCGACCTTTCTACTATCCACAATTACGATTCCTCCGCCATGTATCTTGGTATAGACTTGAGGGAATGATTTTTATTTTGTTTATATGATTCGACATGATATTGTGAATTGAATGTTTTCCATGCGTTTGGTATTAACACCCACATACGCCTGTTGACATGACCACACATCTCGGTACATAAGATTTTAAATCGACTTCAGATATGGTACTTGCATTGAGATCCTTATACACGTAAAGCGTATAGTCAAAATGGATTATAGTTGATATGTGCATCGCCGCGAGGAAACTTGTATCCACGTCAGGCGTCATAATAAATAACTGAGTGTTGTATGGTTTGTGTGTAGTTCGCTATACCCCTTCGCTCGCTTGCCTGGTGAATCCACGTCGATGAACTAGCTTGACTTATGTGGTGTATAACAGCCACGTCAATCTATGTACAGGACATCTTGACTTAAATTTGGATTTTTCACTCCATTAATGCGATACGGTGGTCTTAACTCCTCATTGCCTACCCTTCGATCTGTGTCTTGGCTTCCACGATTCTGCCAAGTGGACGATTGTGATCGATTCCGGTTAGGGTTAAGGCGGTTCTCGAAGAATTATATAAGTCTTTAGGGTAGAGCTAAGTCGGGTTTCTGCATTCTTCAATTTGTTGTGCACCTCTGCGTCTGGACAATTCTTCATTCGGTCGAGGGTTTGTGATTCTCTGTTGTAGATAAAACCATGCCGCTTCAGTTTCATCAACAATATATCAGGTAATCACCTCAGCGTTCATTTTTACTTTATTGTATGTTTAAATGATTTCAGGCCGTTGCTCATAGCCGGCCATACGCCGGTTCTGAGTATGTATTCAATCCTCCGTAAGGGGAATACTTCTTGTGTTAAGATATGCGAGTCATACGTTTAGCCCAAAATGAGGTTGAGTTCTACTTTCAGGGTTGTCGTCGACCCTACCATGGCGGGTTCATAGGATGAGACTAATTTGTTTTATGCCTCTTGTGTAGTGAGCTGCACATCCTTTCATGTAGACGTCTACTATTCAGGGGATTTTTATGAGGTATGTGCTTGTATGTCTCGTCTCTGCCTTAAATTGTAACTTCCTACCTATTCTCTTCGAAAGTATTGCGTATTAATCCCTCTCTGTATACAATTTGGATTGCAGGGCTCGACGTATCTGAACATTACGTTCCACAGGTATTGTTTTAACCTCATTATTATTTTCGTCTTTCCTTTGGTTCCCTACGATAGTGCAATTTGACTAATTCCCCCTTCTTCTTTTTTTGCATTTGTCGTTTACAGGTAAACGAAGGTTTATGGTATGGGTATAGACGCAGTACATAATATTTTCAATCGTTATAGCTGCTAACATGAATCTCTTGGCTGTCCAGGTTGGTATTCTGATGGGATTTATTGCCCCTCTCCTGTTGTGTCGTTTTCATGGGCGTCGAAATATCGTCCTCTTATGTTGTTGCGCAGAAGGGCGCTTGTTTAGATTAGTTCTATTGAGATAGGGGTTGCAAGTTTTACACCCCAGCCTGATAGGCTCATTATGTATTTTGATATTATGGGACATATATATATATATATATATATATTCCCTATTATGTTAGGTTGAATTCAATATACTATGCCACAGTACAATTTTACATGGACTGTATGAATCGTGTGTATTTTTTTATACCATGAAATTTGGCTTTGTTTAGTTTGCTCGTCAGCACAGAAATAGGATTTTGGTAATACTAATATGGTTCTAGATCATCAGAATTTTCAGGAAGATTATATAAAATTTCTATCTCTTCTTCTGATGTATTTTGTTTCTTATTGTGTCATAACGACAGTTCCTCTGTTCATGGTTATATTGAACTTGTCTAGGCATATGAATGGCATGCTAGAAATTATGAGTCCATTTTCACTCCTAAACATAGGTTAATATTTATGGAAGTCTAGAAATTATATCCTCCTATTTTCCAAAATTATCTACATACATTTCTATTCCTCAGTTTCTTCTCGTTTTATTATATCTAGTTACCCAGCTCTTGTCTACCTGTGTACATGGTAATAAATGTTTCTGAAGGCTGGTTATGGGATTGGAACCCATTCCCTTTTTCCTCTTGAGCAATGGAAATAGTGTTTATATAAATTTATTATACATACTGTTGAAATAATTTTACTCTTTGCTACTGTACTTCTCAACTGCTTACTCATAAATTATACCTTCTAGGAAATCAATTGCAGTGATATGATATTAGAGTAGTTTCATGAGGCCATAGTCTCTAGTACATTTTGTTTATAAATATGTACTCCTTTCCTCCACTAGACAAAGTGACTTATGCACAACCTGGTTGATTTAAACCATTTAGCTTCTCGAATTATAAATTGCACTTTTGGGCTAAGCCTAAGATCACTTCATTGAGTCTCTCCTCGCTCTTCCAGAACCAATATAAGCCAAGTAAAACACATCCCGCCATGATTCCGCGGTATACTCTAAGCAGGCCATTTCTTTCTATGGTAGTCGTAATAAAATTTATGCTAGGAAAAAAAAGGGCGCATTAAAAAATAATTTCACAATGTTTCGAAAGAACAAGGTTTCCTCGCATTTAAACCAACCCTGGTTTAAACATTCGTGGAATTCCACTTTCTAGGATTTTCCTCTACAATCCATATTAGGTGATGACCAATGTTGCTTCCGTGATTACATTCTGTTAAATATAGACTAATGAAATATAATATCTTAGAGACAAATTTTGTTTTTATATGTAGCCAATTCATACCATAATAAACAAGAAGACAATTTTTCTCAGAGACATACCACTCGTGCAGTAGACCAAACTCCCAACCTTAGAGCTCTTCTGTCTCCCAGAACTCACCCCCGAGCTAAGATCACCTCCTGCCACAGATTAACCCCTAATATGTACAAGAGCAGCTTATTTAAGCTATTGTTCCCCAAAGCATGTTTCTAATTCTGCGTCCAGAATCCCAGGATGCTTTTCTTCCTGTTTGCCTAGGCTTCCCATTTAGGGATTCTTTAAAACTGTTTTATGCTTTTCCTCAGCTTTTCTAGTTTTTTACCTCTTCCCAACTACTTTCCTCATCATTGGGGAAATTCAGATTTTTCCTCAAAAATCTAAATTTAAAACTTAATATCTTTCAAGGATTTTTGAAAGATTGTGGGGAAATATTTGCCTCATCCATCCTCACAGATTTGGCAAGTGATCTCATCATCTCATTTTGGTCAATTTGCACCACAATAAGTTATTCATTTCCTCAATTAAATGTTTAATTACATTCACAAAATAATTATCCTTTGGGGTCCACTCCCCTTAGGATGTAAAGTTCAAGTTTCTAACTTTAAAATGCAATCACATGAATTGGGGTGTTACATTAAAAGATAATAAACATTACTTGCATTAAAAAATAAAAAATAAAAAATATAGGTTGACTTTAAAGTCTGACTTTAAAACAAATATAATATTTTTTTATGATAAGTATAGGGTGAGATGTTGTCATATTAGGTTAAATAATGAATGGAATATATATATATATATATATATATATATATATATATATATATATATATATATATATATATATATATATATATATATATATATATATAAAGGTGAATATGGTAACTTCATTATAAGTCAATTTAGGAAGCAAATTATACATATTTTTAATAATAATAATAATACAATAAAATTAAGTCCAAGGGGTCTTAGATAAAGAATGATGTGGTGCTCTCTTGATATGAAGACATGGGTTCAATTCTCCTCACGTATATATATTGGACATGATGAAGATGTAGTCCTACTCAGCTTAAAATAAAACAATAAAATTAAAAATAAGAATAATTCTATATATAGAGATGTGAAATGTATATATAATATAAATAGCATTATAAACAATAAGCATAGACTATATTAAATCTATATCTAACAAGCATTCATAGGGGTAGAATCTATTAAGTGCAAACATTTTCTCAGTTTTACACTTAAAAAGTGATTTCCACTTTAATAAAATTAATCCCTTTTCTTGGTAGATCTAGAGTTAGAATGAATTTATACTAATTATATTTGAGGTTAAAGTTAAAAGGGTTCTACCTCATTATTATTATTAGATGTTATTTTGAATAGAATTATTTTCTCCCCTCAAATAACATAAAAATTTCCTTACAAAAGGATAGAGTAAGATAAATATAAATGTGTGAATTTTGTATGTATACATAAATTTATAATATCATTTGTACTACTATATATAAAATTATAGGAGCAAATGTTTATCAAAATGATTTTATAAAATTATAGGAGCAAATGTTTATCAAAATGATTTAAAAAAATGTGTGTATAAAAGAATTCTTCAGAAATATAAAGATATATTTTCAATTATATATGTCTTATAAGGCAGATCAATTGATAATCACAATAATGTGAAATCTCTGAAAAATGAAAGATTCAAATTCGCCGGACCAGATTTACAAAGAAAACCAAGCATAAACCCCAACAATTTTTTTAGTAACTAATGACTTAAAAAATAATAATGATGAATTGACAACCACGCCTGATAACGGTATTTGACATCTCATTGAGTAGTGCATAAACCAATATTGGAAAATTCACAAGTGGTAATGGTATTTGGCATCTCAGTAAAAGTGAGTAGTGCATAAACCATATTGGAAAATTCAGGGTTGGATAACGTTGGGTGTGATATCCTTTTTGAATAATTATTGATGGTAAGTAAATGGGAAATGGAATGTAATTGATTTCGATCAAACCAAGCTCACTAAAGGAATGGTCGGACGCGATATTTTTTTAAAAGAACATGATATTATGAGAAAAATAGGCAGATATATATAAATATTTATTCGCTTATGAGACGGGAATTGGAATATTAGTTATTTTTAAGATATTTCTGTATTTAATCGTTACTTAAATTTAGTGAGTTAAATTTAATTTGGTTTAATGTATTTATTAAATAAAATTGTTTTTTAAGTATGCATTATTTGTATTTTAGTATGTAGTACTTGTATTGTAACTTCATAATTATGATATGTTTAAGATATACAATGACTTAAAGGTTTTTATTTAAAAAGGTATGTGGTCGTTGTCGATGATTGTTTATTAGAATTATTTATGTAATTTTTTATATTAATAAAATTGTTTGCCTGGGTAGTAGAATATATTTTTTTATATAATTTTAACCAGTTAAAAATATTAAAATAAAAATTACAATAAATGATATTTAATATTAAATATTTATATTACTATTTTTATAAATAAATAATTTTCTATCTTTTATAATGATTTTTTTTTTCAATATTCAATTTTTTTTGGACATATATTATGTTTTTGGATTTCTATATTATGTATAAGGTAATGTGTGATTTTGGATTTCTATATGTATTATGTATATATTTTTTTATATAATTTTAACCAGTTAAAAATATTAAAATAAAAATTACAATAAATGATATTTAATATTAAATATTTATATTACTATTTTTATAAATAAATAATTTTCTATCTTTTATAATGATTTTTTTTTCAATATTCAATTTTTTTTTGGACATATATTATGTTTTTGGATTTCTATATTATGTATAAGGTAATGTGTGATTTTGGATTTCTATATTATGTATATGGTAATGTGTGATTGATAGATTTTTAATATTATCATATTATTTGATATTAATGATGAATAGATGGATTAATATGTAGAATTAATTATTCAATTTGATAGTAATATGTAATTATGTATTATATATTATGATATTTTTTTGGTTAATAGCATTAATTACTTAAATTTTTATGTGCCTTTTTCTCTAAATATATGTTGATAGTTATTTTATGTTAAACAAGCGTAATAAATTAAGTGTTAAGGAATCATGGACAAAGCCTACGTGTGTGGGGTGAAGTGTAAAGTTTTAGGTGTGAAGGGTTGTGTGGAGAGTTAAGGGGAGTGTATGAATATTTTATTTATATTAAAAAGTAAAACAAATTTTATATTTTATATTAAATATTTATATCATTATTTTTATAAATAAATAGTTTTTTATTTTTTTTTAATAATAAATTTATTTTTAATATTCAATTTTTTTAGTGACATATATTATGTTTTTGGATTTCTATATTATGTATATGGTAATGTGTGATTGATAGAATTTTAATATTATCATATTATTATTTTACGATAATAATGATGAATGGCAGGATTAATATATGGAATTGATTATTTAATTTCGTCGTAATAAGTAATTATGTATTATGTGTTACTGATTAAATTTGTTAAACTTATTCATAATCATTTTAATATTAATTTGATATACTATTATTATGTTTATTATTATAATTTTTTGTAAATAGTATTAGTTACTTAATTTTGTATGTGCTTTTTTCTATATTTATATGTTGATAGTTTTTTTTATGTTAAACAAAGGTAAAGAATTAAGTGTTAAAGGATCGTGGGCAAAGCATAGGTGTTAGTGGTCAAGTGTAAAGTATTAGGTGTGAAGAGGTGTGTTGAGAGTTAAAAGTAATGTAGGAGTTGAGAAAAAACTCTAAAGATTGAATTTTAAATTTAATTATTTTTAGGGCTAGAAAATATATATATATATATATATATATATATATATATATATATATATATATATATATATATATATATATATAATTGTGAATTATTAGTTATAAATGGATAATTTTTTTAATGTGAATTTTAAACATTAAAGTATTAATGTTAGGGTTACAGGTAATCTTTAGGGTTCAAGGGTGATTTATTTACTGTTATTTGGTTTATAGATAAAACAATAAGAGTTGGGGGTTATGGGTGAATAATTGAGCCTTAATGGGATTATTCATAAGGAATGAAAGGTTATTAGTCAAGGGTAAGGAATAAATAATACAATTTTAATTATTTTTTTTCTTTTAGAAGTTAATGGAAAAGAATTAAGAATTGAACATAAAAAAAATATATATGGTGAAGTGTAAATGGTCAAAATTGAAGTGTAAGATGTCTAGAGTTAATGATATAATGTTAAGGTACGGTTATGAAAAGTAGAGTGTTGATCATTAAGTGTCAACCATGGTTTTGCATGTAAAGGGTAAAGTATTAATAATTTTAATTTAACTAGAAGGTGTTAATAGTTATTACATAGGGTTAAAGTAAAGTGAAACGTGTTAGTGTAAAATATATGTCACTAAGAATATCAAGAAGTGTTTGGTCACTATACATACACTTAATTATGTTTAAAAATTATATAATAATTTTACTTTATTAACAAATATCTTAAATCATAAAAATTCTTTTTTGTTGATTTCCTGTGACAGCTCACACATATGATTGATATTTTAGAGTAAAAAAAAAAAATTATCCTTTGTAATCACCTAAGTGTAGAGCATGCATGTTGTTTTTGCTACTTGAAAAGGAATTAAAATCTCTCCTAACTAAAATGAAAGTGTAAGAGAATAGTTATAAAATAATTATGAAATTTTTTTCTCACAATAATTTTTTAGATATAAATTAGAAATAAAGATCAAATTAAATAAAAATAAAAAACAAAAAAATTCTTAACACTAACTTGAAAAAAATATACATCATCATTTTATAATTTAAATTCTAAATATAAAAAACAAAATCTAAATTTAAACTAATTTACTTTTAAACTTTATTTCATAAAACATATAATTAAATTCTTTCTCATCCACATAACCAACCAAATTTCAATGAACGACCTCCCCTAACCATCTTTTCATGTGATTCCTTTATTTGTATTTACTCTCTATTTAAATATATATTTTTTTAAATTAAAAATATATATAACAATATACTTTTAAAAAATACGTTATAAGAAGAAAAAGTCACTTTTGTTTTCCAGGAGTAATATAAAGGATGATTCGAAACTATTGGTTCCCTCTACAAATCGTCTACGTAATGCATATATAATTATTTATTAAAATAAAATAAATTTATTATTAATGAAAAATAAATTAATTTTAAAAGGTAATATATAAATTTAAGAATAATAAAGGGTTTTTTTAATTATTTTTAGATTTTCAAAATTTAAATAAAAAAATATTATTATTTAAAAAAATAATTAAAATTAATAAGCATATTACAATGTTTGTTTTATTTTTTGTTTTAAATATTTTTAAAAGTAAAAATTTTATATTATTCCAGATGGGCTTATAATTTAAGATAATTGTTATTTTTTTATTATGACATTTTGTTTCATGTTTTCTTGAATATCTTCATTCTAGATAAGTTATCTTTCCACTTTAGTTCATAATTCTATAATATCCATTTAATTTCTTATTTTTTATGGACTTTATTTCTAATAGAAAATTGGTGATTTCTCCACATTTTGTTGCGTTGAATGATCATGGCGCTTGTGATGATTATGACAGCCTTGACCAATTTTAAACCATGACATGATGGAAGGTAGACACACAATGAGTGAAGAGGTGGTGTGGCCAACAAGGAAGGAGCCTTTAGGGATTAAGAAACAAGCTATACTTTTATAGAGACAAGATAAATAGGGGAAGACAATAAATATAGTCAACCTATTGAAGGAGGGCAGGACGAGGGAAAATTTAAAAGGGGAGCCCACACCCCCATAACTAATATTGAGGACATAGAGACAAAGGATTAAATAAAAACAAGGAAATTAACTAGAATTGGACAATAATTCTAATGATTGAGAACTACAAGGGTATGGGAAGGTGACCCAAGGCACCCCAATTCTTTATGAAATCAAAACCAACAACTATGTTGAGTGCCATTTTGCATGAATAAGATAGTGAGCGTAGCATAAAATCATGAGGCAATTTTCTTGTTGAGTGTGGTATGGTTTGGTTCCACCTCTCCAAAATTCAGTGAATGTGTATAGAACCAATTATGACTCAAAATCATCTTCATGTGTACCTAGCTATGTGGTCCTCCATTTAGGGATTTAGTATGCACTTTATAATCTTATATCCTAGATTGAATATTTTTAGTGTACTATTCAAAATTATGAAAATAACTTAAGAAACAAGTAAATGAAGAGATCTTCCATACAAATAAACCTACGATGTGACGTGGAACAATCAATATGGGATAAAACCCAACTAAGGTGATGTATATACTCTCTATTTTCTTCTCAGTTATGAAATGTAAATAAAAAGAAAATGGAAATCTATGGAGTTGTCATGAACCTAAAATGAATAGTTTCTATGGAATCTTCTACTTTGTCTTGATGCTTTAATAGCCCAATCTTATATGGTTTTATAATTTATGAAAAAAATAATAATAATAAAATAATGGAACCCTTCTCTTCCTAGAAATATAGTATTTAAGATAACTTGATTATCATATAGATTTATGGTTAATGTTTTTTCATGCCTAGACTCTCAACTAGATGTAGGGTTTTGGACCCTCCAAACTATTCCTGAAATTTTGTAGGTGACTAGCCCCATGTGTTATTAATGGGAGCTAATGTGCAATCTACTTTGTACCATGGTGGTCAATAAGGTAGGATAATATATGGGAGACATAACTTGCACATACAAAGTTTGATTGTGGTTACTTTTACATTGTTGGAAAGAAATTAGTGTATAGAATCACATCAATAGGTTAATATTTGAGATAACAACTTTTTATTTCAGTAATGTTCTATGTGAAGTCTCAAATTAGGTCTAGAAGTTTCTATAGCTCAAATCTCCAAACTAATATAAAATGGCCCTTCATGGAAATATATCCACTAGAGAGTACCATAATGGACAACAAATTATAAAATAATGCATTTTGAATCACTAAGATTTTGGAGTAAATATTATAAGATTATTGAAAAATAAATTAAGATAATCAAAATAATAAAGTCTACTCTTAATTACCTATAAAGTTTAGGAATATGACCTAAAGTGATAAAAATAATCATTTTTAAAATAAACCTAAAATAGTAAAAAGATTTTATAAATCTTAATTTGGCTTATTAAAAGTGTTTTCTCAATATTAATAACTAAAATTATAAAAATAAAAGGATTATTGTCAAAATCATATCAATGCAAGTAATGTTTTCAAAATCATTATCAATGCTCATAAAACAAAGTGGTGATGAAATCATTTCTTTTAAATAGTCTTACTTTCAATCATATAAAATATGATTTTAGTCAGTTACTTAATTTAATTATTAATGGATTTTTTTTTTAATAAAATAATAATTAGTTTACTAATTTCATTTTATTTATATTTATAGATATAATAATTTAACAAAATGCATAATTCTTTTTTTTTATTAATTTTAACTATAAACATTAGTTTTATTCTACTTAAAATTATAAATTAATATATCATAAATATTTATTTTTTGGTATAATTTTACACTCACAATTTAATAGAAATAAAGTGAATAACAATGGATTTTAAATAATATAGAGTTGAAATAATGTAGGAAAAAGTGGATTGTGAATAAAATGTAATATATCAAAGCCTAATTTTTTTTTTTTTAAGCTAGTCTAAATTCTATTAATTAGTATAATATGTTATATTTAATGGTCTGAGGTAAGGAATTTATCTCCAAAATAGTAAAACAAGGGGCTACTCTTGACAAGGAAACCAACTCTTTAATTTTCTAGAAAAGTCTAAAGCAACTATTCTTTCTAAAACATTAAATAAAACTAGAAAATCTACATATATCAAATGTATCCAAAAGAGAACTATGGAAAATATACCATGAAATTCAGTCCTTGTTGGCTTCCTCATTCTGATTTGCATTTGCGGGTTCTTCCTCTGTCACTCGACATCCGTAGATGCGAGCTATTTCTTCTCCCTCCTCTGTGAAGATGTATGGGACCTTGTGTGGCACTTTATTCTCATTAGCCTTGCTCCAGAAACTTTTAGTAGAGTAATGCCAGAGGTTGGGAATGTACATAGAGGAGGCCTTAATAGGCAGGCGTTCCAATTTCTTCAGAGGAGGCATCAAGAGTGAGGGATGGTGGAATTGCAGTAATTCTTCTTAAATCTGGGCAGGGGAAGTAGAGAGGGCTCAACATTGGTGATGAGGGAAGACGCAGGTGGAGCTGTGGAGGCGGAGGAGTGCTTAGAAGGAATGGCAACAAACTGAGCGAAGGTGGCAGAGGTAGGATCCTCTTCAGAATTGAAATATTTGTCAGCTCAGTCCCTCATCAGCCGTGCTATAAAAGCACCTCGAATGCTACCACGATGTAGCTTTTGTCACTACCACAATGCCATGGTGTTGTAGGTAGAGAAGAGGGTTGGTCTGAGGTGAAAAGGGCACACAAAGAAGAGAAGGAGAGTTGTGATGGAGATGCAAGGGAGAGAGGGGATGGAAATGCGAGGGAAAGGGCATATGGGAGAATTTATGGCCATCTCCCCCAGATTGAGAACCTAGTTGGAGGCCATCAAATGCATTAATTGCATTAACTGATGCTTGGTGCTGCATGGTGTTGGTATCAGGTGAGGGTTCCATCGATCCCATCCTCGTTGTGTCATGGATCGCTGTGGGAGGGTTTGCCTATGCACGTCCATCATGTCACTCATCCAGGAAAAGTTTAAATTATTGTTATAATATAATAATGCAAATAAAATATAAAATAAATATGAAGTAATAAACATTATTTTTATTTTAGGTAAAATTATAAATTAATATATCATAAATATTTAAATTGTTTTTAAGTATAATTTTGCAATGACAATTTAATAGGAATAAAGTGAATGACAATGTATTGTAAATGATATATAGTACGAAATAATGTAGAAAAAGTGGATTCTGAATAAAATGTAATATATTAAAGTCTAAAATATTGTTATAATATAATAGTGCACATAAAATAGAAGAGAAATATGAAAAATAATATATGTATCAAAATTAAAATTTATTTATTATTTTTGAGTTATTGAAAATTTATTTATTGTCTTTAAGTTATTAAAAATATACTAGAAATTAATATATATATATACACATATACACACTAGAATCATAATTGGTGAGTATATATATATATATATATATATATATATATATATATATATATATATATATAGATATATAGAAGTGGTGAGGTTATATTACACTTATATTCCATGAATGAAATTTGAATATTAATGTAACAATTTTTTTTTTAAATATACTTTTTTTTTATTCTATTTTTTTATTATAAAAAATTATAAAATTATATATTTATGATAATAATAAAAATTCAAAATTTGTTTAAAATATATATTTTATATATAATGTAAACAAGTTTGTTTTCTTAAAAAATCTACATGAACAATAATATCAAAAAGTAAAGTTATAATGAGCCATGAGTTAGGAACTTATTTTTGAATATATTGAAAGAAAGTTATTTTGGTATGTGCAAGAAACTCGTATAAAATATATGGAGTGATCATTTTATATAATGAAATTAATATATATTATTTTCCAATTTCAAAATAGTTTTTGAAAGGCTAAGTGTTATGCCTTTATGTCTTTGTATAAGTGGGACAAAGAGATATTTTAGAAAATTATTATTTATATTTCCATGTCATTGTTAAGGGGATATAAGATTAAATTTTTGAATTGTATACTCTTTGTGGCCCATTTTATGATCATTAAGAGTCATTAAAAAATTCAATTTATTGGATCCATGTTTTTAGGTGAGTTAAAGAACTAATTTGGCTACAACCCCTTCACAGTCACTATTTTATTATTCATTAGCTCCCATTTTGAATAAGATATTTTGTGTGGAGAAGAGACACATAATTCTTTTTGGACCTCCTTGGGTGCGATTTCCTTCCAAAGTTCCATCAAATTATAACTAGGGGAGACTTTTTGAATCACTCAATTGAGAGGGGGAGTCTCTTTTCCATCAATTAAGATAATATTCTTATCCAGCTATACACACCAACTATGTTTAGGGGATGTTTAGGTGAAGGGTTTCCATCTTCTTTGTGTTCTTTTAGGAATACCAATATATGAAAGATTCTTTTACATATCTTTGTCCCCATATATTTTTCTACCCTATTATATATTCCACCTCTTTCTAAACTTCATTAGTGAAGGAATGCATCATAATTATATGGTCTATAGTTTCATCTTAGAAATGTTTAATTTTTATTTTGGAGAACCTCGTATATAGGAGACTTATTATTTAAAAGGAACCACATGAATATTTTATTTTTGTAAGGACCTTTTAGTTTACAAATAAGTCACCACTACTAAAATTGTTATGTAGGGTAGCTTAGGAAAATATGTTTTGTGGGATTGAGTGACCAAATAAATCAATCATAATATCCCAAAATTTAACATGGTCATATTATAGAACCTTGAAATAACCCTTATGGCCTTCAAGGAATTATTTACTCAATCCCAATTACTTCTCCTACGAAATTCATTTTGTTTCCAATTTGCTTACCTCTCCCAATTCACTATTTTTTTGAGATTATAATATTTTTCACTTCTAAGATTGTGGATCAACACAATATGTGATATATGTTAGAATTTGAAATTTCCAAGTGATTGAGGAATTATGTAGTTGTTTATTTGTGTTTATTTCCTAGTCTTTTGATGTAGCCATGGATAAATATTTTGCACTATTATTTTGATCCACAACCCTTTTCCTTGTAAAATATACCAAATTTTTCCCTTAGTTCTTTATAGAATAGAAAGGGATTCATTAGTCTCCATCCTCCACTAGCATCTAGAAAAACCAATTTCTACCTCGAAGATAATATAAGTCTATTCTCCTCACTCAATAAACTCATCTCACAATTTTCTAATGGTCTCGAGTACAAATTTCAAAACCCATGTGATGCAATGTAATGAAATATAATACACTAGTATTGCTTCCAATACAACCTTAACAAGAACTAGTCTACTCCCATGCAATAACTATATTATGCACAAGGTGTTTAGTATCTTTTCCTACTTGGAAAAAAGTCATTGCTAGAGATATTTTTTGTGAAAATTAGGTTTTATTTCGAATGCTAGATACTTTATCCCATAGCTCAAATCTCACCTAGAAGGGGAAAAATGAGGAGAAATAACCTTGATCTTGTTAAGTGAAACCTCACATGGAAATATTATATTTATCAATATTTATAAATATACACGTTACTTTATGAAACCAATCTAATATGTTTTTAAATTTCTTATCTAAATTTCTATTAATTTTTCCAAATATAGAATATATCCCACAATTAAAATCCCTTGAGGCTATTATGATCCCTTTGAAGCTACCCTAACCTCGATGCCACTTTCCCAAGGAAGTGTAAGGTTCCATTACCCCTAAAGTTTATGTTTTATTTGGAGGAATCGAAAGGAGTGGAATATCTAGAAGGAATACATGACTTTGTTCCTTGTTTTGCTTTCCTATGGGATGTATATGTCCCTACATGGACATCAACTTCCACTAGATAACTTTTAATTGTAGGTAAATGAACTAAGGTTAGGGAGCTAATTTTTTTTTATGCATGTTAGGTTAGGAAAGAATTCACTAACATATTTCAATGCTTTAGGTTCTACCTCTACCCCCCAAAATCATAAAACGCAATTTCTAGTAGAATTTATTCTACAAGGGGATGGAATTTGCAGTTACTTAATGGAAGATAGCTTGTAGAATTTGTTTTCCCTAGTAACGTCCAAACTTGAATTCTTCTAAACATATGATTTCAATCACTACTCTAATTCCAATGGGATAAATAAAGGCTTTCCAATAGCCCTTTTATTCCTAATTACTTCTTTCAATGATAGGGGTGTTTTTATAGTTTCATTTCTAGCACTTTTGATTGAGTTTTCGGCAACCATACCTTGATCTCATAAGGGTATTATATTCTATGGTTGAAATCCCATATCTATTATAATTCCACACTTAAAGGGAATTCCTTCATAGTCCAAATTACTTTTATAAGATTATGTTCTATGCTTAATGACTATTTCCCAGGAAAATCCCTTTTTTGCCTCTTTTCCCATTATTTTTCTTTCCATTCCATGGTACCTTATATGATGAAAGATGTAGTCTAGTTCATAGTACCAACCTAGAGAATTCACTAGCCCAGAGAATTCTCTATAACTTCAAATATATCATTGAAATATAAAACAAGAGGTAGACTACAACCCTAATGCATATCCATGCTAGAATGATATCAAATTGTGTAGCTTTCACATCAAAGTCAACAAGTAATTTACTCAAAAATAAATTTTGAGAACCCCACTTCCATCTACTAAGCCAAGAAGTGGTTTACCATAGCCACTATTTTGAGTCAAAATGAGAGGAAGTTCTAAATGTGCCTTGTTCCACCACTTAAGCCAATTACAATTCATCTTCATGCTAGGAACTTGTGGAAAACTACTCATTCTCCCACAATTCCATCACATGACTAGGTTTTGTTTTGCAAGCTAATTTTACATTTACTAGTTCATATAGTTTCTCATTACTTTTTTGTTTCATAGGCTTCATTTCTCTTTCCAAAGTAGGATCCCCTCATCTCCATATTTGAACTATAGTCAATCCAATATAGATCCATCTTAACCATGGATCTAGCAAGTGTTGATAGGAATCAAACCTCTTTAGGTGAAAAACCAACCTTATTTTTTAACTTAAAGAATGTGTTTTTTGTTTTTTTCAAAAGACAAGTGCCAACTCTAAATAGAGGAAGAAAAAATAATATGTAACCCTTATTAAGTTGTAGAATAAACCTCTCTCCTCAAAAACCACTTAGAAAAATAAAATCCAAATGTTTTCCAATAACAACTTCATCGATTCTAATTGCTAATTACAAAATGAAAAATCAAATTTCGTGAATGAAACCACGTTAGGGAATTGCTATTTCTTCCTTTGTAGAATGAATTTCTCTAATATTTTGTACATTTCCAAAATCATATTCATCATGTACTACAAAGTAGAGTAGCTATACTCCAAGCTCTAACTTGAATTCCACCAAATGTCAATATTATATACCTCTACCAGGTCACTTAGGTATCCTCTTACACCCTTCACTGAAATAACATTAATCCCCAATGGAAGAAAACAACATCGCAACCCTATTCCCTCACCTCTAACTTGAATTCCACCTAAATGTCAATATTGATATACAAGGTACTAGGTAACTGTGATATCCTTTTCACTATGTACTAGGTCACTGTGATATCCTCTTCACTATGGTAACATAATTGATATAGATTAAAAGATCACGAGAGTGTCTAACCTTGTACCATTTCATTGACCTATCCTTTCTACACCCACATGTGGTTAGTTCCATACATATAGAGAATCTAGTGTTCTAAATTAGCCCTTCAGCTTGTAAACCAAGCTTTCCTCTTCCATTCCTACTCTAATAACACATTATACACCCCACTTTGATCTTGACATTTCCTCAACTCAATATTTATGGGAACCTTAATCCGTTCCTATAGAAACCCTCCTCCATATTCACGTAGACTTTGAGTAAGTCATGTTAACTTACTTTTGTAACTTAACAACCTCTCTATTTATCTGCTAATTTTTATTCATGATATGTTAGCAACTACTTGTCCAATTTATATTCATAATCTATTAACAATTAAGTGTCCAATTTATAAAAGCATGTTGGTTAACAATTACGTGTACAATTTCCAAAAAATGTTTTTTAACAATTATGTGTTCAATTTTTTTAAAAATGTTTGAGAGGAGAGATTTGTTCTATAGTTTATGGAGATTTGTAAGTTTGTTTGTCAGTCCAAGTTAACATGTGCTCTAAATATAAAAATAATGTTAGTTATAATAAAAAAATCAATATGCTGTAAATTAAAGCAATTAGCAGTAAAAAAATATGTGAGCAAGATATTTAAACCTTGTACTTTTCAAAATAAAAAATAAAATGAACTATTTAAGATTTATATAAACTAATTTAAACATACTTATAAAATGTCTCTTTGTACATATTATATAATATATTTTAATAATGTATCTTTGTACATGTTATGTAAAATATTTAATGTCAATTATGCATATATTATCTATAATTTAAAAAAAGTTATATATATCATGATTTTTTTTTTTATAGTTTTTGTATATATTTAAAAAGAAGTTATATATACCATGAAAAAAAATTATAGTTTTTATATGTTATATAAAATATTTAATGTCAATTATGTATATATTAACTATTATTATATATTATATATCATTTAAAAAAATTATATATATGTCATACAAACAAATTATGGTTAAAAAATTACTTGGTCCTATACCTATTCTATATAGCATTAAAAATAATACAATTTAAACATACATATTATATTTTACAATTTGAATGTGAAGAAATTTAATTTCTCTGGGCTCAAATTAAACTAGTGCTACTCTAAAACCGCACAGCTGGGAATAGACCTTGGATTCATTGGTTGAACGGGTCGCTCGTTGTGATTAGAAGTTAAAGATCGTTGTCTCGGAAAAAATTGAATCGTTACCTCAAATGACTAGATTTCTCAGCGGAAGCATTCCAACGAATTCGATCAAGATGCCCTCTGCAGTCCTGTGGCCGTTTGCCTCAGATATACGGTAGGGTCGACGTAGTAGGTATACGCGGCTTGAGTATACCGTAGCGCCGACGCGAATATACTTCGCGCAGATACGTCGACCTATGGAAACCCTAATCCGCCATCCCGGAGGTGCCACCTATGAAACCCTAATCCGCCAATCGGTCTTAAGTCTGCCATTCGTGTGGATCAAGAACTAATTCTCTCTGACCTTCATAATGAATCTATTATTTAAATCAATCTGATTACTTTTCACGATGAATCTGTATAATATCCGTTAAAACAATTGAACTACTTTTCATTATTAAATCTTTTGTACTGCAGCAAAGAGAAGACAGTAATCATAGCCATGACTCATCATAATAATTAATTGCAGGTCGCATAGTTTAAGATTTTTGTAATGTGTCGGGCTTAAATTTTTCAACCAGATATCATTATAACATGTTTCGACCAGTCGACCAGCACTTTACAGACCTTAAATTTTTCAACTAGATATCATTATAACATGTTTCGACCAGTCGACCAGCACTTTGTAGACCACCATGTATTTTGTAATACGTTTCGACCATTCGACCAGCACTTTATAGACCACCATGTATTTTATAACACGTTTCGACCATTCCACCCATATAAAACTTCCTGTATGTTATCCAATAAATCTATTTAGCCACTTTTTTCCATATTGCTGTTGTATTTTCTTGAATAGATAAAAAGTTGGATTGGTAATCACTAGTATGCAATTTTACTTAAAAAGGTAAGATGTAATCATCAAAGATCACACCATTTTTATGTCGCAATATTAAGTCCATTTCAAGAAAACAAGAATACAGTTTCCACAGTACTGTAAATAAGTAGAGTGGCGTGAAGCTCAAGCTGACAAACACCATTTTTATGTCGCAATATTAAGCCCATTTCAAGAAAACAAGAATACAGTTTTCACAGTACTGTAAATAAGTAGAGTGGCGTGAAGCTCAAGCTGACAAACTACCACATAATTATACATAGTTATTTCCGAAGATATTTACATACGTGCAAGTGCTTCATATTTTTCCTACCCTAAGTACATTCAAGTGCTTCAGATTTTTCGTTGATCTTCATTAATTGCTTGCTGTAATGAGTCTCCATTTCGCTAGGGATGGTGGCCTTTATCATGGTCCTTATTCGAACTCGGGGGTTCGTAGTCCTGTGTGCTGCCTAAAAGTAATCTGTGCTCTTTCCCCGACTCGACTTCCTGCAAGCAAAACATAGAAAATTTATATATAAATTTATTTTCCTACAGAAATAATAATCCCAACTCAGCCTCCTTAAATATATATAGACAATAAATTTATGGATATTTTCATTTAATTGTAGATTTCTGGAATATCCTGTATAGATAGTAATAAAGTCAAATTATCTTTTTAACTTTTAGATATTTTTTAAATTTTGACTTAGGTATTATTCTTAAAATTTCAGTATATTTCTAAAATCTACACTAAAAACAAATTTAAATTATATAACAAATTTAGATTATATTTATATGATTCTGATTCTTAATATTTTAAAATATTCTCAAAATCTACAATGAAAATAAACTTGCAGTAAATTTACAGAGTTATTGCGATTACTAAATTTATATAATTATCGTCATTAGAAAGTTTGCAATTAAATTAAAATAAACTTAGACTAAATTTATATGAGTATTGTAAATAGAAGGTTTTGTGTGAACAAATATCCAATTGAAAGACATTCACAAACCAGTTTACTAATAATACCATATACTAACGTGATAATCCGTCTACTATATTTCGCTACAGATTTAACAATATATAAATATTGTAACATATAGTTATGAAGTAAATCAGACCGTGCACCTCTAAGCGTACTGACTGGGATTCAACAACGGCTGGTATGAATGTTCCTTTTTCATTCGCCTCCTGATCAGGGAAAGAATCTGGAACAACGAGTGAGCTAAGTAAAGAAATAACATAAGGTGAAGAGCAGTAATTTAGTTTGTTGACCTTTTTTTTTCAATGTGTGGTATTCACTGTATCTGAGCATACCGAATAATAAAGCCCGGCGGGGGGGCTTTCTCTTTGCCTCCATGCATCCCACAAGACAGAGAAAAACAAGTAATAACAGCCAACATTGAATTCTCTTACCGGAAGCCATACAGTGCAATGCAGATACAAATGCTTTGCGTTACCTTGGAATGAATAAATCGAGAGAATCTGGGGATATATATAGACAGAGTCTGGGGCACTGGTGAAAGACGTGGGGATCAAAGACGCACATGTGAACAGAGATATCGGTGTTGTTGGTGCAGAACTTGCTAGAAGGGAGAATCAGTGTGGTTGGATTCTTCTCTGCATAATAATTACTCTACTTTATCAAGTCAATGCTTGATATGAAAACCCACTAACAAGCTTGCTGGTTGGCCCCACCACCATGGGAAAGTCGCCTAGACCTAATTTGTCTTATACCTAATATAGAATGGTCCTCTTCATCCAGACCCAAGGTCACCCTTTACATATATTGAAAAAGCTCCAAGGCATGCCTTTTTTTAGATAATTGATGAGGTCAATTCTGTAAGGTTGTGCATAGTATATGATGATCGATTGGGCCAATGAAAGAAGATAACATGGTTTCACCCTACTGCTGCTTGACCCTTTTCATCTTTAACAATGTCGGTAACCCTCATTCGATGTTAATTTTTTCCATATATGTAAGATGTTTAATAAGATTTGTGGTGGCACATGTGGACCACATATAACTACATGACAAACATAGTACTTCTACTACTTCTTTCACAATCTATTTGTTGTGGCAAAGTCTAACTCCGTGTGCACCACATATAAATACATGACGAACATAGTACTCCTCCTAATTCTTTCACAGTCTATGATGGATCAACCATAATTATTTATGTTAGATGTTTATTTGACTTATGTTAGATGTTTATTTGACTTACATTATTTAAGTTTTGTTGGGAGTGTCGTATACAAACTCTAATTCCATTTAAGCCACATATAACTACAAGACAAACATGGTACCCCTTGGCCTCGACCGCAATCATTTGTGGACAGACCCTCGGGGAAAATGGGAAACAAGTTGGAATGTTTCTGGAATTTGTTTGGATTCATATGAACCTGCATATAACTAGATGACCGGTATAAGTCACATTTAACTACATGACAAACACAATTTATGATGGCATCAAATGTAATAATTCATGAAGAGACCTATGGAGCAAATGGAAATAAGGTGGCAAAGTTCATTGGTTGTTCTTAATTGAAATTGGATTCGTATTTTTATGTTTGAATATGGGGATGTAAGGTTGGAATTGATAAATATTTTTATCTATAATAAAATTTGTAATTTTTCCTAATTATTGTTGAAAAATGATTAGATTTTTGTTTAGAAAATAGAAAACTAATTTTAATTTTGAAAGGCTTATAAATAAGTTAAAAAATTGAATCTTTATATGCTAGTAAAAATAAAATAAAAAACAATTTAGATATATAATTATTAGTACTAAAACCAAAAATATTTTGGATGTTGAAATTTGTTTATAAAAGACAATTCCTAGTATGATAACTAAAAACAATCTCTCTTTATTTCATAAAAGAAAGATATTTTTTTTTAAGCAAAGAAATTGAGTTGTTTGTGTGTTCTTTAGAAAATTCAAGTCACTCAATATTTAGAACAATAAAATGAATTTGTAAGAAAGTGAATGGGAAAAGTAACTAAGTGAATGATAAAATTTGAATTATTCTCTTATGAGGTACCTCATTGTAAGACATAATATTGAATGAAATTTTTGCTATGATATGTACACTAGTTAGTTTTTGTGATTTTTAGTCTATGTGAGATTATTTGTTCACATATTATGGGGAGTGGTCGAAGGTGAGAATCACTTTTATAGGTTAAAATTGGTAGAACGAATTTGGAGGCTCTAGAAAAACTCATAATTAAAAATGAAAATAACAATTAAAAAAAAAATTTGAAATAATATTTCAAATAGAATTGTAAATGACTTAGTTTGGATCTCTTATAATGCAAAGAATAAGGCCAAGACATGAGAGGAATAAATTATAAAAAGTATCTCAAAGAGTAAGACTAGGAATAGGGGAACACTTGAGAACAAAACTAATGATGATGATGATGGTTAACGTCTATCAAACCTAAAGAAAAGAGTTATTTAATTGGATTTAAGATTTTATTCCTATGCTCAAAAATCTTGGAGAGAAGCCTCCTGAGCTCACTAATTTTGACATCTTAATAGGCTAGGAAGGTCAGTACTGCAACAAATATTATGAAATTGAGCTCTAATGTGATTGTACGTGGGGCACTCTAATAGGAAGTTATTTTCTTCCTCGATGTTCATATTCTCATAGAGATGGCAGATCATTTCCTTCCATGGTGTTTTAGGAACTCTCCAACAACCTATTTCACTATGGAGCTCACGAGAGTTCATCCTAATCTTGGCTATATTAATTTTCTTCTTTGAGCTAGTTAAAACAAAGAGATAATTTTGATCTTCTAAGGTGGGGTTGATGACCTCCTTATAATATCTTAATTTTCTTTTAGCTACTAGATCTTTCTCACACCACATTCTTTCTTTGAACTTAGAAGTAACAATTTTTTTTAATGTTATTGATTTTTTCCAATGCAACGTTCTCGTCGATCTCCCAATGGTTTAACCAGGCCCTCGTGTCTTTATACCAACCTCGTTTAAGCCTTAGGTGGTTTTGGCTAGAATTTAAAGCTAGCTTAGGAAGTATATGGTCTCCTATGCTATTTAGTTTGTGCTTGTACAACAGAAGCCTAGTCATAGCTAGGCTCTAGATAGGGGAAAGACCCACTTCTATCAGGAGAATAAGATAGGGTGTATTGCTTTTAATTTTAAGGTTATACATTATAAAATGCTTTTGGATTTGCTCAATATTTCTCCGGGATTCTCTAGAGATGCTGCAACCCAAAACCTCACAACCATATAAGATAACAAGAGTTACTAAAGTTTCAAAGAGGAACTTCTTTCTATCCCACATTACGAGGTTTGTCGTTTTACAATTATTCTCAAGACCAAAATAAGCTTTCCACCCCCCATTAATCCTTTTCTGAATGCTTTAGTTCGAGATGAGCTTGTGATGAATATCAAGTCCTAGGTACTTGTAACAAGACACTTCCTCCAAGTTATTATTGTCATACATAAAATTAGTGTAAGTGTCCTTCTTGGATTTGATAATCATAACTTTTGTTTTGTCACTCTTAACAGAAATACCCATGGTAGAGAAGAAATCCCTAAGAATTCTAAGTTACTTATCAAGATCAGATGGGCACCTTGCGAGAAGAACAATATCATTAGCATAGAGAAGAAAGATGATGACTATTCCAGCTAAGATCGTGCCAGCACATCCTACTTCCTCTAAACAACCTTCTAGCTTGTCGATGTAAACACCAAATATGGTAGGGGAGAGGGGGAATCTTGTTTAACTCCGATATTACACTTAATATCTTTTTACCACTGCTCTTTAACTTGGAAATTACATTCTCGCATAACCTTAGAGCGACCGTTCTTAGCTCGAAAGGAACATTTAGCTCTTCTAATCCATTCCATAGGTTATTTCTAGGAATCGTATCGAAAGCCTTTCTAAAGTCCACAAAGCAATAGAAGAGATTGGATTTATCATTGTGGCATTCCTCCACAATGATCCTAAGCATAACGACGTGGTCCATTGTTAAGTGCTACCTTCTAAAACCCGTTTGGCCTTTAGCCCGCTTATCTTCACTTTCAAGCCAAATTCTCAACTTATTTTCCAAAATAATACCATATAACTTGGCTAAGAGAGGGCTGATCATAATTGTTTGATAATTAGAGGGGTTATTTGTATCCCAACTTTTAAAAATAGGGATAATCAGGCTCGGAGTCTAAGGTTTAGGGAACCCTTTCTTGACTGCTTGGTGGAAAAGCCTGTGGATGTGGGGATAAGGACAATACCTCCAATTTTTAAAATATCCTGATAACATCTATAAGAATAAGTGATTCAATTATTTCTTTATTTTTTTTCAAATTTAATAAAAATTTCACGACAAATTATAATATCACTTAATTGATAGAAATTTTGACTACATATTATTTATTTAAAATTTTAAAAATTCTAACTTAATTAAAAAAAGATTAATATGGTTTAAATTTTATATATACTTAAAAAAAATTCACTCACTTTAATTTTTTTTTTCAATATTTTTTAATTTATATATATGTAATGAATTTTCACCAAAATTCAATTCCCATAAAAATTTAACTTATAATTATAAAAATATTTATAAAAAAAAAATTATTATATTATAATTTTTTAAAATATTAAAATAAAAATATCATTTTCCTTTTCTAATTTAATTTATCCTTAACATCTTTCACCCTCTACTATTTAAAAAAAAAAAACACCCATACGTCTATTTCATGTAGATCATATTTAATACTACCTATTTTTAACAACTACCACTTTTAAAGGCTCAGCATCAGCATAAAAGTCATGAAAACATATAGGTACTTTGTACGTATAAAATAAAGACATTACAATCAATCATGGAATATAGTTCCAACGAATCATGGACTATAGTTATACTATAATAATTTATTAATTGAATATTATTATTTCAGTAGTTAACGTTGGTGACGATTATTGCTTTAGAATTTGTTACCAGTTATGTTTAGAATTACTTGAAGTATATTGTTCAGTTAATTCATAAAATGTTACGATTTGGAAAAATGGTATGCTATAATATGATAGCTTTCATACAGGTTTGATTTCTTAGAAAAAATTGGCAGGTTGGTATATTATAATTAAAAAAAATATCTTTATAATATAAAAAATTATTAAATTAAAAATAATAAATTAATTATTAATTAAAAAAATTATATATATATATATATATATATATATATATATATATATATATATATATATATATATATATATATATAATTTGAATTTATAATTATATAAATATATATTAATATAATAAATAATTACCTTAAAATTTTGAAAATATATATTTTTTTATATTAAAATACATTAAAATTAATTATAAAAATAATAAAAAAAATAACTTAAATATATATATTTTTTATATGAATTATTTAACGTATTTGCACCATCACCATTTTCAAATAAAATATTTTTCACGGTAGCAGTAACAACACAATCAAATTTTTCAGAGTATGAAATCTATTATATTTTTCTTTTTAAATTAACAACTAAAAACTATATTTTTCACTAACTAATAAATATAATATTAATATGTATTTATAATTTTTTCAAAGACATTCCATGCTTTTCTTCTCTTAAAATGAGTTATTTTTATTTTTAAATCATTTGTCCAATAATCAAACCTAACAACTATCATAGTAAATTTTAATTAAATTATATTATAACTATAGTTATATTATTATAACAAAAAAAATATTAACAAAAGTACTTTCATATTAAATTGTACGAACATATAATTTATATTAATACCAATATAATGATATAGAAAAAATAAACAAATTTATGTTATCGCCATTCATTAATATTTTAGATTTGTTCTTACAAAAAATTAGCAATAAAACGAAATGTTAGGTTAATATTGGATATATTGTTCCTAATATAATAATGGTTTGTCACTCAGAGTGTTTATTTTTCTCATATTTCATTTATTATGTAAAATTATAAAAAGGCATTTTCCATATACATTTAATCATATAATCTGTTTATTATTCATGATACATATAAAAGGATCAAAACGATTATATAAATATATTAGACTTATAAAAGTATAAGATTTTCATTTTTTTAAAATAAAATCTATTATACTTTGTCATAGTGTATTTAAATTTAAATTGATATTAGTTTTAAGATAACAAATATAATTATTTTTATTTTGGAATATGAATTTTAAAATTTAAACTTATTATCAATCATTTTTAATTGAATAATATGAATCTAATATCTATAGAACATTTTTTTTAGTAGTAGTAAACTTAAGATTTATTCAAAAAATAGTTATACATTTTCTATCATTTTAATTAAATTAACTAATTAAAAAAAATAGTATTAGTAAACTATGATATTAGACATTATATTTTAACAAAGCATCTTCATGGTAAAATGGAATTGAATCTAGCTCATTAAAAATCTTGTTACATGGTTTTTAAAATGTATATATATTTAACTTATATTATAATTATTTTTATAAGTGGGCCAATTGTATAAATTAAATAACTAATAAATGTGAATATCTATCAATCCATAATAAACATGAAAGTGTTTATTTGATAATACATATAATATTGTTAAAATTAAAAAATTCATAAAGATAACTAAATTATAACTTGATTATAATTATTATTAAATGAATTAATATATAAGTTATGCATATATATCATTGAAGAAACATGGAACAAGATTCTTATCTATGGAGATTTACTCCCACTTTACCGAACAAAATTATTAATGTGTAAATAGACTTTGTTACTATACCAAAGGCTAATACCACGGCTTGTCCATACCACATGCCTAGAAAAACTATGATTCATTTCGGCACTTGTTCATATGAAATTTATTTAATTAATGAATTTAATTGAATGTTTCTCTAGATAATTAATTTAATTAAAAGAGAAAAAAACACATAACTGCTGTGGAGATAAATATAAACCTATGATTTGTGTATACTACTAAGAATATTCTAGAATATTTCATAGACATTAAATTTGAACCATGCATGTAATAATTATTGATAATTAAATTAAAATTTGGAAAGCCATGTTCCAATGTAGACATACCTATGTACATAATAATAATAATAATAATAATAACAATAATAATAATAATGATGATGATGTTATAATTTAGTTAAATTTAATTATTTATTTTAACCTTGAAAATATGAAATATAGCACAAGATAAATATTTGGTTTACACCTACTTTTACTAACCATTTAATTTACATAATTTTTCTAATTAATTTTTATATATAAAAAAATTGGTTACAAATATTTATACGGTAATTAGTATCAAAATACTTTGTCACAATTCCCCTTTATTGAAAATGCATGATAATAAGTCACATTTGCAAACATACCCCATGAATTTCTAGAAAAATATTTAGGTTAGTTAAAGGTGAAAAATTATATATTTAGGTTATTCAATGCTTAGTCTTAAGGGGTGAGGAGACAACTTAGGGGCCATGCAATTGTATCTAAATATTATAGTGGCAACAATAAAAATAAAACGTAAAAAAAAAAAAATTAACAAAATCAGTTTTAAAAGAATCAACAAAACTAAAAATAGACAAAAAAAATAAAATAAAAAATAAAAAATAAAAAAATAAAATAAAATAAACCACTCTACATTCTTTGCAATAAAACTACACCCATAGTATATATATATATACATATCTATCTATCTATCTATCTATATATATATATATATATATATATATATATATATATATATATATATATATATATATATATATATATATAGATAGATATATATAAAAGTTATTTGTGTTTATAAAAGATTCATGTCATTATTATTAAATTATGTCATAAATATTATATTTATTTTAATTAAAATAATATATAATAAATATGAAATGAGATTAAAAATCTTTGTGTTATTTAATAAGTGCTACTTCTAACATTATTATAGCAAGGTAATATAATAGTCTTTAAATATTTTTTTTAGTCATTCTCATAAATACATTGATAGATACTATGTAAGAATGTATAGCATATAATAATAATTATTATAATTTCCAAAACTAAGTTAAATTATGAATGGATTTGTATATATTTCTTGTAGATTAGATTAGCTTACACAAATTTTAAGTAAATTTAGATTGATTTAATTGATAGATACTATGTAAGAATGTATAGCATATAATAATTATTATTATAATTTCGATACTAAGTTAAATTATGCATAGATTTGCATATATTTCATTAGAGTGGATTAACTTATACAAATTTTAAGTAAATTTTGATTGATTTACCTAAAAATGCCTTAATGCAACTAATACTTTTAATCTTGAATTTCATAATGCCTTATAATAACATAAGGTGTATATATGATTTGGTTTCTTAATGACAAAGGGCTTACAAACAGTATTAATAAAAGAGACTTACCATTCTTGTGCCCAACCAGATCATGTGCATTCAAAATTCATTATTATTTCAAAACAAATTACATTAATATAACCAAATAAAATAATTGTGTAAGTGATATTTTTTTTAATCATGAATTTCATAATTCAACATAAAGTATATCTAAGATTTAGATTTTTTAGTGATAAATGTTTACAAGTGATAAAAGAGACTTACTATTCTTGTATCCAATCTCATCATTTTCTTTCCAAATTATTTATTATTGCAAATCATATTATATTAATATAACTAAATACAATAATTAGATGTAATTTCATTATAATTAAAAATCGATATATACCATTTTATTATATATATATATATATATATATATATATATATATATAATTTGTTTTTACTCAAGTTAATTTATGAAAATTATCAATATTATATTCTTTATAAAAAAAATTATATTAAAAATAATTTTTTCACATACAATTCATATAAATAAAAATAATATAAAATAAAATACATTGTGACACATTTATAGTCACAAACAACTTAAAATATAATACTATTTCTAACGTATCATAAAACTTTATCACAAACAACTTAAGATATAGTATCATTTCTCACTTGTAATAAAACTTGGAAAATAATGCCACCATTGAAACGGAGTGCCATCTTTATATAGAATCAATTATTTTTATATATTAATTTATTATTTATTTTAAAAAAAAATCAATATAAAATATTATTTTTATAAAAATAAAAATTATTTTATTATATATAAAATATTTTGATAACTGTGGATAAATTATATTTACCATTATATGTCGTATTATCAAATTATATCATAAACCCATAGTATTATCATATTATCAATCTAAATCACACTTCAAGAAAATGCCACGAATAGTTCATAAAAGACAAAATCACATTAATATGTCTAACAACTTATACATCGAGTAAATGGCTTTTGCATCCACCAAGTTAACTTGTAAAGATACCTTTAATGTCGTCGATATTATGGAGCAATAATTTATAATTTTGAAATTTTATATTCATATATATGTTTCAATATATATTGAAGTCGATTTGGAATAGGTGTTTTATAGAAATTACCATATGAATATAACATTTTTTTTCAAATAATTAAAAATTTTTAAAATATAAATTGAATTTTTAAAAAGTTATTAATAAAGATTAAAAGATTTATGTCAGAAATAACATTATTGAAGATATTATAATTATAATTTTATATATTTAATTCTAAAATTAAGTTGAAAAATATATTTTCAATATAAAATTAATTAAAAAATAAATTATTTACTCTTCTGGGTTGTGTTTATGAACCCTTTATTTTTATAAAGATGAAAATTTTATTTAAATAATATTATAAACATGAAAAATTTTATTAATTGAATGTGTATGTTTGTAGTACTTTTTAGGAACATATGATTCATACAGTGTTAAAAAGAACTTGATAACAATGTATAGATTTGTATAAAAAATTTAATCAAAATAAAAGATTAAAAAAATTATTAAAATAATAATTTTAATAAAATATCAGTTGACTGAGAGGTTTTTATTTTAAATAAATGTATTAAAATAATTAATAAAACAATTCTTTAAAAAAATCATTTCAAAACTTTGAAATTAGAACATTTGTTCTGCTTGAATAAATTAAATCCTTCCTAAATTAAATATTGATGTTTTAAAAATTAATATAATTATGATATTTTAAACATTATTATTTGTTTAAATGTTTCTTTGGGTTATATAAATAATATATAATATTATAATAATTTAATTTAAATCATTTTTAAATTAAATATTGGTATTTTAAACATTAATTTAATCATAGTATTTTAAACATTATTATTTCTTTAAAAAAAAATTGAATATACAAATAATATACAATATTATAGTCCTTTAATTTTTTATTTAAAAATTGAAATCAAACTATATATATATATATATATATATATATATATATATATATATATATATATATATATATATATATATATATATATATATATATAGTTTGCGAAGTTTTTATTTTTTATTTTTATTTTTATCTTCTATGCTTGAGGAGTAGCCACATAAAAACATCTAAACTTTCACAAGAGCTATCATAAGAATTGTCTATATGGATAAGCCAAAGCTTCCTACCTCACTTGCCTTAAAATTCCTGAGGCATGATGTTCCCCTTTTGCTTCCCCAGAGTAATGTTAATGTTATGTATAATATAGTTTAGATAAATTCTAAACATGTCAGGTAGGTCACCTATGTGGTCATCCTGCAACTTCTCAAAATTAATCTACAATTCACATTAGTTTTCATCCCTCCAAGCTATTGATTGATGGTTCTTAGTTGACTTGAGGTATCTTACTGTTATTTCTCATTTAATTTTTTATTTAAAAATTGAAATCAAACTAAATATATATATATATATATATATATATATATATATATATATATATATATAGTTTGCGAAGTTTTTATTTTTTATTTTTATTTTTATCTTCTATGCTTGAGGAGTAGCCACCCAAAAACATCTAAACATTCACGAGAGCTATCATAAGAATTGTCTATATGGATAAGCCAAAGCTTCCTACCTCTCTTGCCTTAAACTTCCTGAGGCATGATGTTCCCCTTTTGCTTCCCCAGAGTAATGTTAATGTTATGTATAATATACTCTAGATAAATTCTAAACATGTCAGGTAGGTCACCTATGTGGTCATCCTGCAACTTCTCAAAATTTATCTACATATTCATAGTAGTTTTGATCCCTCCAAGCTGTTGATTGATGGTTCTTAGTTAACTGGAGGTATCTTACTATTATTTCTCTCGACCCTAAGTGCACTCGACAAAAAATTTCCCATCATCGTCTTAAACTTCCAAGTTGTTTCCAAGGTTTTGTGGTAGAGGGTCGCTGAGGTCCTAGTCTCACAAGTGGCAATAATTGAGTTGACCTCATATTCAATTTGACTATCACGGATAAATCTCCTCTGTTGGTGCACCTCATTCTCCCAAACTTTCACCAATTCTTTCCCTTTTGGAGGTACAGTGGAGTGGAACACCTTTGCTACTTCACTCATAGTTATTTCCATGCGGGTGTGTTTGTTGCTTCCCTCCCCTTTTTCCTCCACCATGGGTCTTCCGCTTAGCCTTCCCACTAAATATATTACTCTTCCCATCCTCATATTGATTGCCTCAATTACCATTTCCCACTCAAAATCATATATTTGCAATACCCTAATTCTCCACCAATTCTCAATTTCAAAAAAAAACTCAGTACAAATGTCCCACTCAAAATCATATATTTACAATACCCTAATTCTCCACCAATTCTCAATTTCTAAAAACAACTCAGTACAAATTTCCCACTCAAAATCATATATTTACAATACCCTAATTCTCCACCAGTTTTCAATTTCAAAAAACAACTTAGTACAAATGGCATGAAGCCAATAATTTCAAGCCCTTATGGCTAGAATGCCCTATCCTTCCTCCTTTTTAGGGCTTACCATCCCACTCTTCGATGGGATTGTCTTCTCGTGTGGGCTTTATCCGTATCACCCTTTCATTCACCATTCTCATATAATTTTACATGATCATTATCACCATTTGTCGCCCTTTTTATGTATCCTCAATAATTCTCTTACCTTCCCACCCCTCGATCTCATTTTTACCAATTTTTAACTATAATACATTAAAAATCTTGATATAAGTGTTCATAACCTTACATTCTTTCACTGCCACCTTATCCATGCAATTTCTCAGTGTGTCCCATCTCTTTCCTTGTTTTTATATTTCTTTATCTTCCATAATATATGATTTATTTAATTGTGTAAGTAGATGGAGCTCTACTTTGTAATATTCCTAATTAGCAGCAGCTAATTAGAAATATTAATTTTGATCAATTTTTCTTTATATGATTAAATTATAAATAAAGGTGAGTAGAGGGGGACATAACTCACTCTACAAATAAAGCGCACCCCCTAGAAGACACAAAGTTGTAACTTAAGTGAACCAAGAGGGGGAAAAGGACCACATAGAGAGGGGGCCCATGTATGCTCTAGAAGCTTCTGTGCAGATAAGGATGAGCATGTGGCAAGAGAGAGAGGCTACGTTGGGGTTTTGGAGGGAAAGCAACATTATAAAATGTGGAGGAGTCTTCTCATTTCATTCATTCTGGAGTTGATGATTTTTGAGTGAGGCATTTGTCTTCTTGAGCACGCTGGCTGTTTAGCTTGTCTGCAGCACTGTTTAGTGCATTGAGTGTCTCCAGTCGGAGATCTCGCCCTTAGCTCCGGAGGACTTCGAGTGCCTACTCGGGCAAGGTTGGTTTTTCAGCATTTTGTGAGTTTTATTGTTTGGGTTTGTTGTGGAGCTGGAGCTTATAGAGACTGTGCAGTCACTAGGAGAGAGGATGCAATCCATTGTGGAGGATCTTTGGATCAGGGTTTCTGTAGGTGATTTAGCCAGGATTTTTAGTAGAGGGTCAGCCTTTGCCCAACGGAGGTTTTTGGTGGAGTTTGAGGTAGTGTTTCAGCTGTTTCTATCTAGCCACTGCGCAGTGCCTTGGAGGCCAGCATAATTCATTGGGGAGGCAGTTTTTGGTGATTTCCGGGGTTGGCCATTCTTGGAATGGTTTTTGGATTTTGTCTGGGTTGTTGAGGAGAGGAGGTTTGTCGATTTTCAGCTCATTCTGGCAAGGGGATCAGCCCCTAGTCTTCATTCCATTCCAGCAGTAGCAGCTACATGGCAATTTTCCAACACCTGGGATGCAGTTCATAAAGCAGCCATTTCCAGTATTCTCTGAGAGTGTTTTCTCACTTGCCTTGAGCAATATTAGTCTATTTTACTTCATTGCATTTCTCAGATTAATAAAACGGCTCAGCATTCCTCTCTATGTTTTCTGGATGAGTTGTCGTAGTTGTCGTATTCTCTTTCTATGATATTATATGTCTACTGCACTATTATTGTATTGAGCGTTCTAGTTCTATACCACTTGGTGCGTTTATCTTTCACTCTTAGACAGAGTCTGGAAAGGACCAGGTAGCCTCCGTATCTCATCCTATTTTCAGAGGCGACATATCCGATAAATTCCCTCCCAGTCGATCTCTGGTTGGAGTTTGCCGTGTTTTCAAGATATCCCTGAAACATGATATTACAGTGGTATCAGATCATAGTTCTAGCTCAGCCTATGGAGCTAGTTGTCTATGACACCGGGGAAGAAGCCCTACATTTTTTACAGAGGCAGGAAGTACAGAGATATTGAGCATAGGTTGGAGAACACCTACAGAGAGGGAGACTGTGTTCGAGTGGCGGACACAGAATAGGAGGAGCCTGTGGTAGACATAGAACATGAGGAGCCTGTGATAGATGCAGAATAGGAGGAGCCTGTAGACACAGAGCAGGAGGAGTCGATGGAAGGTGATGATGATGCGAAGAGATTTGGGGAGATGATCCTCAAATCAGTACAGGATCTGTCGAGGCAGATTGAGGTGATGGGACAGAGATTCATCACTGTGGGGGCTAGACAGTGTGAAATCCTAAGGGGTTTCCAGATTAGCGAGGGATCAGGCACATCCCACCATTTTCCGAAGAATGATGCCACTCAGCATATGGCATCACATACACCCACACGTTCCACTATGCCCACTTTTCTTGGTGCAGACACAGGGGCAGGAGCACAGCAGGAGCCAGAGCCTAGCCACATGGGTGATTATTTCGCTGAGTATCAGGCATATGGGCAGGAGTTCAGGGATGCCCTTCCATTCAAAGATTTTTTTCAGCTCCAGTGGGATAGAAAACCCCGCAACTTTCACATAGGGAACAATCACTCACATGACGGGGGCTTGCAGCGCATAGTGGATAGATTCCATTTACCGACATTTGATGGGTCATCCAAGCATTCGGAAAAAGCTTGGGTGGAGAAGTTGGATGCCTCTTTCCACCTTGACCGAGTATCGGAGGGGGAAACCATCAAAATGGTTACCTCACACTTGGAGGATGAGGGCACACGGGATTGCAGGGAGTTCGAGGATACACCTAGTGTGACACAAGACTCACCCTCATTAGAGACCTCCTTGACCGTGTTGGTTGATATCGTAGTGGAGAAGGTAGAGCCTACCCCAGTAGAGCCATCCATTCAAGTGATGACCGGAGCCGTGTCTGAGTTTTTGGGTGGTAGAAGCACACAACAGATGGGTGAGGTTTCAGGAGATGCATCCACCTTTGATGAGGCACTAAGAGATATAGAGGTATTGGATGATGGTCGCAGACAGTGGCATCATCGGCTTCGGGTAGACCTTCTAGTTTTGAAGGGGAAGACCACGTCAGTACGGGAGGCCATTTTTTTGCAGGACAGGGAGCTAGAGGGCATGAGAGTGGCTTGTGCTCAGTCAGCGGCCAAGTTGGCTTGCATTGGGGAATGATTGGATTCCTTGATGATAAAACTAGAGGGCACGTTGGAGCGTCAGATCATTCCCCTTTAGGCATGCATGGATGGGACTAGCAGCGTTGTTGGGACACCTCTTCCCATTGGAGAGAGAGAGATGTAGTCACCTAGTCAGATCTCATACGTTGACTTGGTTAGCAGGATGAGACGATCAGGGTTGCACAGGGTGCAGCATCCACATGTTGAGGTTGGATGGCGAGATATTTTGAGTTGGTACTCGGTGGAGTGGGTTATGGAGATGGTGGTGGACCCGAGTGTAGTTTAGCAGGAGTTCCCAGGTGTTGGGAATATAAGAACCCCAGATTGGCATTGGGGTCTAGGCGGGATTACATATCATTTCCCACACAGGTCAGTTGACTATGTCTTGGAGGATATAGTTGGCCTAGCAGTAGAGGATGTGCATTCGCTAGGGGAGTTTCAGTTAGCCCCAATGGCCAACCAGTTTATGGGCAGACTCCTTAGGTTTTCTTGGTATGATACTCATACACGGGATCACGGGGTGGTCAGCATACCTTGGCAGGAGCTTGTCGGAGGAGGTGGCATTGGTAGGCCACTAGATGGCGCCTTGTATGGGGCCAAGGATTCTTCACCTTTTTGTGGGGCACAAAGGATGCAGCGGAGCCGAGCAGTGGTGGTCACACTACTGACACATAGGGGGATTCACTTCTCGCACCCCTCGAGGAGGGTTTGGAGTGATGATCCATTGGTCGTCAGGTATAGTGATGCAACGGTGGAGATGATGATTCCGAATGAGGGTAGTCCGACATGTAGGGGCACAACTTTAGGTCATCACATCCAGGGATGTGTGGGAGCCTCTAGCATTGAGCAGTGGAATACTGGTGGAAATGGAGTTGCATGGTGGTGTACCATAGTGTGTGGGACTGAATTATGGAGTAGGAGTGTTCTACATCACATTGAGAACATGCGGGGGGTGACCGATCCCTGGACATAGTCAAGGCACGAGATGGTACAAGGTGGTATAACAATAGCATGGGGTATTCAACAGTATATAGGGGTATGCCTGAGTGTGCAGTGGCATGTCGAGGAGTACATGGATGATCGGTGGTATGAGAAGGTGCATGGTGCTACACAGTAGGGTCTTAGAGCATTGCCTCTAGGGAGACTCACAGACAAGGACATTGGGCTTACCTTTGGGGGTATTTCACCCAGGATCGATGGGGAGACAGATGAGCTATACTTGACAGTATCTGTGGGGACTCACGCACCTGACCCTATTCTACATCACTCACGGGCACAGTCGACCTTGAATTTTTCCTTAGGCACTTTGGGCATGAGCAGCGGGGTACGCGAGGCTCACCCAAGATATTTGGATGGCACTCAGCACACTAGAGGAGAGACTTCTCAGCAGTGGTGCTGGGTCGGTTCGCTAGTTGACAGCCATAGATCAGGGGATGAGATGATCCTCTGTAGGGATGGTACATCAGTCATCGCTGAGCCTACACCTAGGGAGTGGCTCATGAGGGAGATATGTGTCACTCTTTTCTCAGAGCACGCCGAGACCATGCATTAGCAGAGGATGCTAGGTTCAACAGAGGTAGCATCCCAGCATGCGTCTAGACTCCAGACAATGTATCGACACATTATCGAGAGGGTGGATGGCAAACCTAGTGGAGATGTGGTGGAGGCAGGACAGGAGGGCATTCCTTCCGTATGCCAGAGTGAGGAATCTTCTTCAGATGAGTCCATAGGATCAGTTGAGGACGCTTCTGAGGAGGGTGAACAGTCACGGGACTCTGCGAGAGATAATTTGGGTGAAGAGTCACTTGTGAAGATTTATCTAGAGCAGCAGGTGATGGAGCTTGAGTCGACCGAGGAGGACAATATTCACATCAGGCACGAAATTCCTTTGGGGGAGAGCCAGATGGGCGCCCACATTGAGTCGATGAGGGTTATGCAGCTAAAATTGGGATCAGCCATTGAGGTGGGGTAGTGAGATGCACTGACATCGAGTACAGTGACAGCAGTTGCAAACCCATAACCTCTGGGGGTGTTGGAGGTTGATGGGATTGTTCTACAGGGGGCCAGTAGACAGTAGGAGCATGAAATTCCTGATCAAGAGTGGGAGGAGCTGTTGGATATGGTGGAGCATCCATCTATGGGTCGACAAAAGGATGAGGCGCAGATAGATGTACACACAGTCAGCAGAGCTGTATTGTTTTTAGTGGGTAACACTCTCCAGGAGTACATTGATGAAGCTTGCAGCATATCTTGCCCACTTTGGCCCATTATAGAGTGGGGGGATTCCTTCTACAGGTAGCTTTCATTAGAAGACAGGGCAGAGCAGTGGGATTTGATTATGCACTGGCGGCAACACTCCAGGTGTGTTCCATATGCAGTTGTTGTTGCTACATCAGATTCTTCTTCTAGGATGGACTGGCGGGAGATCATGAGTTGGTATCCTCTTGATGGTACAGTATTATTTGTAGGGAGCACAGCGAAGTAGGGGCCCTTGGACATAGCAGATGTTATAAATTCCAGCTGGTAGGGGGGCACAAGATGTCGTTTCTTCAACACTCCATCGCAATTTCAGCAGAGCCGGATCAGCGTGGGATTGAGTCAGGACTTGGATTGAAGAGAGGTGATGAGTTGGTACACATTTTATGGGAAAGCTTACACAGTCACAGATATAGTGCAACAGGGGTCATGGTCTTCACCTCTTAGAGCATCGGTCATCGCCAGAGGTAGTGCGCAGTCCGAGCCGTGGCACTTGGGTGATTATTGGCCATGGTGGTGATGGGATCCGGGAGGATTGTTGGTTGGATGGTACCATGAGAGATCCTTTATAGATCCTGTCATTGAGAGATCCCTTCATATCAGGGTGATGTAGAGGACATAGAAGATTCAGTGGTACATCTATGACCCAGACACATTTTGTAGTGTCGGTGGGGAGCACCAACTAGAGAGGAGGCTTGTTCAGGCATTGCTTGAGGACAAGAAATTTTTGGCAGGGAGGACTGTAATATTTCCAATTAGCAGCAACTAATTGGAAATATTAATTTTGATCAATTTGGCCTTATATAATTAAATTATAAATAAAGATGAGTAGAGGGGGACATAACTCACTCTAAAAATAAAGTGCACTCCCTAGTAGACACAACGCTGTAACTTAAGTGAACCAAGGGGGGGAAAAGGACCACGTAGAGAGGGGGCCAATGTATGCTCTAGAAGCTTCTACACAGATAAGGATGAGCATGTGTCAAGAGAGAGAGGCTACGTTGGGGTTTTGGAGGGAAACCAACGTTATAAAATGTGGAGGAGCCTTCTCATTTCATTCATTCTGGATTTGATGATTTTTTAGTGAGAAATTTGTCTTCTTGAGCACGATGGCTGTTTAGCCTGTCAACAGCACTGTTTAGTGCATTGAGTGTCTCCGGTCGGAGATCTCGCCCTTAGCCCCGGGGGACTTCGAGTGCCTACTCGGGAAAGGTTGGTTTATTAGCATTTTGTGAGTTTTATTGTTTGGGTTTGTTGTGGAGCTAGAGCTTATAGAGACTGCACAGTCACTGGGAGAGAGGACGCAGTCCATTGTGGAGGAGCTTCGGATCAGGATTTCTGCAGGTGATTTAGTTGGGATTTTGAGTATAGGGTCAGCCTTTTCCCATTGGAGGTTTTTGGCAGAGTTTGAGGCAATGTTTCAGCTGTTTCTATCTAGCCATTACACAGTGCCTTCGAGGCCAACGCAATTCACTGGGGAGGTAGTTTCTAGTGATTTCCGGGGTTGGCCATTCTTGGAATGGTTTTTGGATTTTGTCTGGGTTGTTGAGGAGAGGAGGTTTTCCGATTTTTAACTCATTCCGGCAAGGCGATCAACCCCTAGTCTTCAGTCCATTCCAGCAGTAGCAGCTACACGACAGTTTTCCAGCAACTGGGACACAGTTTATAGAGTAGCCATTTCCGGTATTCTCTAAGAGTGTTTTCTAACTTTCCTTGAGCAATATTATCCTATTGTACTTAATTACATTTCTCAAATTAATAAAATGGCTCAACATTTCGTCTCTATGTTTTCTGGATGAGTTGTCGTAGTTGTCATATTCTCTTTCTATGATATTATATGTCTGCTGCACTATTATTGTATTGAGCGTTTTCGTTCTATACCACTTGGTGCATTTATCTTTCACTCTTAGATAGAGTCTAGAAAGGGTCAGGTAGCCTCTAGATCTCGTCCTCTTTTCAGAGGCGACATATCTAGTAAATTCCCTCTCATTCGATCTCTGGTTGGAGTTTTCCGTGTTTTTGAGATATCCCTGAAACAAGATATTACATACTTCATGCATAGCCCACCTCTGCATTTTACTCCATTCTGGCTTCGAGGGAGTTGTCATTTTCTACCATCCTTTGATAGTTTTCTCTCAGTTTTCCCTCCCTAAGATCTGACGATGCCACATCCTGATACATTTGTGAGGTTGTAATATCTTTATTGACAAAACTATCAGCCACCGCTTTTTTTTACCTTCAAACTAGGACTAATTCCACTATTACAAGAGTAGTTAGACGCTATTGAGTGCACTAGGATAATTGTGTCAGGCTCGAGTTTCTTGTTACCTTGCTCTCCTGTGAGCGACATTGCAGCCTCCTTGTCGCTTGGATGGCAATCATCGAATCTAGCTCTACAGTAACATTGAACATGCTTTCTTTTACCAAAATTTATAGCCCTTGTTCCAGGGAAAGTAATTAAAATGCATTTTCAGAACCATGTCCCAGGTTACTTAAATATACACTACAAATATGCCCATTCCAGTCTATTATAACCTCTCTACCCCCTATAACTTTTAGTTTTCTGTTTGAATCCCCATCAAAATTTAGCTTGTAGAAGCCTTGGAGGGAGGAACCTATATTGATGAACCCATTTGTATTCGATATTCCATAGAACGAGATACTTGCATACTAGGATTATCCAATTACAGTAATTTTAGGATTCTTACCACCTGCGATAAAGGTTGCTCATAATTAAACCTTACTCCTTTACTCATTACTAGTTCCTTCAGTTGGCGCTAAATTAATTCAATGAGGTGTGCTACAGGGAGTTTCTTGTTTTGGAAAATTCGTCGGTTTCATTCCTTCTAGACATCCCAACGATAAATCCTGGGGTAAGTGACCAAATGAGATTTACCATTTCATTATGAGTGTATTTATATCACCATTTTCTAATAGTATGCTATATGTTATCCGTGATTCTATCAGTTTTACTAAAAATAAGATTCAATGAGTCCCATATAATAGAAGTATAACTGTGTGTGTTCAATAATTGGTTCAGATTCTACTCCTCACATTTGCAAAGATAACACCATAAATCCCCAAAAAAACCTCTTTTTACCATATCTTCTCATGTTAGAATTTTCCTATGCAAAATTAGCCACATGAAAGTTTTAATTTTGTGTTATTGTCAAGCCCAACTCTAACTCTTTTATTTATGTAATAATCCCTAGGGGCCTAGTGAGAGTCAAAGTTAGTTAGAGAGTCAATAAAGCCCATAATAAATTATACACATTAATAACACTACAAGGAAAATATCTTTTAGTGGAGGTTATAAAGAGGTTTTTAGTGTTATAAAATTGGCCAAAATTATCAAAAAAATATTTTCTACAACATTCGTTTTTTGTAATGGAGGTTTTGGCGGAGCTTTTAACTAAAAAAAATCAATGACCAGAGCTTATTACAGATGTTTTTTTCATCAATGTGCTACTGAGGTGTCAATGCACCAGTGCGTGTGATCTAAAGGGCCCGCCCGGGGCAGTCGAAGGTGCATGCACCGGGCCATAAAGGCTTAAAACTGCATTGGGCACACTGTAGGTAATACAACAGACAGGGCCGTTCTAATTGGTATTTGGGTTTGTGCAGTGCCCATAGGTCGTATCAACGCATCAGTTCATAGTATTATAGAAAAGCACCAGTGCACAGTATCACACAAACACACCGATTGTTCTAATTTGTATTGGTATTTGTGTGGTGCCCATAGGTCATACAAATGCATCGGTGAGTAGTCTCACATAAACACACCCATGCATAGTATCACACAAGCGTATCGAGAGTTATAATTGGTATTGGTATTTTTCTGGTGCCGGCAGGTCGTAGAAATGCACTGGTGCACTGTATCATACAAATGCACCAGTGTACAGTAACTGACATGCACTGTTGTTCATTTTTTATTTTTTAGAAACATCGACCCCTGACACTACAATTATTGTGATTTTTTTAAATTCATTATTCATCAAAAGTTGACACATATCTTATAACAATACTCATATTAATTAAATTTTTATTAATGCATTTGAATGTGATGTTTGGATTAATTTGTTATATCATATCATAATTATTGTCATTTTTTAAAATTCATTATTCATCTAAAGATGATGCATATCATATAACAGTATTCATATCAATTAAATTTTTATTACTGCATTTGAATGTGATGTTTGGATTAATTTTTTATATCATATCATCAGATTTCACATCTCTTCATTATAATATTTAATCATCCATAAATTTAATCAGTGGTGTTACATTACAAAACGACAGTGGAGAACGCAATAGAATAAATTAAAACATATTTATCTAATATATATATATATATATATATATATATATATATATATATATATATATATATATATATATATATATATTAATAATGAATAAGATAGTCTTACAATGTAAAGCACAAGATGGTATCCTTGTCTTTCAATTGGGACAATACATCCAGACAAAATGTCTACTTTGCTGGAATATTTCAAAAATACAATGCCTTGCTTTATCGCACTTGAACTATTGTTAACAAGCCGTTTACCATGACTAGTTATTTTCTAGATTGCAGATTTTTGTCTAATACATGGATTGTTTCCTTCTTCTTCACCTTCCATCTACAAACATAAATTTAAACTATAATGAGTGTATACAAATTGGTGAGAATAATGGAAATTTCAATATTCAATAATATACATCAATGTAAATAAAAAAGAAATGACGTAGCATGTCAAAAATTGACTCATGAACTATACACATTCTTTTAGAACAAAATTTCATGCCATCTTTCAAAATGTCACTTGTTAATGCAATTCCATACTTTGTTTCCTACAAGTTTTATACTCCATAACAAATCATATATTTAATATAAATTTTTTTTTCTATTATTTATAGACGGAGCTAAGTAAAACAAGATCGATAGATGCTTACAAATTCCACAATCAATTTGTGATATGTCAACATATACTCACAACCCATATTTAATCCAATGTTAATCAATTCATCTGATTGGCTCTTCTTTGTATGTCAACACCTGTTTGAAGACATTCAATGTTGATTTTTGTAAAACAACTTAAAATATACAAAAATGAAATCTAGTTAAGTTTTTATAATTAAGGAAGTAACAATCACTCACAAACTTAGATACCAACCCTTTTCTTCCTTGTTGTCTTGTTTTATGTACTGAATGGGTTCCATTTTCTTTCATTTTCTGCAAGAAAATACTTGAAAATTAATATTTAATGCTAAATTGTTTATTTACTGTACCTATTGATCAAAAAATTCAATGAATATATATCACATTTGAAGCATGTTGTTCTTGAGATGACTACTCCTGCGATGCAATTTTGTCCATTTCTTTGACCATCTCCTTGTACACCTTTTTGGACATTCCTAGTGGCATATCTATGATATCAGCACATTCATATTTTGATATTTTCATAATCTTCCTGAAAATGTAACATGAAAATAGACTATTTAATTTTTATATTAATATATGAAAAGTGAATATAACAAAAATGATATTTATAAACGATATTTATAAATAATTCTAAAAAAAAATTAAAGTAATATTACTTTTTAATTCCTTCTTTTTTGTTGTTGTATGTTTTTTCCATTAAAAGTCTCATATGTCTCATTGGCCAATTTTCTAGAAACTCTTCCTGTAGTTTAGATAAAATTTGGTTATTGGAATCATTGGATTGATTTTTGTATTGTAATTGGAAAGGATATCTATACATTTGTTTGACTAGATTCCTCAAAATTTTGTAAAGGTTTTTCCCCCTTTCGTTAACCTCCAACACCACTTTAGATGAGCTAAGGAGCAATTCAGTTTCATTTGCATGTTATATTTTTTTTCTTTTATTAGAACAACATTCCTTTTCTGATTTGTTGTTCCCTATAGAAAATTTAACATATGTGAATTAATATATTGTTTGAAACATGTTATCTAATAATTTATAGTATATTATTGATGAAAATTAAAAAAAGAAACTCATATTGGATCGATAGTATTTTTTCATTCACCACATTCATCCTTTAGCAATTTTTCCATCAAGCTTTTATGCACTTTTTCTCCTAGATCAGAAATAATCTTATCGAGCTTCATCATTTTGTAGCTCTGCATTATACATAGTAAATAATACATATTATTTAAACTTACATGTAGTTCAAAAATAATATTTTTAGTAAACAATTTACAAATAACTTTCCTTTTTTTCTTTTCTTAATGTGTTATCATTATTTTTGTTACTTGATCTCTTGTCAGCCATTTCTTTATCAATATGAAACCTGTACCATCTCATTCATTAATATATTTTATAAGTAAATCATCATATTTTTAGTTGATTTATTTTTTTTAATCAAGAAACTTGTGTGCTTTTAAATTATTTAGCACCGATGTCGTTGCGTCGTGTTCTTATAAACACACTACAAAAATAGTATAAAACACTATACAGTTCTTTATGTAGATAACGAGCACTATGTGTTATATGTTAACCACCCCACCGATTAACACAGACAAAATAATAAAATTGTCTAGTGTTAGTTTTTGTAGCTTATGGTGTCGTAAAGGGGGCGATGCGGCCTATTCTTATAACATTCCCCGCAAACCGGGGACTATCGTACATTGCTCTTTTTCAACAAGGAGACCTGCTGTGTTATATGTTACATGGTGCACTGATCAGCACCTTTTTTTTGTTTTTTTCCAAACAATATGTGAGCAGTGTGCTATAATGAAATAGCACACTAACGCCCTATGTTACATATGCCGTACAGATTTAAAAATGTTATTAAATTTTTTATCAAGCAGTACGTGCACAGTGTGCTGGGATAATATGGTGCACTGGTGCACCATATTATGCAGGGCACATCGATTAAAAAAATTATGTTTTTAAAAATTTCACGCAAGGGCCAACATGGATTGGGATCCAACTATGAAAGACGTCCCATGGATTAGATGACATAGGCCTATATATATAGAAATAAAAAACCTATAAATATAAAATGAAAATCCCCAATTCTGAAATCACAGAAACAGGAAGAAGCAAGGGAAGAAAAAAAATAATGAAGGGGTTAGGGTAAAAATGGATATTTTTTTTTCCTTTGGAAAAGGAACAACAAATTAAATTTTTTTACTTACTGTGTAGAAAATACTGCAGAATATGTAAAAAAGACAATAAAATTTAATCATGAGATCGTTTGAAATTCTATGCTATAGGGTTTGAATCACGAGAGGTTTGGAATTCTGATTGTCTCAATAGCTTTGTTGGAAAGTATTTCACTGTTCCATAGTGCTCTTGCGATATCTTGCTCTAGATATGTCTCGTGCAAATATCTGGCTGAAATTTTTTGCAAAAAAAATGAAACAATGAAAAAATTTTACTTTTTAAAGAATTTTTTATGAAATTAGATTTTCAAAAATATTTTTCTGCCCACTTTTCAATTTACCGCTTTTTTTCACTTTAAAAAATAAAGTTACATTTTTCTTATTTGCGGCTTTTCGTGGCGGTGCATAAATTAATAAAACTGCACTAGTGTGTTAGTTAATAACACGACACCATTGCGCAATATCTAAAACACACCGGTGCGATTATATGTACATAAGCACTCATAACAATAAGTCCATTTTTAAGGCACCAAAATTACTTTTAGGTGTATGCACTAAAATTTATTGTTGATTTTGCTCAAATGCGGGGAGAAAATATCATAATTATATTGAATGGACAATTCTTCAAAATCCATATTTTTCCATAATATTTCTCAAATTCCGGCGCAGAGTTCTCCCTATCCATCTTGAGATGTAATATTTACTTCAGATTTTATTTATATTTTCATTATCTAATTGAATTTATGTTTTTTATCCACGTCAATGAGATTAATAAATTTATAGTGTATACAAATTTGCAGGTTCATGTAGATTCATAATTGAGTTCAGATGCACAAAATATTCAAATGGCTCCAAAACGTCGAAAGCTCTTATTAGGAGCAGCATACCGCAAGGCGCATTTGGTAGATGAAAAGGGACAATTGCTTCACCCTGCCAATTGTAACAATATTGCTTCTTCTAGACACAATACTGGACAATGATGGTAATAATAAGTGTTTGGTATATTAATGTAATTATTTCAATTTCAAACAAATTAATTATGCATGGTCAACTATCTTACTGATTGATATCATATCTTTTGTACTAATCATGTTCAAATATATTTTTTGAAATTATTAGGATTATAGTGATGATGAGCGACCTACCTAACATCTTCCATTTCACCCCACGACAATTTCAAATCAAGAGAAGGTTGAATCAAGAGAAAGACTTAGAGAGGAATGATACTAAGAATGGTTGAATCAACCATCGATTCAATTCCCGCTGTGTTGAGATTCACCAATTAGGAATGAATGTAACAATAGTAGTTCTTCACAAGCTAGAAATGGAGGTAGTCAAATAAAGGTTGGTATGGATGATTAATTAAGGGATACGACTGCCATGGAGATAATTTTTTTAGATGCATTCCAAAATGACGATCAGCTAGGGGATGATGCTCATATCGCTGACACCTTTTTCGAAAGCCTTAAATTTTCTTCCACAATCCCTGTCTTTGGACCTAGCGGTTAGTCAAATTCTACTGAGTTGGGGACAACGATGTTACTATACAACTTGAAAGAAAAGTTTGGTTTTTCGAATGCATGTTTCTCGGAAATTTTGAGTTGAGTAACCATAAATTCCTCCCTTATATAATTTTGAGAAATATAATCACACAATGACCATTACAAATGATCAATTTTATGAACGTTAATAATTATATCATAATTAATGTACATTTAATATTTTACATGATCACCAACTATAGGTTATTCAAAGATAAGGTTCTTCTTAGTGATAATGTCTTGCCCGATAGCTAAGAAGGAGCAAAGAAATTGTTGAAAATGTTGGGTGTTGAGTAAATATCATATCATGCATGTCCAAATGATTGTATTATATGTAGAAGAGGATCTATAGACAAAGAGATATGTCCAAAATGTGGGCATGACAGGTATCATAAATAAAAAAAGAAGGGTAAATCACGTGGTCCTCCTTTTAGGATATTGAGGCACATGCCTATAATCCCAACGATTCAAAAGATATTTTGTTGCAAATAATTAGATATGTTTTAGGGATTTCATGCCTCACAGAGAAGTGATTTGGGAGTTCGGCGAATCCCAACTGATTCAATAGCCATGAAGCATATAGAGGATACATGGACAGAAAAATTCAAGCATGAAGTACGAAGTCTACGACTCAACATAGCCATTGATGGCATCAACCCATATTCCCTCCATAACACTAACTATTATGTTTCTCCTCTAGCAGTGATTAGTAAAAATATCCCCCCATGGTTGTCCATGAAGAATGGACATCTTATGTTGGCTCTCATAGTCCTTGGTAGAAGAAAAGTGAAGAATATCGATGTCTACTTACAACCACTGGTAGATGAGTTGAAGGAATTATGGGATGGGATAAATTTATATGATGTATCAAGATCCATCACAAAAAAGAGGATTTTTACGTTGTATGGTGTATGTGCTTACACGACGCATGATTATCCAGGCTTAGGAGTTTGCTCTGGTAAATTACATGTTTATTGATTTTTTTATATACGTAATAATATTATTTCATATATTAGTTATTTAATTCATTTTAATTTTCTTGATCTTCCTGATACTCTTTAATGTTCCATGCATATAAATTGTATATAATAATCTTGCAGGTCTTGTAACAAAAGGGTATTTTGGATGTAAATGTTTTGGACCTTCTATGAAAGCTAGATGGTCCAACGACCTATGAAAGCCAGTGTATGATTGCTCCAGGGTATTCCTCCCAGAATAACACTCTTACAGAAGAGCAACATCTGCTTTCAATATTAAATGAGAAAGAACCCAAAGGCCTCCAATAACGACCCTAGCTAAATGGCTTAGAGCATATGAGAGAGAGAGAAGGAGAAGGAGTTCATAGAAATGTTCGATTCAAATTGGGAGCCTATGTTCAATGATCCATAATTCTTTGACACCTATGTTGAGAAATTTCCCATTGGATTAAAACGAAATCTACATTTTATAACCTCCCATATTGGGAGAATATTAATATTACCCACTTATTAGATCCCATGAATATATTTAAAAATGTTTCATCTTCTTTATGGAGGCACATATCATCAAAACAAAGTGACACATTGGTTGTTAGGAAAGATATTATTACTTCAAAAACTAAAAAGAAACATTAGCCAAGAGGATTATAAAGTACATGATCATAGGCAGGCACGGGTCCCTCTAATTCATGGTATTTCAAAGAAGGTGATGTCCCATGGTGATGCAGGGATTCTGGGTTAAATCAGATCCCAACATATAATAAAAGCATGTACTTCCTTCAGCATTAAAATTCTCATAAAAATAACTCTTCATTAACCACACATCTGTAATTGCTCAAAGTATACATAAATAAAAAAGAGCTTATCCAAACAAAAATCTACTGAGATAAAATAACACAAAAAATCCTCGGCCAAATATTACAATGGAGAGCCTCTCCCAGCTCTTGGCCCTTTACAAAATCTCTTAAATCATTCCTCACTATCTCTGAATTCCTCACTTCTCACTCACGCTCTGTTTAATCTCTCATACAACCCTCCTATTTATAGAAAAATATGAATTTTTTTCATTCCATAAAATCCCCCACACAAATTTTCAACTAAATTTAAATTAGATTTTTCTAGTTTTGGACTCAACAAAATCCCATATATGGAATTCCTACTCCCTAGATTATCTATCTAATTCCATTTCACTCATATCCTTTAATTATTAAAGAATATATATACAATAATCCTCACCTTTAGATTTTCCTCCTAATTTATTAAAATAAACAATTTAATTAATAAAATAATTAAAATATCTCATCCCCCTTATTACATAATTAAATAATGAAAATTTGGCTTGGATGCTCCTGCATCAGACTCCCAAGGTTGAAATTAACCATGATCGCCTCATCATGTGCTTCGGATCTTTGTCTTCCTAGATCCCATATCTTATGCTGTAATTCTCCATTTGTTGCTGTTTTTGTTTATTGTTTTTCTCCAGGTCTCCACACTTTATGTTGCATTGCCCCACTAGCTATGCTTCGACTGTATTCTGTTGTCTTCCTCTTACTACTTCTTCTTTGTTTTACTACCGTTGTCTGCTTCTAGGATGATTTCATCACTATCCTCCTTATCAATAAAATTTCTATGTTCAATAGATCGTCTCCAGCATATGCAATAAAGCCTGTACTCACAAAACAATTATTAAAAAAAAAACATAAGGCCTCAGTGCCTCTTTCTCCTCTGGCAACATTTCAGTATGCTGCTCAGAAATTTCTTCTTCCATAAGCACATCAGTATGCTGATTTAGATCCTCCATGAGACTATCAGCTAGTCCCTCCTCCATATCATCTGTTTCAAGAATTTCTCCCTGTTCTGGTTCACAAAAATGAACTTCTTCAATTTGCTGAATAATTCCTACATCCTTATCGTCTGTTTCCTGATTATTAGTTAGGACAATTTCTTTGTCTTTCTCTTTCAGCGACTCACCCTGAGTATATATCCTCTGTTTTTCCAACTTCCTTCTTTGAATATCTAATTTTCTATATAACTCAACAATCTCAATTGGGGTAGAACTTGGAAACTTTACACAACTTTGCATACCATCACTTGTTGTTGACAAATCATCAGATGGACCTTCTTCCTCCGCTTCAATATTCTGTTGAATATTTCCATGAGACCCCTCTGTCTTCATTTCTTTCTCAGATATTTCTATCTCAATATCATTCTAAATAGATTTCTGATTTAGCTTCTTCTTCTTAACAAACTTCAAATTTTGTTCAACATGCTCGGATGTACCTACAATCATACACAAATCATTAGTATTAAAAACATAAGACCTTCTGGCCCCACTTGATGTTTTAGTTATCATATTCCCTTGCTACTCTGAATCCTTCATTTGATTCAGTTCCTCTGTAGATTTCTCTTCTGTCATATAATTACTTTTAGAAATTAATGGACCATATTCTGGCTCACATATCAATTCTTCCTTTAAACTAAGGAAATCTTCCTTCAATTGAACATTCACCCTATGCTCCCACTTCACTTGTAATCCATGCCATGTGACTTTCCTCTTCATACTCCATCCACATCTCTGGTTTACTTTACTTCTCCGTAACATTTCCATCAACAATTCAAGATGGAAATTTATCTCATCTCTCTCTCTCTGTCAATCTACTCTTGACTCATTCTCATGCCATTTGACTTCGCATATTCCTTCTCATTTCTTTTGCTATGGTATTCTTCAGAACCTCTGCAACGAAATTTAGTAGTAATATTTGACTATATCTTCATGAGTTCATCACTCACTCATCATGAGTTGTACTAAAGCCTATGCAAGAGCAAGTGCTCCCTACCCCACTTACCTCACCAATCCTCTCTCTGGACTTAGTCTTTGGCAAGCACTAGTTCTCTATTCTATAGAACCTCTTTGAGCATCCTCTTTGCTCCCTTTAGGCTTCAACTCATCTGCACTTTTTTAAGAACACAAATGTCCTTTTATCCAATCTCCGTTGGAATTATTTAGGGTTCTGCTCCAGACTTTGTTTTCATTTAGAAACTATTACTAGTCTCTTTCATCACTACTTTTAAAACTGTGATCTTCTTTTGCTGAGATCTTCACCTGTATGAAACCTGAATTCTGCAAATATCATCTTCAAACCAAAGTTAAAATGAAAAATATCAGCTCACCTTCAGGATATCTGTGTGATCTTGTTCCATCTCTCATCTGCACTGTATCTATATGTGTTATCATCTTTTAGATTCAAGTCTGACCTGCTTTTAATTTTTCCATCAAACATGCATTCTTTCCAATTCTCATTTAATTAAAAAAACATAATCTTCAAAAAAGAGCTATTGCCATTCACCCAACTTCACGCAAATTCCATTCACGCAAATGTCAAAACCCACATATTATGCATATAAAAATGCATTTTCAATTAAAAACCCCAAACTAAAGTTACCTTTCACAACTTGCTCATTCTCCCATGCATCTTGCACAAATAATTGAAATTGTCCACTTCTCTTAAGGCCCAGGCTTATCTTCATACCAAAAGGAATTGATTAACTCATTATTCTATCATTTTGTTTTCAATACAAACATTCCTTTATCCACACTATTCCATCAATATGGTTATCCATCACTACCAGCATTGCATTTAAACCAGTACTGAGCTAATGAAATATTTCATATTACACTGCATAAGTTGAATGTTGACTCGCACTATCTATAAACAATGAATAATGCAAATCACCAACCAATGAATAAAAAAACTCATTCGACTTTAAATTACACTCTTTACAACCATTCTTTTATATATATGACGCAAACCATCAATCCATACCACCGTTTGAAAGTAGTCACTAACCCACCTACGCAAGCATCTTACCATGCTACAGTACCACTGCACTGGTGTGATACTGTTCAGGAATGAAACCTCTTTCATATGGTAGCTTGACCACTTCCAAACATAGCATTTTCCAATCTCACAAAACAACAATGTTTCCATTTGGCAATCTGCACATCGGAAATTATAACATTGGCTACAACTGATATCAAGACGTAGGATTGACTATGGAATTGTCACATCTATCTACACAATTACTATAGAAACATCATAAATGTAAAAACATTTTTGCATATACAATCCATTTAATAAGACTTCTAACTATAAATTATAACTTTGTAATCTATCCGTCAACCAACCCTAGAAATTTCATCAAGGCTTGATGTTAATCACAGTTCGAAAATGCATTTAATCACAAGGGAGAGTACTTTGGATTTTTATTGATGTTTTAACATAGCACAACTTGTTATCAGACTTAGGCACAAACACGTTATCATTATCATTTAATATTGCATATGTGAATTTAATAATCGACCGTTCGAGATCTCTAGTTACCCGCCGGATGAAATCTCGGTGATCCCTGACAAATCTGTTCATTAAATAGAATATAGAAATATCCGTCCGGATGGCTTCTCGCACTCCTCGCCAATGCCATGTGTCCTCCTCCAGCGTTACCTACTGTACAGGAAATTAATTCGGGTGTTTACTATGCCATCGCGCCTCGACTTACTCGGAGGTATGCGAGGGAATGACCACCAGATGCCATTCTGCCCATGGGCCATTTCTCACTCTGCGGTTCCTCTTCCACGGCGCGCACCACAGCTTGGCTCCTTCTCGTCTTTTTCTGGCGTTCTCTGGACCGTGGTAAGTTAGCCATCGATTTTCTGCTGTTTAAGTCTCAGTTAAAATTTTCTATAACAGACCTGAGGTGTTATTTGTTTCGAATGCAATAGGGGAAGGGTTTATATATATGTTTTTATACAGGCAAGCTCCACCATAGCTGGCACGAGTCTAAGCTCTTCAGCTCGTAAGCCTTAAGCCTACAGTTCCACTCCACCATCGGCTATCGGAGGTAAGACTTCGCCTCCCATACCACAAGGCGATCTCTTCATAAGTTCAAACTTACGGTCAATGCATATATCTGTTTTAATTTCCATTCTTCCGTTGCCTTCCAGGAAGACTTGGTCTGGCTAGCGGGTTCAGTCTCCTCCACCAGGTGTGTGCAGATATAGACCCTCTATTATTGTGATACTCTTCACTCCCAAAAACTTATGGTCCATTCATTATTCCGAGGTTAACTAACAGCTTGTTAACGTATTGTTACAGGTGGGGTAACTATCGCTGAACCATAACTCTTGTCATGCGGAACTCAGTTTCGTTCAGACAGCTATAGTGACTATGTTTCCTTTTTCTACAGGTAATCCGCCGCTCTCACCGTCATGCAATCGTGGCATGAGTTGGCTTGAATTATCCTGCATGGGTCACCTAGCTTAGGGTTTTAGTCGATCTTACAGGGTTTTTAGAACTTTTCCCTTTTTGAACCTCGCCTCAAAGGGGTTTTACATATTTCAGAACATGCACTCAAATTTTTCCTTGGCTGTAAGTTTAATCTATGTTAATCATATTTGGTCACGTTCCATGGCGCTAAACGTTGTTGTATTGGAAGTCGATATCTCGACAAGAGTTTTTCCTTTCCTTTTATCGTCTGTTTGGCCGATAAGATTGCTCGGGACTATGCATGTTGTACTGTTTAATGTATAAATATATTTATATTTACCAAGTCGCTGGGAAGTGATTCTTGTTCTTTCACAATTTTGTTTACACAATGTTTAAGCAAAGTTTATCAGTTGTATGGTCGCTCTTGGTCTTTCCGCCCGGGGTTTACATATGGAGCTGGTTAATAGTTATCATTTTTCTTGGAACAAGATATCTGGCTCTCGGCTAGATTCTACAGGTCGTGAGCTTATATATTACGGTTGTGTATGGGTGATTCAGTTTCTATTTAACGCTATTATCTTTTCATATGATATATTCTTAGTAACTATCTGTTTACTTTTCTCCGTAGAGATGTTTGCTTCTGATTTTGGATAATCGACGGTTCTGCATACTTTCTGAGTATAGACAGATGTTATGGATTTTCTTGGTTCTCATTTCGATTCGGGTTATAAATGTCTACCTGGTTAAATCACTAGGTTTCCAACACCGACCGCCGATTCTTGGCCGAGTATAGCTGTTCAGTAAGAGAGCCGAAGCGGAATGGGGTTTCTAACCCTTTCCAGCTTTCAAGCTCATCATGAAATAATGTGTCTCTGCTAGAAGAATAAAAAGAAATTCTGAACCCTTTTCTTTCAACAATGAATTAAACAGTTAGTCCGCACGTTTGCCATTTGGCGTCCGTGCCGCATTGGAAATACTAGGTCTAATTTTTATTATTCCATGTCATTCAGGTTTCGTGTTTTACTAACTCCTCATAAAAGAAATCAAATGTAAACATTTCCTATGCCAACCTTTCGTTAACTACTCCAGAGATAATGTCTTGTTTACAGAAAGCATTTTATTCTCACATATCATTGTGCTATCTAGGCTAACTGTTATTACTTAGTTTAAAAGAACAGAACAATTTTTCCCTACACAGATTTTATGCTTACAAAGATTTCTTTAACTATCACAATAAAGAAACACTCAGATTATCTTAAGCATTCTCTGAATAACTACTAGCAATAAATAAACTTCCTGTAGCATAAAATTAGAGTCTTTCTATTTTACTTATCTGTTAGGAGATAATAACTCGTAAACTGTGGTCCTCCCAACCATCAAGGGAGGCAATGACTTCCTCCTCTTGCCCCCTAGCTCCAGAATATCAGTCGGTGCCACGGGAACAAAGAATACTCCTTCTGTTGTGACCTCTGGACGACCTATCCAGCCACAGACAGATAATTCTGGTTATATGGTTTGCAGAAACTGTTCTCCACTGGTCTTTCACCCAGCTCTAGAGATTACTGCATCTTACCCTTTACCAGAAATTCACAGAACCCCTATCCCTCTCCTGGGATTTTCTTTTATCCCTGGAGGGTAGGTAACTGTCTTCCAACTGTTCCCAACCACCCTCTATTCTTAGAAACTTTTCCAACAGTTTAAGAGATTCCCTTTTTATTTACTAACTCAGTAATGCAAAGTAAAATAATGTTTCTGAGTTTCTTTTACCAAAATAAAGTAAAAAAATAATAAAAATAAACAAATTGTCTTTTCATATTATTCATGGTAATTAACTCTAAATGAGGCTGTCACATCTCCCTCCCCTGGAAGTAACACTGTCCTCGGTGTTTTCAGCCCATCTCTGTAAAGAGTTCCGGGTAGGCTTCCTGCACAAATTTTTCATCGTCGCAAGTAGCTTCGTCAGGTCCAAAGTGCTTCCACTGCACTTTCACCTGGGTAAGTACTCTTTTATGGAGTTCAATGTCCCTACGATCAAGTATGCATAGCGGCTCTACCAGAAATTCTCCGTCTGGTTCTACCTGAAAGGAAGACAACAGGATTACCAATCAGTAGATTCAAATTTGATTCAATATCTCAGTTAGGACTTATTTCCATTCTATCTTCCTACCTGAATGTTTTTCCAATGTATTACATGGTTTTTATCATGCACATATCGCTTTAATAAGGACACATGAAACACATTGTGCACTTTAATATGAATAGGCAAAGCCAGCCTATAAGCTACTGGTCCCACCCTTTCCAGAATTTGGAAGGGTCCGCAGTAACGAGGGGCTAACTTGGCGCAAGAAGTCCACCTTAAGGTACTTCTTTTAGGCTTAATCCTGACATACACGTGGTCACCCACTCTGAATTCGCGATAAGATCTTTTCTTATCTGCAAAGACCTTTTTTTCGGTCCTGCGCGGCCTTCAAATTCTGCCTTCTTCTTTTTACCTCAGCTTCTAGCTCAACCAACATCTCCGGTCCCAACATTAATTTTGTCTCCAGACTGCTCCAGTTAATTGGTGTACGACAATGTCGTCCATATAGCGCTTCGAAGGGACTCTTTTTTAGAGACTCCTGATATCCGTTGTTATACGCAAACTCCACTAGGTGCAGGTAGTCTTCCGATTTAGCTGGCTGTCGCATTACATACATGCGCAACATATCCTCCAAAACATGGTTTACCCATTCTGTCTACCCATCCGTTTGAGGGTGATAGGCAGTGCTCAAGTGTATTTGAGTACCTAAACCTGAGAACAAGGTTTTCCAAAATGCAGAGGTAAACTTAACATCCCGGTCTGAAATCACAGTCTTAGGTATACCATGCAACCTGAAGATTTCTCTCATGAATATGTCTGCAATCTGCACTGTCTTGTAAGTGGATTGCACGGGTATGAAATGAGCAGATTTACTTAATCTGTCCACCACTACCATGATTGAATCATTCTTCTTCCTGGTTCGAGGTAAGCCTGTAATGAAGTCCAAAGAGATCACTTCCCATTTACATTCAGGAATGGGTATGGGCTGTAATAGCCCTGCTGGGTGCCGATGCTCCAATTTAACCTACTGGCACTCTAAACACTTGCTTAAATATTCCGCAATGTCTTTGCGCATGCTTGGCCATTAATACATCTTTCTAATTGCCGAAAGCATCTTTTGATAGCTGGGATGTCCAACATAGTTGCTGTGATGGTATTCGTCTAGGATTAACTCCTTAAGACTTACACGGTTAGGAACATAGGTTCTTCCGCGAAAAGTTAACATTTGTTCTTCATTGCTTCCATACTCAGATGGCTTACCTTGCTCTCTATCCGCTTCCATATGCTACCATAAGAACTTGTATTCTGGATCTTTTCGTGCTTCTTCTCTTAATTTCTCCGACAGCTGGCTTACAGGTTGGCTGAAGTACATTGCATAAATCCCATGCAATTTCCTGCTCAGGGCATCTACAACTCGGTTTTCTTTTCCCTTAACATGTTGTATGTCCATGTCAAATTCACTCAAGAAGGCATTCCACCTTGCTTTCCTAGAGTTTAAATATGCCTGCTTAAAATAGTTAGTCAAACTGTTATGGTCTGTTTTAAGTACGAACCTTTTTCCCAGTAGATAATGCCTCCACATTCGGAGAGCATGCACTACGGCCATGAGTTCTAGATCATAAGCAGAGTACTTTTTTTCACGTTCTCTTAATTTTCTGGACTCATAGGCTATTACCTTGCCTTCTTGCGTTAATTACTGCACCAACTCCCTCCTTGCTGGCATCGGTACACACCACATAATCTTTGCTGGGGTCAGCAACCTTCAGCACTGGTGCTGTGGTTAAGAGATATTTCAGCTTCTCAAAGCTGTTCTGACATTCATTCGTCCATTTGAAAAGTTTTCCTTTCTTTTGTAAGGATGTAATAGGATAGGCAATCTTAGAAAACCCTTCAATGAACCGCCTGTAATATCCAGCCAGGCCCATAAATGATCTGATATCTGCCACATTCTGTGGTACTCTCCACTCCATGATAGTTTTAATATTTTCGGGGTCCACTGCTATCCCTTCAGCTGTCACTACATGACCCAAATACTGGATTTCTGACTTAAAGAAATCGCACTTGCTGAATTTAACGTATAGCTGATGCTTCCTTAGTATTTCCAATACTATTCTCAGATGCTCCTTATGTTCTTCCTTGCTCTTTGAGTAGATCAATATGTCGTCTATGAAAACGAATACAAAGCGATCTAGAAACTGATGAAAAATGCCATTCATCAACCTCATAAAGGTTGCTGGTGCATTTGTCAATCCGAAGGGCAATACCACAAATTCATAATGCCCATATCTGGTGCGGAATGTTGTTTTGCAAACATCCTCATCTTTGATTCATATCTGATGATATACAGACCTCAAATCTATTTTAGAGAACACTTTGGCACCTCTCACCTGATCGAATAGATCATCGATTCTGGGTAGAGGATATTTATTCTTCACTGTCAGCTTGTTGAGTTGTCGGTAGTCCATACACATACGTAAGGTTCCATCCTTCTTTTTAACAAAGAGGACTGGTGCTCCCCAAGGTGACACGCTTGGGCGGATATATCCTTTATCTAACAACTCTTGCAGCTGCATTTTTAACTCTGTTAATTCTGGTATACTCATTCTGTAAGGTGCTCTTGACACAGGAGAGGCTCTGGGTAGCAACTCAATAGTGAAATCAATATCTCTTTTAGGCGGCAACCCTGGGATGTTTTCTGAAAACACATCCAGGAATTCCTGTACCACAGGAATGTCTTTTATATTTGCTGCCTTTCCCTTAGATTCAGCATACCATACTTGAATTGCGTACAACTGACATCCCTTTCGGATACACTTGCTCATCTGAAATGCTATTATGGGGCGTAATTACACAGGCTTTTAATTCCTTTAATTTCCTTATGCGTACCATCTAGCGCTCTATAATAAATTGTCTTTTCCTTACAGTCTACCAAGGTCTAGTGTTTTTCCAGCCAGTCCATTCCGAGTAACACATCATACGATCCTAATGGCAGAATATTTAAATCTACCTGCAACTGTTGTTCTGTAACCTCCAGTATGCATTCAGCAATTTTCGCAGTCACTTTGCGTTTTGCTCCAGTAGCTAGTTGAACTAACCTGGAGTTTTTAAATTTCTGTTCTTTTAACTTACACATCTCCACTAGTTTAGGACTTACATAGCTTAAACTAGCTCCAGGATCTACTAAAATAGATACAGGTTTAGAAAGTATAGTACCTTCCAGTTCAATCATTGTGGGTTGAAAGTCAGCCTGTCGATCCTCCAAGGCTGCGTTTATACGTGGTATATTCTGCGCCACGTCCCCCACTGTTGATGCTTCCTGCAAGTTTGCCACAGATTCATTCTTTTTCCGTTGTGGACAGTTCTTATAGTAGTGTGCTTCCCCATAGCCCCAACACTGTAGGGGAGGCTTAGAATTCTGCCCTTGCTCTGGTTTTCTTGATGCTTCGGTGGGTTTTTCTTAAGTTGGCCACCTGATCCTTTGATGGTTCCTGTTAAACTATTTTCTGCCAGCGTTCCGTCCTACCCCTTTAAAGTGGTTTCTTTTGCTGCTTTTAAAACTAGAGGAATTCTTCTGATTTTTCTTGGGCTGCCAACCCTTTCCACCATCCCCTTTGGTCTTATACTGCTGGTAACACATGCGTGCTTTCCGGACAACTTCATCCATCATTTGGGGATTAACAAACTCTATTCTTTCCCTCATGGGGGCAAGCAAACTACTCAGAAATCTCTGTACCTTGGCTTTTTCCTCTCTGAGGTAAGGTACATAGCGTAGCAAGGAAGTAAATTTTGTGACATACTCATCCATAGTCATTTGACCTAGCCGAAGATCATGAAATTCCTTGGCTTTATCATCATAAAATCTTTCTGTTAGATATTTATCCTTGAAGCACTGCTGGAATGATTCCCACGTAATGCCCCGCTCATCGATACTGCGAAAATTTTTCACCTCCTCCCACCACAGGGTGGCTTTCTCTCGCAGTTGGTATATAGCCAATCTGGCCTTCAGATTTCTGCTATACTCATATACCTGAAAATATCTATTGATGTTAATCAACCATGCTTCAGCTGCTTCCTCCACCTCGCCATCAAACATTGGTGGCTTAATCTTGCGGAACTCCCCCTGCAGTTCAACTTTCTGCCTCTTATGATCTTGCTGATCAGACAGATTTTCTGATTCTACCTCATTATTATTATGGTTTTTTCTCCTGTGAGAGTAACTCTTTTCAATCTTTCCATTGGTGTTGTTTCTGGTTTGCTGGTCTTCTGCTTCCGTTGATAATTCTTTTTCTACACTGGGTTGTCGCATCTCCTGATTTTTTTTATCAGATATACTCTTCAGAATCTTTTCCTGGTCTTGCAGCAAATTTTCATTGTCCTTCTGGACTCTCATCATCTCCTCTTGTAACTGTTGTACAGTGTTTAGCAGAAACACAATTTGTTGCTGCTGTTCTTCCAGCAATTTACTCGTTTTTTGATGCTGCTCCACAGTTAGTTGAACCCACATTTCTGGGTCATAACTATTGGACCTTGAGTCTCATTTGGTTGTGATTGAGATGCTATATCTTCCCTCATATATTTTTCTTCTTCTCAGTGCACTAATATAGACACAACTTTGTTAGTAGACCCTTAGGTTTCCAGTGTAGTAACCGGCTCTAATACCACTTGTCACATCTATCTACACAATTACTATAGAAACATCATAAATGTAAAAACATTTTTTCATATATAATCCATTTAATAAGACTTCTAACTATAAATTATAACTTTGTAATCTATCCATCAACCAACCCTAGAAATTTCATCAAGGCTTGATGTTAATGACAGTTCGAAAATGCATTTAATCGCAAGGGAGAGTACTTTGGATTTTTATTGATGTTTTAACATAGCACAACTTGTTATCAGACTTAGCCACAAACACGTTATCATTATCATTTAATATTTCATATGTGAATTTAATAATCGACCGTTCGAGATCTCCAGTTACCCGCCGGATGAAATCTCGGTGATCCTTGACAAATCTGTTCATTAAATAGAATATAGAAATATCCATCTGGATGGCTTCTTGCACTCCTCGCCAATGCCATGTGTCCTCCTCCAACGTTACCTACTGTACAGGAAATTAATCTGGGTGTTTACTATGCCATCGCGCCTCGAATTACTCGGAGGTATGCGAGGGAATGACCACCAGATGCCATTCTGCCCATGGGCCATTTCTCACTCTGCGGTTCCTCTTCCACGGCGCGCACCACAGCTTGGCTCCTTCTGGTCTTTTTTCGGCGTTCTCTGGACCGAGGTAAGTTAGCCATCGATTTTCTGCTATTTAAGTCTCAGTTAAACTTCTATATAACAGACCTGAGGTGTTATTTGTTTCGAATGCAATAGGGGAAGGGTTTATATATATGTTTTTATACAGGCAAGCTCCACCATAGCTGGCACGAGTCTAAGCTCTTCAGCTCGGAAGCCTTAAGCCTGCAGTTCCACTCCACCATCGGCTATCGGAGGTAAGACTTCGCCTCCCATACCACAAGGCGATCTCTGCATAAGTTCAAACTTACGGTCAATGCATATATCTATTTTAATTTCCATTCTTCCGTTGCCTTCCAGGAAGACTTGGTCTGGCTAGCGGGTTCAGTCTCCTCCACCAGGTGTGTGCAGATACAGACCCTCTATTATTGTGATACTCTTCACTCCCAAACACTTCTGGTCCATTCATTATTCCGAGGTTAACTAACAGCTTGTTAACCTATTGTTACAGGTGGGTTAACTATCGCTGAACCATAACTCTTGTCATGCGGAACTCAGTTTCGTTCAAACAGCTACATTGACTATGTTTCCTTTTTCTATAGGTAATTCGCCGCTCTCACCACCATGCAATCGTGGCATGAGTTGGCTTGAATTATCCTGCATGGGTCACCTAGCTTAGGGTTTTAGTCGATCTTACAGGGTTTTTAGAACTTTTCCCTTTTTGAACCTCGCCTCAAAGGGGTTTTACATATTTCAGAACATGCACTCAAATTTTCCTTGGCTGTAAGTTTAATCTATGGTAATCATATTTGGTCGCATTCCATGGCGCTAAACGTTGTTGTACTGGAAGTCGATATCTCGACAAGAGTTTTTCCTTTCCTTTTATCGTCTGTTTGGCCGATAAGATTGCTCGGGACTATGCATGATGTACTGTTTAATGTATAAATATATGTATATTTACCAAGTCACTGGGAAGTGATTCTTGTTCTTTCAGAATTTTTTTTACACAATGTTTAAGCAAAGTTTATCATTTGTATGGTCGCTCTCGGTCTTTCCGCCCGGGGTTTACATATGGAGCTGGTTAATAGTTATCGTTTTGCTTGGAACAATATATCTGGCTCTCGGCTAGATTCTACAGGTCGTGAACTTATATATTACGGTTACATATGGGTGATTCAGTTTCTATTTAACGCTATTATCTTTTCATATGATATATTCTTAGTAACTCTCTGTTTTACTTTTCTCCGTAGAGATTTTTTCTTCTGATTTTGGATAATCGACGGTTCTGCATGCTTTCTGAGTATAGACGGATGTTATGGATTTTCTTGGTTCGCATTTCAATTCCTGTTATAAATGTCTACTTCGTTAAATCACTAGGTTTCCGGCACCAGCCACCGAGTCTTGGCCGAGTATAGCTGTTCAGTAAGAGAGCCAAAGCGGAATGGGGTTTCTAACCCTTTCCAACTTTCAAGCTCGTCATGAAATAATGTGTCTCTGCTAGAAGAATAAAAAGAAATTCTCAACCCTTTGCTTTCAACAATGAATGAAACAGTGAGTCCGCACTTTTTCCATTTGGCGTCCGTGCTGTATTGGAAATACTAGGTCTAATGTTTATTATTCCATGTCATTCAGGTCTCGTGTTTTACTAACTCCTCATAAAAGAAATCAAATGTAAACATTTCCTGTGCCAACCTTTCGTTAACTACTCCATAGATAATGTCTTGTTTACAGAAAGCATTGTATTCTCACATATCATTGTGCTATCTAGGCTAACTGTTATTACTTAGTTTAAAAGAACAGAACAGTTTTTCCCTACACAGATTTTATGCTTACAAATATTTCTTTAACTATCACAATAAATAAACACTCAGATTATCTTAAGGATTCTCTGAATAACTACTAGCAATAAAAAAACTTCCTGTAGCATAAAATTAGAGTCTTTCTATTTTACTTATATGTTAGGAGATAATAACTCTTAAACTATGGTCCTCCCAACCGTCAAGGGAGGCAATGACGTCCTCCTCTTGCCCCCTAGCTCCAGAATATCAGTCGGTGCCACGGGAACAAAGAATACTCCTTATGTTGTGACCTCTGGACGGCCTATCCAGCCACAGACAGACAGTTCTGGTTATATGGTTTGCAGAATCTGTTCTCCACTGGTCTTTCACCCAGCTCTAGAGAATACTGCATCTTACCCTTTTCCCAGAAATTCACAGAACCCCTATCCCTCTCCTGGGATTTTCTTTTATCCCTGGAGGGTAGGTAAGTGTCTTCCAACTGTTCCCAACCACCCTCTATTCTTAGAAACTTTTCCAACAGTTTAAGATATTCCCTTTTTATTTACTAACTCAGTAATGCAAAGTAAAATAATGTTTCTGAGTTTATTTTACCAAAATAAAGTAAACAAATAATAAAAATAAACAAATTGTCTTTTCAGCTTATTCATGCTAATTAACTCTAAATGAGGCTGTCACAGGAATTCATGTAATTCCTCTATGGCTAAGTCACTTATGCAAGCATCCCACGATGCTGCGTTGTATTTTATATCAGGGAGTTTAATAAGGACGTTGCAAACACTTCACGTCTGCACATAACAAACACTTCAAGGCTATGCACATAGCAGGTCTTCACGCAGAATGGTGCTTCACCAACGAAATTCACGTAGCCTTCTAACAGCCCGTGACTTCGATGCCATACGCTACAACTCTATACAGTAACAATTTTAATGTTGGCTCATTGGCTCCCTCTACTTGCTAAAGTTGATCTTTACAATTCGACTACATTGCCTTGTCTTATGTGGAGTGTAAATTGTCTCCCTTAGACTAACACGTCTTTGCAGGTATTAACACTGCGTTAACAGTTCGATCCAGCTTCATTAGCGGACGCGTTCCATTCTTTCCTTCTTCGGCGTTCCATTCTTTCCTTCTTCGAATTCCATCTGTTGCTTTCAACTCAAGCAACCTGAAACTACTTTTGTTGCAAGCGTTGTTCCAAACGTACACTATTCATACTCTCACACCATTCATATACGCACATATATATAATTGCAAAGAATAAATTCACTCACTTATCTCTTGTCCGTGGTTGCATAGATTAATCTGATCTTTAGCTCTGATACCAAATGATGCAAGGATTCTGGGTTAAATCACATCCCAGCATATAATAACAACATCTACTGCCTTCAGCATTAAAATTCTCATAAAAATAACTCTTCATTAACCACACATCTGCAATTGCTCAAAGCATACATAAATAAAAGAGATCTTATCCAAACACACATCTACTGATATAAAATAACGCAACAAATCCTCGACCAAATATTACAATGGAGAGCCTCTCCCGGCTCTTGGCCCTTTACAAAAGCTCTCAAATCATTCCTCACTCTCTTTGAATTCCTCACTTCTCACTCACTCTCTATTTACTCCCTCATACAACCCTCCTATTTATACAAAAATATGAATTTGTTTCATTCCATAAAATCCTCCACACAGATCTCAACTAAATTTAAATTAGATTTTTCTTGTTTTGCACTCAACAAAATCCATAAATATAATATTAATATGTATTTATAATAAATTATATTTTTCGCTAAAAAATAAATTATCTACAAATTATATTTTTCACTAACTAATAAATATAATAATAATATGTATTTATAATTTTTTCAAAGCCATTCCATGGTTTTGTTCTCTAAAAATGAGTTATTTTTATTTTTAAATCATTTGTCTAATAATCCAACCTAAGAAATATCATAGTAAATTTTAATTAAATTATATTATAACTATAGTTATATTATTATAACTTAAAAAAAATTAACAAAAGTACTTTCATAATAAATTAACATTAATATCTTACATTTGTTCTAAAAAAAAATTAACAATAAAACGAAATGTTAGGTTAATATTAAATATAATGTTCCTAATATAATATTATATGGAATGGTGTGTCACTCAGAGTGTTTATTTTTCTCATATGTCATTTATTATGTACAAGTATGAAAAATGCATTTTCCACATACATTTAATAATATAATCTGTTTATTATTAATGATACATATAAATGGATCAAGACGATTATATAAATATATTAGACTTATAAAAATATAACATTTTCATTTTATTTTAAATAAAATATATTATACTTTGTCATAGTGTATTTAAATTTAAATTGACGTTAATTTTAAGATAATAAATATAATCATGTTTATTTTGAAATATGAATTTTAAAATTTAAACTTATTATTAATAATTATTAATTGAATGATATGAATTTAATATTTATAGAACATTTACTTTAGTAGTAGTCACATATTAAAGTTTTAGATTTATTCCAAAGATAGTTATAGATTTTCTATTATTTTAATTAAATTGATTAATTAAAAAAAATAGTATTAGTAAATTATGGTATTAGGCATTATATTGTAACAAAGCATCTTTATGGTAAAATGGAATTGAATCTAGCTCATTACAAATCTTGTTACATGGTTTTTAAAATGTATATATATTTAGCTCATATATTAATTATTTTTATAAGTAACTCAACAGTATAAATTAAATAGCTAATAAATGTGAATACCTATCAATCCATAATAAACATGAAAGTGTTTACTTGATAATACATATAGTATTGTTAAAATTAAAAATTTCATAAAAATAACTAAATTATAACTTTATTATTATTATTATTAAATGAATTAATATATAAGTTATACATATATCATTGAAAGAACATGGAACAAGATTCTTATTTATGGAGATTTACTCCCACTTTACCATACAAAATTATTAATGTGTAAATAGACCTTGTTACTATACCAAAGACCAATACCGGGGCTTATGAACACCACATGCCCAAAAAAATATAATTCATTTCACATGGCACCTGTTCATATGGAATTTATTTAATTAATGAATTTAATTGAACGTTTCTTTAGATAATTAATTTAATTAAAAGAGAAAAAAGGGCATAACTACTGTGGAGATAAATATAAACCTATGATTTGTGTATATTACTATGAATATTCTAGAAAATTTCATGGAAATTAAGTTAAAATTCGAAAGCCATGTTCCAATCTAGACATACCTATCTACATGATGATGATGATGATGATGATGATAAAGTTATAATTTAGTTAAATTTAATTATTTTTTTAAACCACCGAAATATGAATATAGCACAAGGTAAATATTTGGTTTACATCTACTTTGACCAACCATTTAATTTATATAAATTTTCTAATTAATTTTTATATATAAAAAAATTGGTTACAAATATTTATACAACTAATTATAAATTAGTATCAGAATACTTTGTCACAATTCCCCTTTATTGAAAATGCATGATAATAAGTCACATTTGAAAATATATCGCATGAGTTTTTAGAAAAATATTTAGGTTATTTAAAGGTAAAAAAGTATATATTTAAGTTATTCAATGCTTAGTCTTAACGCGTGAGGCTTGTTGGCAAGTGTGCTAAGGTGTTTGTACCTTTGTCGAGATCACAAGATCAAACCTAGTATTACTAGTGCCTTGTACTTAGAGGGTTCAATTATAGCATAAACAGCTTAGGGGCTATGAAATTGCACCTAGAGATTATAGTGGCAACAATAAAAAAAATTAAAACCTAAAAACAAAAAAAATTAACAAAATCAGTTTTAAAAGAATCAACAAAAACTACTAAATATAATGATATTATAATAACTATAAATATTTTTGAGAAAATAAACAAAAATAAGTAACCACTCTATGTTCTTTTCAATAAAACTACACCAATAATAATAATAATAATAATAATAATATATATATATATATATATATATATATATATATAATTATTAAAATTATTATAATGATATTATAATAACTATAAATATTTTTATAAAGAACAAAAATAAGTAACTGACTTTATGTTCTTTTTCAAATAAAAACTATTCATTATAATAATAATAATACATATATATATATATATATATATATATATATATATATATATATATATATATATATATATATATATATATATATATATATATTAAAATTATTTGTGTTTATAAAGGATTCATGTTATTATTATTAAATTATGTGATAGATATTGTATTTATTTTAATTAGAATAATATATAATAAATATGAAATGAGATATAAAAATTTTGTCATTTAATAGGTGCTACTTCTAACATGATCATTAGCAAGGTAATATAATAGTCTTTAAATATTTTTTTTAGTCATTTTTATAAATACATTGATAGATACAATGTAAGAATGTATAGCATATAGCAATTATTATTATAATTTTCAAAAATAAGTTAAATTATGAATGGATTTGTATATATTTATTTTAGATTAGATTAGCTTACACAAATTTTAACTAAATTTAGATTGATTTAATTAATAGATACTATGTAAGAATGTATAGCATATAATAATTATTATTATAATTTCCACACTAAGTTAAATTATGCATGGATTTGTATATATTTCTTTTAGATTAGATTAACTTATACAAATTTTAAGTAAATTTTGATTGATTTACCTAAAAATGTCATAATGCAACTAATAATTTTAATCTTGAATTTCATAGTTCAACATATGGTATATATAAGATTTAGTTTCTTTTTGGTGATAAATATTTACAAATGATAAAAGAGACTTACTATTCTTGAATCCAACCTCCAACCTCATCATATTCTTTCCAAATTCATTATTATTGCAAATCACATTATATTAATCTAACTAAATATAATAATTAGATGTGATTTCATTATAATTAAAAATCTATATATACCATTTTATTGAAGAAATATATATATATATATATATATATATATATATATATATATATATATATATAATATCAAAAATTTATTTTTACTGAAGTTAATTTATGAAAATTATCAATATTATATTTTTTATAAAAAAGAAACTATATTAAAAATAGTTTTTTCAAATACAATTCATATAAATAAAAATAATATAAAATAAAATACATTGTGACATAATTATGGTCACAAACAACTTAAAATATAATACTATTTCTAACATATCATAAAACTTTATCACAAACAACTTTAAGATATAATATCATTTCTCACTTATCATAAATCTTGGAAAATAATGCCACCATTGAAAAGGAATGTCATCTTTATATAGAATGAATTATTTTTATATATTGATTTATTATTTATGTTTAAAAAAAAAATCAAATTAAAATATTATTTTTATAAAAACAAAAATTATTTTATTATATATAAAATATTTTGATAACTATGAATAAATTTTATTTACCATTATATGTCGTATTATCAAATTATATCATAAACCCACATTATTATCATATTATCAATCTAAATCACACTTCAAGAAAATGGCACGAATAGTTCATAAAAGACAAAATCACATTAACATGTCTAACAAATTATACATCAAGTAAGTGGCTTCTGCATCCACCAAGTCAACTTATAAAGATACCTTTAATGTGGTTGATATTATGAGGAGACCTTTGGAGCAATAATTTATAATTTTGAAATTTTATATTCATATATATGTTTCAATATATATTGAAGTCGATTTGGATTTCTGTTTTATAGAAATTAGCATATGAATATAACATTTTTTTTCAAATAATTAAAAAATTTAAAAATATAAATTGAGTTTTTAAAAAGTTATTAATAAAGATTAAAATATTTATATCAGTAATAATATTATTGAAAATATTATAATTATAATTTTATATATTTAATTCTAAAATGAAGTTGAAAAATATATTTTCTATATAAAATTAATTAAAAAATAAATTAAATAAATCATTTACTCTTTTGGGTTGTGTTTATGAACAATGAAAATTTTATTTAAATAATATTATAAAGATGAAAACTTTTATTAATTGAATGTGTATGTTTTTAGCATTTTTTAGGAACATAGGATTCATACACCGTTAAAAAATCTTGATAACAATGTATAGATTTGTATGAAAAATTTAATAAAAATAAACGATTAAATTTTTTTATTAAAATAGGTTTTTAGCTTAAATAAATGTATTGAAAATAATTAATAAAACAATTCTAAAAAAATCATTTCAAAACTTTGAAATTAGAATATTTATTTTTGTTGAATATATTAAATCCTTCCTAAATTAAATATTGATGTTTTAAAAATTAATATAATTATGATATTTTAAACATTATTATTTGTTTAAATGTTTATTTGGGTTATATAAATAATATATAATATTATAATCATTAAATTTAAATCCTTTTTAAATTAAATATTGGTATTTTAAACATTAATTTAATCATAGTATTTTAAACATTATTATTTCTTTAAAAAACAATTGGATATATAACTAATATACAATATTATAATAATTTAATTTTTTATTTAAAAATTGAAATCAAAATAAATAAATATTATTTTATATTTTATATGTATAGTTTGTGAAATTTTTATTTTTTATTTTTATTTTTATCTTCTATTCTTGAGGAGTAGCCAGACAAAAACATCTAAACTTTCACCGGAGCTACCATAAGAATTGTCTATATGGATAAGCCAAAGCTTCCTACCTCTCATGCCTTAAACTTCCAAAGGCATGATGTTTCCCTTTGCTTCCCCAGAGCAATGTTAATGTTATGTATAATATACTTCAGATAAATTCTAAATATATCATGTAGGTCACCTATGCAGTCATCCTGCAACTTCTCAAAATTTATCTACATATTCATAGTAGTTTTGATCCCTCCAAGCTGTTGATTGATGGCTCTTAGTTTACTGGAGGTATCTTATTATTATTTCTCTCGACCCTCAGTGCGCTCTGCAAAAAAATTCCCATCATGGTCTTAACCTTCCAAGTTGTTTCCAAGGTTTTGTGGTAGAGGGTCGTTTAGGTCCTAGTCTCACAAGTGGAAATAATTGAGTTGAACTCATATTCAATTTGACTATCATGGATAAATCTCCTCTATTGGTGCACCTAATTCTCCCAAACCTTCACCAATTCTTTTCCTTTTGGAGGTACAGTGGAGTGGAACACCTTTGTTGCTTCTCTCACAGCTATTTCCATGCGGGTGTGTTTGTTACTTCCCTCCCCTTTTTCCTTTGCCATGGGCCTTCCCCTTAGCCTTCCCACTGAATATATTACTCTTCCCATCCTCATATTGATTGCCTCAATTAGCCTTTCCCACTCAAAATCATATATTTACAATACCCTAATTCTCCACCAATTCTCAATTTTCGAAAACAACTCAGTACAAATGTCCCACTCAAAATCATATACTTACAATACTGTAATTCTCCACCAATTCTCAATTTCCAGAAACAGCGCAGTACAAATGTCCCACTCAAAATCATATATTTACAATACCCTAATTCTCCACCGATTCTCAATTTCCAAAATCAACACAGTACAAATGGCGTGAAGCCAATAATTTCAAGCCCTTATGGCTAGACTGCCCTATCCTTCCTCCTTTTTGGGGCTTACCATCCCACTCTTCAATGGGATTGTCTTCTCGTGTGAGCTTTATCCATATCACCCTTTCATTCATCATTCTTATATAATTTGACAGGATCATTATCACCATTTTTTTCCCTTTGTATGTATCCTCCGTAGTTCTCTTACTTTCCCACCCCTCGATCTCCTTTTTACCAATTTTTAACTATCCTACATTAAAAATCTTGATATAAGTGTTCATAACCTTACATTTTTTCACTGCCACCTTATCCATGCAATTTTGCAGCATGTCCCATCTCTTTCCTTGTTTTTCTATTGCTTTATCTTCCATAATATATGATTTATTTAAATGTGGAAGCATATGGAGCTGTACTTCGGGCATATCCCACCTCTGCGTTTTACTCCATTCTGGCTTCGAGGGAGTTGTCCTTTTCTGCGATCCTCCGATAGTTTTCTCTTAGTTATCCCTCCCTAAGATCTGAGGATGCCACATCCTGATACATTGGTGAGGTTGTAGTGTCTTTGTTGACCAACCTATTGGCCACCACATTTGTTGACCTTCTAACTAGGACTAATTCCACTATTACAAGACTAGTTAGATGTTGTTGAGTGCACTAGGATAATTGTGTCAGGCTCGAGTTTCTTGTTACCTTGCTCTCCTGTGAGTGAAATTGCAGCCTCCTTGTCGCTTGGACGATAATCATCAAATCCAGCTTTACAGTAACATTGAACATCCTTTCTTTTACCAAAATTTTTAACCCTTGTTCCAGGGAAACGAATTAAAATGAATTTTCAGAAGCATGTCCCAGGTTAATGAAATATACACTGCAAATATGCCCTTTCCAGTCTACTATAACCCCCCATAACCCTTTTGAGGTTTCCCTTTGAATCCCCATCAAAATTTAGCTTGAAGAATCCTTGGAGGGAGGAACCTATATTGATGAACCCATTTGTATTGGATATTCCCTAGAACAAGATACTTGCATACCACGACTATCCAATTCCAGTAATTTTAGGATTCTTACCACCTGCAGTAAAGGTTGCTCATAGTTAACCTTTACTCCTCTACTCATTACCAGTTCCTTCAATTGGTGCTAAATTAATTCAACGAGGTGTGCTGGAGGGAGCTTCTTGTTCTGGAAAATTCGTTGGTATCATTCCTTCTAGACATCCCAACTATAAATCCTGGGCTCAGTGACCAAATGAGATTTACCATTTCATTATGAGTGTATTTCTATCACCATTTTCTAATAGTATCCTATATGTTATCCATGATTCTATCAGTTTTACTAAAAAAAAGATTCAACGAGTCCGAGATAATAGAAGTATAACTACGTGTGTTCAATAATTGGTTCAAATTCTACTCACATTTGCAAAGATAACGCCATAAATCCCCAACAAAACCTCTTTTTGCCATATTTTCTCATGTTAGAATTTTCCTATGCAAAATTAGCCACATGAAAGTTTTAATTTCATGTTATTGTCAAGCCCAACTCTAACTCTTTTATTTAGGTAATAAGCCCTAGGGGCCTAGTGAGAGTCATAGTTAGTTAGAGAGTCAATAAAGCTCATAACAAATTATACACATTAATAACACTACAAGGAAAATACCTTTTAGCGAAGGTTATAAAGAGGTTTTTAGTGTTATAAAATTGGCCAAAATTATCAAAAAAATATTGTCCACAACATTCGTTTTTTGTAACGGAGGTTTTGGCGAAGCTTTTAACGTAATTTCAACACAACTAAAAAAACACAGCGACCATAGCTTATTACGGATGTTTTTTTCATTGGTGTGCTACTGAGGTGTCAACACACCAGTGCGTGTGATCTAGAGGGTCCGCCCGAGGCGGTCGAAGGTACATGCACCGGGCCGTAAAGGTCTAAAACTGCATTGGATGCACTGTAGGTGATACAATGGATGAGGCCGTTCTAATTGGTATTGGGGTTTTTGCAGTGCCCATAGGTTGTATCAATGGATCGGTTCATAGTATTATAGAAATGCACTGGTGCGCAGTATCACACAAACACACCGATTGTTGTAATTCGTATTGGTATTTGTGTAGTACCCATAGGTCATACAAATGCACTGGTGAGTAGTGTCACATAAACACACCAATTCTATCGCACAAACGCATCGAGAGTTATAATTGGTATTGGTATTTGTGCAGTGCGCGCAGGTCATAGAAATGCACCGCTGCGTTGTATCATACAAACACACCAGTTTACAGTAAGTGACATGCTCTGGTATTCATTCTTTATTTTTTAGAAACATCGACCCCTCATAGTGCAATTATTGTGATTTTTTAAATTAATTATTCATCAAAATTCAACACATATCTTATAACAATATTCATACTAATTAAATTTTTATTAATGCATTTGAACGTGATGTTTGGATTAATTTGTTATATCATATCATAATTATTATCATTTTTTAAATCCATTATTCATCAAAGGACGACGCATATCATATAACAGTGTTCATATCAATTAAATTTTTATTAGTGCATTTGAATGTGATGTTTGGATTAATTTATTATAACATATCATCAGATTCACATCTCTTCATTATAATACTTAATAATCCATAAATTTAATCAGTGGTGTTTGTAACCCCCCCCAATTCATGTGATTTCATTTTAAAGTTAGATACTTGAACTATACATCCTAAGGGGAGTGGACCCCAAAGGATGATTATTTTGTGAATGTAATTAAACATTTAGCTGAGGAAATGAATAAATTATTGTGGTGCAAATTGACCAAAAATGAGATAATGAGATCACTTGCAAAATCTTTGAGGATGGATGATGCAAATAATTCCCCACAATCTTTCAAAAATCCTTGAAAGATAGTAAGTTTTAAAATTAGATTTTGAGGAAAAATCTGAATTTCCCCAATGATGAGAAAAGTAGTTGGGAAGAGGTAAAAAGCTTCTGAAAAAGCCTAGGAAAAGCATAAAATGCCTTATTAAGAACTTGGGAAGCCTAGGCAAACAGGAATAAAAGCATCCTGATATTCCGGACGCAGAATTAGAAACAGGCTTTGGGGAGTAAAAGCTTAAATAAGCTGCCCTAGAACAGATTGAGGTTGGTCTGTTCTAGGAGATTGATCTCAGCTCGGGGGTGAGTCCTGGGAGACAGAAGGATTCTAAGGTTGGGAGGTTGGTCATTTGCAAGAAGTGGTATGTTCCAAATTCTACAGATGTTTTACTTCATATAGTATGAATTGGCTACATATAAAATCTTGTTGTATACTAGACACATAAATTCTACATTTAACAGAGTTTCTTATAAGAAGTTTATCCTTGCCACTCTGTATGGTTGTAGAATTCAATCTGTGAAGTAGAATTCCACATAGTCTCTAAAACAGTGAATGGGTTAAACCTGTAGATAATTAACTTTACACAGAGCATGAATCAATAACTTAACTTTAATCTGCTTCTGTTTCTTATAATGATTTTAGTATCTGCGTATAGGTGCATGAAAATGTGAAATTTCTATTGTATAGTGGAAAGCAATAGTAAAAGATTGGCAATCTACCCTGTGCATGAAAGAATGACCAGATAGATTTTATAAATCTGAGGACAGAGTACAAGTTGCTTGCTGGGGTCAATTAAACTTTATTGACTTCTAAATTTCAAGTCTAGAGGAAATTTTATTGTAAAACTTGGAGTAACCATAATTACTGCCATTAAAATTCTGAAACAAAATAAACTTCAGGAAGATACTACTAGACTATAGAACATAAGCCAGAGTTTAAACTAGTCTAGGCAACGAAGAATCTATGCTGCACCAATACCACAACAAACTAATTATGCACACCAAGAGATATATGGTAGTGGATGAATAGTTAATCTTTTAATATAAACCTCTGTATATAAATGAGAGTTCAAAAAGCTGCCAGGTATTGACTTAATACTTTAAGTTAGTTGTCCTAAAGCTTCCACAGAAATATGGGGGAAATCCAGATAAGAGTATTTGTAACTATTATGAAGCATCAAAAAATTTATGATTTTATTCACTGTCACAGTTGTCCAATTAAATTCAAAGCAACATTTATTATTATTAAAGGGACTGCTAACATATGGTTGCACAGGGACTATATATGCATGATGATTCAGCATATTAAAATAACTACAAACTTCGTTGACATCATTTAAATCTTCTTGGAATATCAGTCATAGACAAGATTGCAGGCACTCCTTTAGCATTATGATCTCAAAGTACGTTACGAGATGATAAACATTAATTCAAAAGAATGAGAAAATATAAAGAGACTTCTCTGCACTGGATATATTGAGCGAAAGGGAGAGAATGGGGAGTCAAACGAAGAAAAAAAACCCAACCAAAGGCACATGAAACGAGATGCAATTATTTATTCCTTCGTTCATAATTAATGTAACTCATTAAAACGAGGGCGGTTCACGTATCAATAGTAGAAATAAGTGCCAAATTTAAAATAGAAATTCCATGAGTCACTTCTGAGATTCAGTTCGCCCGTAGTCGGCTGAGCTCAGATATAAACACGCACATAGAAAATGGAACTGAGCGAGCTTAGTCGCAATGTTCAAAGTGGAACTCATAAGGGTTCAACGTCTCTATACCAACCGCATGACCGCGGCTATAAGAATAAAAACAAATTTAAATACTTTCTATAGAAACATGAGACAATCTATGCGAAGATCGTTGGAAAAATTGGAGAACCTGTACAATAACGAATGAAGGAAATAAGTCGAGTGAAGTCGTCAGAAACAACGAAAAGGGTTGTACGCCTTCGACCATAGCAAACTTTATATACCTGCAACGAACAGAGAATATTTATATTAGAACATTTCTAATCCATAATAGAAAGCGTCCACCGAACAAAGCAAAAACGAAGTATGCTGTATACCTGGGGTAGCGCGAGAATCGCCATATCAACACTTCCTGGAACGAACACAGCGTGAAGAGGAGAGTTAAATGCAATTGCGCATGACAAAATATAAGTCAACCCTTACAAAACTGAACTTCGCGTCAAACTTGATGGCTACCTTGTCACGACGCGAATGGACCAGGCCTTTCGCCTTCATACGAAAGCTTCTATTCTCCATCGTGAGTTCTGGGAGAACACCCAAGTCGTTGGGGGTTAATGAATCATTTTATCCGGAAAATAGGAGCAAATGACAATGGTATTAAACCGAACCCTATACTCGTTCCGAGTTCTCTCTTTTACCCACAGAAAAGGAAATGTGTAAGACAGAGAGAAGAAAACCATTAATTTAAAAATGATAATACCTATGTCACGGTAGCGGTATTGTGAATAATTTCAGGAACGCCATCGTGGGGATTCGACTCCTATACGATTGCAGGAGAGTGGAACCTGAACTGGGGAACCAAGCCCAGAAATTTCTCTATAACAGAACGAAGAGTTAATAAGTGTTCCCCACAGAGCCAATAGCTAGATGAAAAACAAAACATACTTACTGTGATCATATGGACGAGCGCTCGGTAGAAACCCTCGGCATGCCATTCTATGCAAAAACAGTCCAGAGACAAAACGACGAACGCCACCAGTGCAAAATGAAGTTCTGGAATGAAAAAGACAGGAACTAATAACGGAGCAGGAAACCCTAACTCCATTAAAATCGAGCCGTCCACGTGTAAGGAGATAACTATAGGAAATGAACTCGGTTTGGGATTGGCGTCTGAGTAAATAAGGGAGAGTACATCCAAAGATCCCGAGAGGGATCGTAACATTAAAACTCATACATAGCGTGATCTGAACAAAATAGTAATCAAACTCGAGGGGGATAGTTTAAATTATTTATTCAACCCATTGTACACCAAATCGCATGATGGATACCCAGAGTTCAGACTCGTAGTACTTCGCGTCAATCAAAATTTATGGAGAAACAAGAAATTGAATGCTGATCGGTCACAGTGCCCCATTTGATAAATCGATATGCGAACCCTACCCTATGGGTCAGAAAATAACAGTCACATACGAATAAAATGCTAGCGTGTCAAGTGGAGTAATACGTGGCTTGGGCCAACGTCGACCTATGATAATTGATGACAGGGCCGATTTATGGTTATCGATTTCATTTGATTTTAACAATAAAATGAGTGGTTCGATGTTATAATGTACAAAGTCTGAGACCTCGAGGTGTTCTTATATAACGTCCAATGGCTAATTAAAATGGGAAAACATTTGTGTAGAGATATTATATGAGGATGATCATATGATTAATTGCTTCTAGGAATAAAAAAAAAGGGGATGAAACACAATGATAAATGTATGTAATTAACATTGTCACTGTGTTAGAAGTTTATTATTAAATGTTATATCTATTCACCAAAGGTAGGAGATGGGAGTGGAAAAGTAAAGATGAACCAAGTTAAATTTCACCTGTGAAAAAAAAAAAAAAATTGAGTACGAGAGAGGGAGATGTGACAAATGGTATCAGAGCCCAAGTTATAACACTGGGCTGGTAACTTTGTGCTCACGATTGTTGTGTGCTCACTGTGTGATGTTATTGATGTAGCAAAATTTTTGTTGGTTGTTTTGTTTTTTTTTCTTTTTTTCTTCTGTTCACTGACCTGTGCTATGTAGTGTACAATGAAGTGATAGAATGGAAGAAGGTGGTGGAATTTATGTAGATCTGCAAGGTGAGCCAAATCCCAATGCGGCCATGATGGCTATGTTGTAGAATTTGCAACAAGAATTGGCTGAGATAAAAAGCCAGAATGACATATTGTCATTAGCCAGTGAGGAGCAGGAAAAGCTCATCAGGGAATTAACCTCACGGAACAGCCAAGAAGGCGAAGGTTCCGGAAAGAGGAAAACTGATGAATCTGATGAGGAAGATGCTATTCGACATCAGAATAAGCAGAAAAAGGAATTACAAGGGGAATTCCGAAAAATCAAACCTCCCTCCTATGACGAGGAGAAGGAGGAAGATGTTGAAGCCTGGTTGCTGAATATGATTAAGTATTTCCAGGTTTATGAGTATGAAAGCAATTTGAAGGCCAGATTAGCTGTCTACCAGCTACAAGGTAAGGCTACCTTGTGGTGGGAGGAGACAAAGATGGTGCATGCCATAGATGAAAAGACAGTTACTTGGGAAGATTTCCAGGCTAAATTCAAGAATCGCTACTTGAATGAACGGTACTATGATGACAAGGAAAAATAACTTCATGAGCTTAGATTGGGACAACTCACTATCGATGAGTTTGTTACTAAATTTACCAATCTATTAAGATATGTACCTTACATAAGGGAAGAAAAGGAAAAGGTACAGAGGTTTCTGAATTGTTTGCCTATGGTATACAAAGAGAAAATTGAATTTGACAACCCAAAAACAATGGACGAAGCTGTTAGAAAAGCTAGATTGTGTTATCAACAGTTCAAAGGAAAAACTGATCAAGGAAAAAGTTGGGTAAGTAAGAATGAATTCAAAGGAAGAAAACAGAAACCTGCCTATCTGAAAAATTTTGGCAGAGATCATCAGCGGAAAAGGTTTAGTAAACCCAAAGAAAGTCAAACTGCACAGTCTCAAGTGGCATCGAAACCAATAGATGGAGACAGTAAAAAGGAGGGAACAGTCAGAATGAGGGAGCCCTTGAAATGTTGGGACTGTGGAGAACCCCATCTTTTGAGGGACTGCCCCCATAGAAATGTTCATATGCTCCTAAGGGATCGGGAAGCGACAATAGTGAACGATATAGCCAGAAACATACCAACTATCAGTGCAGCCCTAGAAAATCGGCAAGCAGAACATCAAGCAACCATGGTGGAAATGGAGGGTAAGATTTCTGACCTACCTGTTTCTGTTCTGATTGATCCAAGTGCTTCTTTGAGTTACATTAGTCCAAAGATTGTAGAAAAATGTAACTTAAAAACTGAAAAATTTCAACAGTCATGGTTGGTACAGCTGGCCACTGGAACAAAAAGAAAGGTAACCCATAAACTGCCCAGAACAGAAATCCAATTAAATGAGTTTAGAACAGAAGTGAATTTGAACATTCTACCATTAGGGTCATATGATCTATTGATAGGAATGGACTGGCTGGAAAAGAAGAAAGCTTTGATGAATTGGTGGGATAAGACCTTGCATTGTGTAGATGAGGAAGGGAAAATATTTATTCTCAAAGGGAAACCAAAACCAATTTCTGTCAGACAAATTTCAGCTTTACAATTGAAAAGAACAGCTAGAAAGGGATATCAGGTTTATGCAGTGCATGTGGAAGAGACAGAACAAAAAACTGAAGAAGAGTTACTGGATACTGTACCAGTAATAAGAGAATTCAAGGAAGTTTTTCCAAAGGAAATCCCTCATCTTCCCCCCAAAAGAGAGATTGACTTCTCAATCGATCTGGTGCCAGGAGCAACACCTGTTTCACGAGCACCTTATCGAATGAGTCCTCCTGAACTTATAGAATTGAAAATGCAACTGCAAGAACTGCTAGATAAAGGGTATATCAGACCAAGTGTGTCTCCTTGGGGAGCACCAGTGCTGTTCGTGAAAAAGAAAGATGGAACTTTCAGGATGTGCATTGATTATAGGCAACTGAATAAGTTGACCATTAAAAATAGATATCCTTTGCCTAGAATCGATGATCTTTTTGATCAGGTGAGAGGAGCTTCAGTATTCTCAAAAATTGACTTAAGAACTGGTTACCACCAGCTTAGAATTAAAGAGGAAGACATCAGCAAAACCGCCTTTAGGACCAGGCATGGTCACTACGAATTTGTAGTACTATCTTTTGGGTTGACAAACGCCCCTGCCACATTTATGTGTCTAATGAACAGTGTGTTAAACAAGTATTTGGATAAATTTGTCCTTGTGTTCATAGATGATATTTTAGTTTACTCAAACAGTGAAGAGGAACACAAAGAACACCTGAGGATAGTGTTGCAAACTCTAAAGGAAAATCAGCTATACGCTAAATTTAGCAAATGTGAGTTCTATAAGGACAAGATCCAATACTTGGGTCATATTATTTCTGAACAAGGCCTTGCTGTTGATCCGGAAAAGATAAAGGCTATAAAGGAATGGCCAGTACCCTCGGATGTTTCAGCAGTTAGATCATTCATGGGGATTGCCGGCTATTATCGCAGATTTGTGGAGAGATTTTCTGCCATAGCACATCCCATCACTTCCTTACAAAGGAAAGGTGTCAAGTTTGTATGGACTGAAAAATGTCAAAACAGTTTTGACCAATTAAAGCTGAAACTTACTACAACCCCTATATTGAAGATTGCAGATCCTGATAAGGAATTCGTGGTATGCACAGATGCATGTGGAGAAGGATTGGGAGGAGTTCTTCTGTAGGAAAATTCAGTGATTGCCTATGAATCTAGAAAATTGAAAATACATGAACAGAATTATAGTGCCTATGATTTAGAATTAGCAGCTGTTATCCATGCTTTAAAAATGTGGCGGCACTATTTGCTTGGAAAAAGATTTACATTGATGACTGATCATATTAGTCTCAAATATTTCTTTTCTCAAACTGAATTGAATGCCAGACAAGCCAGATGGCTGTCCTTTTTAAGTGAGTTTGACATGGATATAAAACATATTAGAGGAAAGGAGAATAAAGTTGCTGATGCATTGAGCAGAAATGCTTGTCAGAATATCAATAATATTGGAAGTAGCGCTCAGATAGATATAGAAGAATTGGTGAAGAAGGCAGCAAATCAGGACCCAAATTATGAAACACTCCTGGTAAAACTACAGAAAAAGGAGAAAACTGATTTTTTCCAAAACCAAAAAGGGCTGATTTGTTATAAGAACAGATTGTATATTCCCAATGTGGAGTCTTTAAAAAGAGAAATTCTGGATGAGTATCACAAACAACCTTATGCAGGACACCCAGGGTATCAGAAAATGTTAACAGCCCTGAAAAAGAAGTTGTTCTGGCCAGGAATGAAGAGAGAGGTAGCAGAATATTTAAGTAGATGCATGGAATGTCAATTAGTTAAGGTGGAACATCAGCATCCTGCTGGTCTTCTAAACCCTTTGCCCATTGCAGAATGGAAGTGGGACACCGTTTCCATGGACTTCATTACAGGATTACCCAAAACCAAATACCAGCATGATTCTGTAATGGTAGTGGTAGACACTTTAACCAAAGATGCTCACTTTATACCAGTGAAATCTACCTTTGGAACAGCTCAAGTGGCGAATGTATTCCTGAAGGAGATAGTAAGGCTCCATGGAGTTCCTAAGGTAATTGTGTCTGATAGGGATGCTAAGTTTACAACAGCCTTTTGGAAGGGGTTATTTGGAGGAATGGGCACTAAATTGAATTTTAGCACCGCCTACCACCCTCAGACTGATGGTCAAATGGAAAGAACAAATAAAATTTTGGAGGACATGCTGAGAATGTATGTGATGGATAGACCCTCAAAGTGGGAAGATTTCTTACATTTAGCTGAATTTGCCTATAATAACAGCTATCAATCCTCCATTAAAATGAGCCCGTTTGAGGCACTGTATGGAGGGAAGTGTTGTACCCCTTTGAGCTGGAGTCAGCCAGAAGACAAACTGATGTTGGGACCCGATGCTTTACAAGAAATGGAAGGAATTATCAAACAGATACAAAAGAACATCAAGACAACACAAGATCGCCAGAAGAGTTATGCAGATAAGAAAAGAGTGCATAGAGAATTTAAAGTTGGGGAGCATGTATATTTGCGTATTAAACCCAAAAAGAGCACCCTTTATGCTGGGAGTTGTGCAAAATTTTCCCCTCGATATTGTGGTCCCTTTGAAATATTAGAAAAGGGTGGGACCAGTGGCTTACGAGCTGGCCTTACCACCCCATGTTAGAGTTCATGATGTATTTCATGTTTCATTGCTAAAAAGATATGTGCATGATGCTTCTCACATAGTTGATTGGAATGTTGTACAGGTGGAACCAGAAGGGGAGTTTCTGCCAGAACCACTTCAAATATTGGAGCGGGAAGAAATTGAATTGAGAAGTAGAACAGTAGCCAGAGTAAAGGTGCAGTGGAAGCACTTTACTGCTGAAGAAGCTACCTGGGAACGAGAGACTGAAATGATGGAAAAATATCCATTTTTATTTGCAAAATAAACTCTAGTAGTTGAATAATAACACCGAGGACGGTGTTTATTTTCAGAGGGGGAATATGTAACACCCCAAAATTCATGTGATTGCATTTTAAAGTTAGATACTTGAACTTTACATCCTAAGGGGAGTGGACCCCAAAGGATAATTATATTTGTGAATGTAATTAAACATTTGATTGAGGACATGAATAAAGTATTGTGGTGCAAATTGACCAAAATTGAGATGATGAGATCACTTGCTAAATCTGTGAGGATGGATGAGGCAAATATGTCCCCACAATCTTCCAAAAATCCTTGGAAGATAGTAAGTTTTAAATTTAGATTTTTGAGGAAAAATCTGAATTTCCCCAATGATGAGGAGAGTAGTTGGGAAGAGGTAAAAAGCTGGAAAAGCTGAGGAAAAGCATAAAATAGCTTTAAAGAATCCCTAAGTGGGAAGCCTAGGCAAACAGGAATAAAAGCATCCTGATATTCTGGATGCAGAATTAGAAACAGGCTTTGGGGAGTAAAAGCTTAAATAAGCTGCCCTAGAACAGATTGAGGTTGGTCTGTTCTAGGAGATTGATCTCAGCTCGGGGGTGAGTCCTGGGAGACAGAAGGATTCTAAGGTTGGGAGGTTGGTCATTTGCAAGAAGTGGTATGTTCCAAATTCTACAGATGTTTTACTTAATATAGTATGAATTGGCTACATATAAAATCTTATTGTATACTAGACACATAAATTCTACATTTAACAGAGTTGCTTATAAGAAGTTTATCTTTGCCACTCTGTATGGTTGTAGAATTCAATCTATGAAGTAGAATTCCACATAGTCTCTAAACCAGTGAATGGGTTAAATCTGTAGATAATTAACTTTACACAGAGCATGAATCAATAACTTAACTTTAATCTGCTTCTGTTTCTTGTAATGATTTTAGTATCTGCATATATATGCATGAAAATGTGAAATTTCTATTGTATAATGGAAAGCAATAGTAAAAGATTGGAAATCTACCCTGTGCATGAAAGAATGACCAGATAGATTTTATAAATCTGAGGACAGAGTACAAGTTGCTTGCTGGGGTCAATTAAACTTTATTGACTTCTAAATTTTAAAGGAAATGTTATTGTAAAACTTGGAGTAACCAGAATTACTGCCATTAGAATTCTGAAACAAACTAAACTTCAGGAAGATACTACTAGACTATAGAACATAAGCCAGAGTTTAAACTAGTCTAGGCAACAAAGAATCTATGCTGCACAAATACCACAACAAACTAATTATGCACACCAAGAGATATATGGTAGTGGATGAATAGTTAATCTTTTAACATAAACCTCTGTATATAAATGAGAGTTCAAAAAGCTGCCAGGTATTGACTTAATACTTTAAGTTAGCTGTCCTAAAGCTTCCATAGAAATATGAGGGAAATCCAGATAAGAGTAATTGTAACTATTATGCAGCATCAAAAAATTTATGATTTTATTCACTGTCACAGTGGTCCAATTAAATTCAAAGCAACAGTTATCATTATTAAAGGGACTGCTAACATATGGTTGCACAGTGCCTGTATATGCATGCTGAGTCAGCATATTAAAATAACTACAAACTTCGTTGACATAATTTAAATCTTCATGGCATATCAGTCATAGACAAACCATAAGGCACTCCTTTAGCATTTAACGAATAAGTACGTTCTGAGATGATAAACATTAATTCAAAAGAATGAGAAAATATAAAAGGGACTTCTCTGCATATAATAGATTCGAACGAAAAGGGAGGAGTCAAACGAGAAAACCCAACCAAAGGCACATGAAACGAGATGCAATTATTTATATGACTTCGTTCAGAATTAATGTAACTCATCCTGAAACGAGGCAGTTCGCGTATCAATAGTAGAAACAAGTGCCAAATTTAAAATAGAAATTCCATGAGTCACTTCTGAGATTTAGTTCGCCGTAGTCGGCTGAGCTCAGACATAAACACGCACAGAGAAAATGGAACTGAGCGAGCTTAGTCGCAATGTTCAAAGGGGAACTCATAAGGGTTCAACGTCTCTATACCAACCGCATGACCACGGCTATAAGAATAAAAACAAATTTAAATACTTTCTATAGCAACATGAGACAATCTGTGCGAAGATCGTTGGAAAAATTGGAGAACCTGTACAATAACGAATGAAGTAAATAAGTCGAGTGAAGTCGTCAGAAAAAATGAAAAGGGTTGTACGCCTTCGACCATAGCAGACTTTATATACCTGCAACGAACAGAGAATATTTATATTAGAACATTTCTAATCCATAATAGATAGCGTCCACAGAACAAAGCAAAAATGAAATATGATGTATAACTGGGGTAGCGCGAGAATCGCCATATCATCACTTCCTGGAACGAACACAGCGTGAAGAGGAGAGTTAAATGCAATTGCGCATGAAAAAATATAAGTCCAACCTTACAAAACTGAACTTCACGTCAAACTTGATGGCTACCTTGTCACGACGTGAATGGACCAGGCCTTTCGCCTTCATACCAAAGCTTCTATTCTCCATCGTGAGTTCTGTGAGAACACCCAAGTCGTTGGGGTTAATAAATCATTTTATCCGGAAAATAGGAGCAAAAGGGAAATGGTATTAAACCGAGCCATATACTCGTTCCGAGTTCTCTCTTCAACCCACAACAAACGAAAATATGTAATACGGAGAGCAGGAAACCATTGATTAAAAACAATAATACCTATTTCACTGAAGCAATACTGTGTATAAATGCAAGAATGCCATCATGAGGATTCCCCTCCTCCACGATCTCTGTAGTATGAAACCAGACTGTGGAAACAAGTCGAGAAGCCTCGTGACTAAAATTGTTCCATAACAGAATTCAATAGCCAGATGAAAAACATACTTACTGTGATCATATGGACGAGCGCTTGGTAGAAACCCTCGACGCGCCATTCTGTGCAAAAGAGTCCAGAGAGAAAACAACGAATGCCACCGGAGCAAAATGAAGTTCTGGAATGAAAAAGACAGGAACTAATAACGGAGCAAGAAACCCTAACTCCATTAAAATCGAGCCATCCACGTGTAAGGAGATAACAGTAGGAATGAACTCGGTTTTGGATTGGCGTCTGAGTAATTAAGGGAGAGTACATCCAAAGATCCCGAGAGGGATCGTAACATTTAAAACTCATACATAGCGTGATCTGAACAAAATAGAAACCAAACGCAAGGGGAATAGTTTAAATTATTTATTCAACCCATTGTACACCAAATCGCATGATGGATACCCCGAGTTCAGACTCGTAGTACTTCGCGTCAATCAAAATTCATGGAGAACACAAGACATTGAATGAGGATAGGTCATAGCGTTCCGATTAATAAATCAATATTCGAACCCTACCCTATGGGTCAAACAAAAAATAAATATCAGTCATATACGAATAGAATTGCCAGCGTGTCAAGAGGAGAAATACGTGGCTTGGGCCAACGTCGACCTATGATAATTGATGAAAGGGTCAATTTATGGTTATCGACTTCATTTGATTTTAACAATAAAATGAGTGGTTCGATGTTATAATGTACAAAGTCCGAGACCTCGATGTGTTCTTATATAATGTCCAATGGCTAATTTGAATGGGAAAACATTTGTGTAGAGGTATTATGTGAGTATGATCATATGATTAATTGCTCCTGGCAAATTAAAAAAGGGGATGAAACACAATGATAAATTTATGTAGTTGACATTGTCACTATGTTAGAAGTTTATTATTAATTGTTATGTTACGCACAAAGGTAGGAGTTGTCACTATGTTAGAAGTTTATTATTAATTGTTATGTTCTGCACCAAAGGTAGGAGATGGGAGTGTAACCGTAAGGATGAACCAAGTTAAATTACACCTGCGAAAAATTTTTTTATGAGGACGAGAAAGGGAGAGATGTGGCAAGACGGTCATAATATTTAACTCCTTAGATTACTTCCACTGCATTTCTGTAATTAAATACATCAAATTTATGTTAATAACTTTCCATGGATAATATTTTTCCATAACAAGTGTGAATGTAAGAAAAAAAAAAACATTTTGTTTTCTAATTTATGGGGCGCCTTATAAAATTATTACCCTTCCAAATGAATGAATTTACCAATGCCATTAAACCACTTTTTGAAATTCATATATCTCACCTTTGACTTATTCTTTCAAATTTCCTTGCAACATAATGTTATTCTTTGGCATTGTGAGGTTGGTCAACTCTAATGCTATAGGGTGACTCGTCTCAACTTCTCGATGACCACTACCTCCAATACAAGATTTTAGAGGTGCTTGGAACGCCATAACATTTCCCAAAATGGAAAATCAGCAAGGCTGAAGGCTGACAGACATTAGAGTGATTAGTCGTGCTTATTGAAAGTCGAAATAGTGTTGATCAATGCACCTCATCGAATCTTGGAAAATTTGAAATATTTTCATATCCTTTAATGCAAGTTCTAGTCATGATAGTTTTATGCCAATTCACCATTACAACATTGGAAAAAATCAATTTACCAAATGGTTTCAATCTCTATAAGCTTGCACACCAGTATTACACTTTAGTTATGCAATCGTAGCTCGAATCCCAATATCCACACCACCTTACTCTTTAGCTGAAAATTCCTCACCAAAACAATTATTCAACCACGTCATCTTTCTTCTCCTCAGAACGGGCTCTCCTGTGACAAATTTTATCAAATCGGAGCACCCTTCCATAGATATCAAATAAATTTCATGTTTTGACAAGACATGTCTGAAGCAATATAGGTTCTCTACAATTCTTGGCAGATTCTTCCAAAGAGATGAATTTTCTTGATTTTGTCGCCCCCATCAAGAACAATTTTGCATAAGGCACACTTTGCCAATCCACCAATGTCGCCCTCCACTCTCCTCCATAGTATGCATGGCCTCACACCAACAACATGCAATGAAATACTGATTAGACTCTCCACGCGAATTCTACCACCTCTAATCCGCTCTTCAATTGAGCTATCCAAAGGCTTCCACAACACTATAGTTTTTGTAATCGGCTATGATTAACTTTGAGAATATGATGGAAACAACAAACAAGGTTCTCCAACAGCACTATAGGACATACACAAGCAACATAGATTAGCTCCCACAGTTGACCACTCTTAGATCCATAAATTCCCACACAAATCAATGAGCTCTCATCAATGAGCCTCAAGGACCATGCTCATGTATGAAATCACATAGTAGAAACAAAGGATGAGAAAAAAAACAAAGGAAAAACAAAGGATGATAAAAAAAACAAAGTAAAAACAAACGAAATATTCATCAAACTCTATATTCCCCTTGGCCTCAAAGGGGCCAAGTACCATACCATACCAATTTAGATTTTCATAAAAGATCCAAACTGTATTCACTTGAAAATAATAATAGAATATAAATACATCCACTTATGTCTCGATATAGCTATTCTATATTCGATATATAATCTCTTGGTTTAGTGAATATCTAAACCACACGAGGTTAACTGTTTAGAGAGAATCTCTCAAATACCAACTAAACCTCAACAGAATCTAAAATATTAGGAATAGACTCATTCTAAAATTCATGAGCACACCAAAAAGTAAGAATTATATTTTCCAAGTTCGAATGACTGATGTAACTTATAATTGAGAAAGACCATTTTAATTGTTAAGGAAAAGATAATATAATTTTCTAGAATTGGGGACCACATCAAAGACAGGTAGGAATTATATTTTCCAAATTTGAATAAACAATGTAACATATTATTGAAAAATACCATTTTAATTGTCAATGAAAAGTTATTTTAATTTTTATTTGACTCAACATTTAATAAGGGAGAAGTACAATATCTCTGTCCAACATTAAAATTTAGTATTGTTCGTCAGATGGCTCCACATGATCGTATTTACTACCTCAGGACAACTATACACATGAGATGAATTGTGGTTTAGACATTGGAGATTAGTCCTTCAAACCCTAATGTTTTAAACTACTCTTTCATTTCTCTTTTCACATTCCCTTGAGTTTAGCCTCTGGTCGAATTTCTCCTACTGCAGCTAGTGCACATAGATCTTCCCAATCCGTCCATTTTCATGAGAATTATTACTAAAACATGAGACCATACTCACATTTATTTCGGTAATGCATGATATTCCCTTCAATTTCATAACTGGAAATTAACATTCCAGCCACATATCTTCTTGGTTTCTACAAAATTTGTGAACCATTTAAGGGAGGTTAAATCTGATAGTCCGGGAAATGATACCCATACAACTCAATTACTATCTTAAACATTGGAATTATTCATAAGAATTTTTCGCATCATTATTTTGAATTGAATCTCTTTAAATAAATTTTATGTACATGTTTCTATTCTGTAAGGAAACCATACTCTGGTTCATCTTCCTCCATGCATAGCCAACGACCTGTATGAGAATTTGAGGTAAGGGTTTATCAGTGGTTCCCTCTCATAGTATTTTTTTTCTTTCCAATGTTATAAAATTTTCAACCCTTTAACTCTATCACAAACATTCATTTCACATTTTTCTTTAATGGTTTCCTTACTATATATCTATCCAGCATTTAAATTTAGTATTGTGTGTCACATGGCTCCATGTGATCAGTGTTACTAACCAGGGACAATTGTACGCATGACATTAATTGTGGTTTAGACTGTGGAGATTAGTCCTTCAAACCATAATGTTTGAGAGTACTCCTGCATTTCATTTTTCGTATTCCCGTGAATCTATTAATGAATTTTATAATTATAATAAAATCAATTTGTGGCTCGATGACTAGCATAAAATGGATTTTATTTTTCCATGAAGTACATTTGCATACCAGAAAATACGTTTTATTTTTAGAAATTTTGGCACAATTCGATTAGGTCATGTTGTATTCTTTTCACAACATGAAACATATTGTCAAATGATATCTTGATGATATAGTGTTCATTTTCAAAAGAGATTTGATCATCATGGTCATCTTTGAATAATATTCAAGAGAAGCATATACTACTAGAATGGATTGAATCCACATAATGCATCTTATGTACTATTTTCAATCTATTATTAGTTTAGGAAACACTATAATTTTTTCTCCCATCTAACATTTGAGAAGTTGACATTTTATAAAGAAAAGCTAAATTTCTATGTATATTCGTATCTAATTATGTGAATATTGGCCATAGTTTTATGCGCGTACTAAATAAATATGTTCCATTTATATGGGACGATCTGACATAGATATTTATTAATAATGCACTTGTGTCAATCCTTCCAGTAAGTTCTATGAACTATAGTATCAAACGGTTTGTTGTGTCTTATAATTTTTAAATATACCATTTTCATACTACTATAAAGATGACCAACTCATAGTGCACATCATTTATTATCTTATTCAAGTTTTATAATTCCCTAGATTTACCTGCAAGAAAATAGAGAAGTTAACATTGGCGGCTATCCATGTTATCGAAATTCAGATTTTCGTAAAGCACTTGCACTTGTATTCACATTAAAATAATAATACAATATAAATACATCAAGCTATGTCTCAAGATAACTAGTCTATTTTGCACATACAATCTCTTGGTGGAGTGAATATCTCAACCACACACCAATTTAGGAGACCAACTAGTGGGAAAAAAATATCTGAACCAAATAGACCTCAACGAACTTCCAAATATGAGCAAACCAAAGAGAATTAGGAATTAGGTTTTCCAAGTCCCCCTTTAATGACTACTTATATTATCTCAATAAGAAAAGTCTAATTGTGGTGGTTGTGCTTACAAACATGATAAAAAAGAATATGTCAGCGTCCATATAAACGAACAACCATCTACTAGAATACATGGGTACCAACCCCTGCAACCGACAGTCTACTATGATTTCCTTAGTGTATATTGTTCAGTCAACCATTATGTGCATACATGTACCTGTACCTACAAAACCCCCTCCATCGTTATCTTCATGGGTTTTCTCGAATTACCCATAACCATGCTTTGGGTTTTATTGACTTACCCTAAACCATGCTCATGGTTTTTTTGGTTGACCATAAACCATGTCTACATGAATCCCTATCGACTTCACTCTCACACATGGTTTCTGGCTTACCACAGGCATGCACTTACATAGTGGTTTTTGTCTTACCACAAACTTGCATTTACAAAGTGGTTGTAAAATTACCACGAACTTTATGGGGGTACACATGCCAAATAAGGCTTACATTACACACTCCAACTCATAGACCACTACAAAACACCATAGAATTACTTACATTTAAGATGTGTACCTCATAATACAAAATGCTAGTGAGTCTATTCCAGAAACTCACACAAAATTTCAATTTGTTTTCCATCATCCTTTCGACAGAGACTCAAACTTGTAAGAATAAACTTGTGAAAATATACTTGTGAGAATAGTTGGCCAGAATAATGCCACTATATTATTTCAACAAAAATTACATCAATCACATAACAATTCCTAAAATATTTAAACAATGGAAAAATAATTATCTTTTACATGACATCATAATGATCATACTTCGCAGCTCCTTACATTACTTATGTTGCATTTCTGTAATTAAATTTATGGTAATCACTTTCCATGGATAATATGTTTCCATAACATGTGTGAATGTAAACACAAAAAAGAATTAATTGTGTGATTTATGAGGCACCTTATAAAATTATCACAAATTCCATTAAACCAATTTTCGAAAATTATTCCTTTCAACATGATTGTATTATTTGGCCCTGTGATGCTGATCAACTCTAATGTTGTAGGACAATCAATTTCAATTGATCAACGCCCGCTACATATGATGCCTTATTTCTCGGTAACCAACTATTTCCACAAACATTTTTGAGGGTGCACAAACCGTCAACACATTTCCAAAAATGGATAATCTACAAGGTTGAAGGTTGATGGGCATTATACTGATCAGTCGTGCTGCTTGAAAGTGGAAACAATGCTGGCGAATGTGCCTCGTCGAATCGTATGATACATTGGAATCATTTGCATCTCCTTTGAATCAAGTTGTGCTCATGATAGCTTTATGATAGTTCACTCTTACAGGTGAGGCAGTTCTCACAGAGTCACATGAAAGAAAATTTGTTGAAAAAATCAATTTACCTGACGGCTTCATGCTCTACAATCCTGCAAACCAGTCTTACACCTCGGATATACAATCGTACGTCGAATCCCAACAACCACACCAGATTACTCTTGAGGCGAACATGCCTCACCAAAACAATTATCAACCACACCATATTTCCACTCCTCAGAATAGGCTCCCCTCCAACAAATTTTATTAAATTGGAGCCTCATTCCGCAGATATCAACAAATTTGTAAGTTTCAACTACGTAGGTTGTAACCGGTACAGACTCTCTGCAATTATTAGAAGATTCCGCTGCGTAGCTGAATTTTCTTGATTCTGTCACCCCCACCGAAAATAAATTTGCATAAGGCACACTTCACCAGTACAATAGCGTCATGCTCCACTGTCCTCCATAGTATGCATGGCTTCAGACTAGCTTCATGCAATGAAATATTGATCGAACTCTCCACCTGAGTTCGACAGCCTCCAATCAGCTCTTCAATTAATCTATCCACATGTTGCCATAACGTTATAGTTCCTTTAATTAGCTGTGATTTTCTATGTGAATATGATGGTAATAACAAACACCACTCTACAATATTGTTATAGGACATACATAGGCCATGTATATTAGTTTCCACAATTAATTTCTCTAAGTTCCAAAAATTCCCACACAGATGAACAAGCTCTCATCAACAAGCCTTGACATCCACACTCGGACCTGCAGTCACATAGGACCAACAAAGGACAGACAAACAAAAAAAGGAAAACAGACAAAATACTCATCAAACTCTCCATTTCTCCTACCCCAGAAGGGGAAATGGCCCAAACCCAGGATCTGATATCAATTTAGATGTTCACAAAGCACTCTACCTTGTATTCACATGAAAATAATAATATAATATAAATACATCAAGTTATGTGTAGATATAGCTAGTTTATTTTGGACATACAATCTCTTGGTTGAGTAAATATTTCAATCACACACTAATCTAGGGAGCTAACTGGTTGGAGAGAATATCTCAACTAACTAGGCCTCAACAAACTCCCAAATATTAGGAATAGAATCATTCTAGAATTGATGAGCACAACAAAAACAATTGGGAAATATATTTTCCAATTTCCAATCACTCATGTTACATATTATTGAAAAAGACCATTTTAATTATCAATGAAAAGCTATTGTAATTTTTGTTTGACTCACAGTTTAATTGGGGACAAGTACAATAAATCGATTGTGATTTTCCAATAGTTTGTTGAGTAAACATTGACTAAGTATATATTTTTTTTCCTTTGTAATGTTAATTTCAAAATTAAAATTATTCTGTGACCATACTAGTTTCTCAAAAAATAAATTATTTTTACCTGTTTATTAGAAAAGAATGCAATATTGATTATATATATATAGATATAAATGAAACATTTTGACTTAGTCAAATTTCATAAATTTAAAACTAAAACTAAAATAAAGAAAAAAATACAAAATTAATAATTATAATTATAATTAATATTCAATTTTAATTATGAATCTACTAAGAGCCTAGAGATGAAATCTCTTGAGATACATACCTCTTTTCAAGTGAAAAAAATGAACTTCTCAACGTTTGGGAGATCAAAAATTATATTAACCCTAAATTAATTTAATAGTTAAAATAAAAATATATTTACCATCAGATAATAATAACACTAATTAGATTTAAATATAGTACAACCTTTATTTTATGTTTGCTAAATTTATGTATCCTATATCATAATGCCTCGTATGAATTATATCAAATTTATGATAAACTTAACCTTCAAAGTTTTTCCATATTTAGAAAATTAAAATTATTCAAATTTCAGGAGTCTAATAGTTCCTTAATGAAAATGATTCCATATCAATTTTATAAAATAAAATATTATTCTATTTTTAAATTACTATTTAAAAAATATATTTCACTTCAAATTTATTTTATAAATATAATGTATATTATATTTAAATTAATATAAAAATTATATTTTACTTTAAATTTAGTTTATAAATATAATGTATAATATAAAGATATATACTATTGTAAATATAGTTTATTTTAAATATATTAAAGGTTAAATAATTTTAAATGTTAATTGGATCAAGTTCTAATTAGATATACAATTTTGTTAATTTGAATGATTTCAAATCAAAGGGCACTCTCAAATGTTAATTTGATGAAGTATGAAATTTTATATTAGCTTCAAATTAAAAGTGGATTTTTTCGACTAATGATAATTTGAAAATCATGAAATATTAATTAATTAATTCAATTTATTTTTAAAAACAATAAATACATTATAATTATAAATTTCAATTTTAAAAATAATTAAATGAAAACTAGTATTTTTATATTAAGAAAAAAAATTTATATGAGACTTTTGATTTATGATTAATGGGTAAATTGTTTAAACACTCTTTACCATGAGTTATTTTTTCAAATCCTTTTATGATGTAGTTAAATCAAAATATATTTATCCATCTGAAGTACAAATCTAACTTAAAAGAGAAGAATCAAATTTTTTCACATGGAAACTTTTTTAAGTGAAAAATACAATATGTTAGTTTTTATTGTTTAAAATGTATTTTTGAATGCTAAATAAAGTATATATAGGACAAAATAAAAATTTTAACCTTAAAAAACTTAATTTTCTTTCTATTTATGAATATATAAGAAGTTGATATCGATAAATTAGTTAACATTCTTGCTAAAAAAAGATTAATTTTACCATGTATTTTTAATTTTATTTCCAAGTTTGGTAGAACTACATTTTCCTATGTCTAATATATGAACCCTTATCTGAACCATAGTTCCTTATGTCTAATATATCAACCCTTATGTAAACGAAAGTTTCTTAACAAAATGACCTCATAAAAATCATCCCATCAAATCATATATTTAAATTTGAAATGAAAAAAATTGTTTAATTCATATCCACCTTGTACACATCCCTAGCAATCTATCTTAAAAAAATATTAAAATATATTAAAACATATTTTTTTTAATATTTTAATTTTAAAATTTTCTTATATTTTAACATAGACTTAAATTTTAATTTTAATTTTATTTTATCACGGACTTAAATTTTAAATTAATAAAGTTGTTTAATTAAAATCCACCCTGTACACATATCCCCTTGTGATCTAGCTACAGAAATATTAAAATTTAATGAAAGAATATATTTTATTTTTTTTAATTCTAAAATGCTTTTATTTTATCCTGTATTTAGTTTTAAATTAATAAAATTGTTTACCTCAAATCCACCTTGTAGACATTTTGATTAAATATGTTTATTTTTGAAAGACGGATTAAATATCATATCAAATAACCATGTCGGTTGAAATTATAGTTTGACAGTTCCACATACTAGAATCTTGAAAAACTTGAACGTTGTTTGATTCACCATCACCCAATGGATCACCGAAAATGAAAATTTAGGATTTATGAACTGTTAACAACATGTAAATGTGAAATAATATTTTTCAATGGTTCTGCACGCTAGAATTTATAAAGGAATGTGGCCTTTGCGGGATTCACGATTTCACCCACTCGATCTCACCGCAGATTTAGGATGTGGTGCAGAGCCGGTAGATGTGAAATAACCATGTTATTTATGATTATAGCGTAACATTCTTAAAACCATGTGATGCAGGAGCATCTAATTCGGAGTAGACAAAAGACGAATTATTTGTCTCACTATTACACATGTTTGTGGACAGGTTATTAAACCTGTATTTCATTTTTATTATTATTTATTATATGGAAGAGAACAGTAGGATTAGGGATGAAAAATGTTTTTGTAGACTTAACTAGAAGTTTTTGTTTAAAAATCTGGCAATGTAGTTAGACAGTGCGGTTGCTATTTCAACCGAAAAAAACAAACAGAACTATCACCTACAGTCATTTAAATAGCAGAAGGTAACATACTGTACGTTTCGATTTCCATCAGAGAGAGAAAATATAAAACATAATTTGAGAACCATCTGCAACTAGTAATTTCTTTGAACCAGTTTTTCATTTTACATCAGATTATTGCAAAATGAATTTGTATTCGCCTACTGTTATATGTGCAGCATTTTAATTTGAGAACGCAAGCAGAATAAGGTTGAATGCAAACTGAACTAAGTTAGGAAAAGATACATTGTGTCCAGGTGAAAGAAACCCTTTCATGCTATTAACAGGGTTACGAAGATAGTGGAAGATTTTAAACAGGCAGAAGCGTGGAGTTTTTTTTTTGTCTCATAACAAAACTGAACCAACAAGCATTCGCAGACAATGTCAGGTAAGTTCGCATACACTGAACAAATTTGAAGTTTTGTTACTAGACATTTCCGAAATAGTCATTTGAAAAGTCTGCAAAAGTTCTTGAAAACTGTCCAGAAGTGAGATAGAATATTTGGACATATAATCGAACGAGGGTTCGAAACCAAAAACAATACAACCACATCGAAACAGCGAAGCCCCAAATAACATTTGTATCATTAATAATTTACAGCGAGAAGTCTAACAGTCAACCAGAGTTTGGCAACAAAAAATATAAACCCTAAGCTACAGAAACACAGTAAATGGAGTTGACCCTACCCATAGGGTTTCATCGTTGAAGGAAGGGCAGCCAGACTTGAAAACTTGAAAGGGGGCTTGCAACACCCACAACCATTCGATTATTAGAACCCTAAGGCATTTTTATTTATGTGCAGTCAAATTAAAAGGAACGAGTGTGCAAACTAAACAGTCGAATCACAGAGGAACTTGCCAGAGAGTTTGAGGGCTGAGCGGAGATGAACACCCCAGGTTTTGAACCGACAGATCCTTCTCACAAAGGGGCTAGAATGGTTAGAGGTCTCAAACAAAAGTAGAAAGGTGTAAAACAAGGAAGAATTTAAATACTTGTGTCTTCTTCAAGCTGTAGACGGCCACAGGAGTTCTTGATGGCCCAAACCTGGAGATAAATTGACAACAAAAAATCATATAATTAGAAGAAAAAAGTGAGAACGAGCATGCAGCTGTGAAAACCAACTGGAATAGCAAGAAAAACAACCGCCGGAGAGATTACCATACAAACAGGTGACGAGTTGCCATTGCAGGGTTTGAAAAAATTAGTGTTTGAAGAAAACTAGGCAACGAAAACAGAACAGGATCTATTGACCAAAGGGAGAACACATTTCCTTGCAAAAAGACGTAGAGAAGCATTGTTGAAACCCTCAAGAAGTTCTGAAAGGTCTGTGGAGGTCAAAAAAACCCTCCTCTTAGCTCAGCTAGCGAAAAATAGCAAACACAGTCAAAGTGTTGTTACACAGCGCGAGAGTGTGGCGCGGAAGTTGGGATAAGGTTTAGTTAATACACCAGCTCACAAGGAAAAGTATGAAGTTACGGAGGTGATTTGTCACAATAGTCAAAAAATCCACAAGTACAACAAATAAAAATTATCGAATCGGTTGTGTCACATTACCAATTATCCGCTTTGATGTATTGCCAGTGACCTGGAAGAGTTTTAATCAAATACATTTGCAAGATTAAAGTTTAATTCGAAAACTGTGCGTCGCCACTTGTGAACTAGGGCTAGGCCCCATCACCGTGTAGCTACACGTGGGATTAGTTTGGGATTAATAAAAAAATATTATTAAAGTAATAAAGTTCGTTTTCATAAGGTCGTTAGGGTTTTGTGTAGTTTCAACTACCAAGTATTATCCTATAATAGCTATGTTAAGAACCTCAATACAACGGGAGTTTGAGGGGGGGTACGATTGATTATTGGTATGCATCCTAATGTTACCACATATTCGTGGCTGTACAGAAGAATGGGTTCTCAGCGCAGTCCAATTATACGAAGTTCCTGGAACGGTTGTATGATTTCTTTGTACACGCCCAAACGAGAGAGGCATAAGAAAAACACTATTGTTGCAATAATCTGATTCGAGACTGAGTCTTTTTATATAGATTATCTTTGGGAAGAGAAGTTTCCATTTTTCTTGGAAATGGCACTGTTATGGGTTGGATTGTGCAAGAGAGTCAACACATGATAAAAGATAAGTACTTTTGAAAGAAAGATATCTTTTACATTATTGTTTTATCATGTTCTTGAAATAAAATAAAAGTAGCGTAAAATATTTTTCACACTAGTTTTTTTACCATATTTTTGAAAGAAAATAAAGGAGTATTCAATATTTTGCATGCTAATCTTTTACTTAGTATTTTGAAAGAAAACAAAATATTGTATGAAAATAGCCACTTTTACTCTTAAGTATATACCATGGTAAAAGACAACCTTACAATGTAAGTTCTTGAAAAGATTTCTATTATATTAATATTTTAGAAATATATTATTCTTAGAGATATACCATGGTAAAAGAAAAACTTACTATGCTAGTTTTGCGGAGAAGAAATCATGTGAATTTTTGCAAAGATTGCTATTATGTATCTTGAAAGATGTCAGCAGTAGTAAATTTGTTTGTCTTTATATATATGCATCTTAATTAAGAAAATATAGGATGCTTATTTTCTTTTAAAATGGATTTCGTACCGGTGTCTTAAATGATAAGAAATCCAGGTCAACTTTTGAAATATTTTCATGTGTAGTGAAGAAGAAAAAAAGAAAATTTTCTCGGATTAATATTCTTGGAAGAGTTTTATGAATATGTATGTATACATTAACCATGTTGTGAGTATGTATATATGGATTACCATGGTTTTTGAAAATATTAGTTATTTAATAAATCCATGGATAGATTACCATGGTGTTGGTAAATATTATTTATTTAATAAATCGAGGAATAGATTACCATGGTGTTAGTAAAGATTAGTTATTTAATAAATCCATGGACAAATGAACTATTCAGTTATATTTCTTTATAAGAACAAACTGTGTGGTTACTTTTATGTTATCATGATTATGATGTTAGTTTCTTTTGGAATAAGATCATGCATAGGCATGCAATATTTTTATTAACTTCTATTGGAAAGAATATACATATTTGTATGTGGGAAAAATAGCATGTTGTGTTAAACTACATTGGAAAGGATTTTTAGTATAATCTTTGAAAAAGATGACATGTATTTGTATTCTTATTTACATTAGTGTTAGAGAAAAAAAACATGCGGTTGCATGTTTTTTGTGTTAAACACATGCTCTTTTGTGTTAAACATTCCTCTAGGAAAAATCTTTTGGAAGCTATGTCCTATGTTGTGTTAATAATTCTTTTGGGAATACTCCTTTTGAATCTATATGCATTGTATGCATAGGAACAAAATTCAGCATGTTAGCTTTAGCACCAAAAGCAATAGCTGAAGGGGTGGTTCTTTTGCTAAATTTTTAAGTAACATGAATGCACCTTGTGTTTTTCCATTAGGAATTCCTGGATAGTGGTAGGGAAATGTCTTGTACGAATGTGAGCGTGTGTGAAAAGTTTCATAATAATGTGGGATTATTTGACATGAATTGATAATTACCTTCTCAATCTAAGGTAGAGATGTTAGAAGAAAGCATGGTGTGATATTTTATTCACAACTCATGTATGCACATGAATAAGTGTTAAATAATCACTTAAAGATTCATTATTTATTGATTAAGGCTTTATCTAATTATGCTATAAAAGCTTGTTGATGACATCAATGACTTATGAGAAGGATATATTATGCTTAACATGGTGGCAGGTAAATGATCATGGCTCATGCAGTTGAGTGTGAGCTGCAGGATGAACCAATGTACGATGGTTCATTGTAGGTAAATGATTATGGTTCATGCAGATGAGTGTGAGTTGTAGGATGATCCAATGTACGATGGCCCATTAGTGGGTAAATGCTATCTTAATGATTGTAATGACTTAAACATAGATATTTGTATATTTCCTTGTAAGATTTAAAACGATGGTTAAGGGATGGTCTCCCTTATAAGGCACTGAGTAAGGGATGAACACCCTCAAGAGCGTTTAATAATAAAATTAAACTTTTGTTGGTTTTCGCCTTACAGAGTTTCTAGGGTATATTGGTGTTCAATGATGTGATTGATTATTGTGTCAAATTGATGATGTTGATTTCTTTCTTGTTGTGATGTTCATAATGTCAGGTATGTGATGAATACATGAATAATGAAATGAATGCAAGGTATCTCATACAGTTTTATGTTAATGTACCATAATATAGGTTGTTAATAGTTAAGCAACTTATTATTCTTATACTAAGGTTTCTAACTCATGATGTGTAAGGAATATGGTTTGAAGATATTCAAAATTCTATAGAATATTGAAAAAGAATGTGACTTTTGCGTTCTTTACTATTTAGCCCAATAGATGGTCATCATCTATTTCACCCTCTCGATCTTCATGTTCCCACTTTCAATTTAACCTTGTTTTCCTCAACATCTAGAAATATGATCTAGAAATGCTTGGTCCAAACAGACGACATCGAAGGAGAGTTGCTAAAGAAAGTGCTGGGAAGCAACAGATAGGAGTCAGATGAAATAGCTCATTAATGGAAATATTTAGGGTCATTGGCGAATGTTCCACCAGATTGAGCAAGAATAAAAAATCTAGACTACATTGGTGGAAATCGATTAAAATGTATTTAATACTGATACACCTTTTTCCCCACCATAAGCATCAATTTGAAATGATTTTCATATAGCATCTTCTTAAATTGTTCCTGTATGACGTAGTTTTAGAATTTTGGAGCATAAAACATTTATGAATGATAATGGTCCAGATTTTAATTACAAGCATGTGTGTTCATGTTTTTATGCTTTTGTAGAAAGAATAAAAAATCTAGACTACATTGGTGGAAACTGATTAAAATGTATTTACTACTGCTACACTTTTTTCCCCACCATAAGCATCAATTTGAAATTATTTTCATATAGCATCCGGGAAAATTGTTCCTGTATGACGCAGTTTTAGAATTTTGGAGGGTAAAACATTTATGAATGATAATGGTCTAGATTTTAATTACAAGCATGTGTGTTCATGTTTTTATGTTTTTGTTTGAACCATAGCCTGATCGTAAGAGTTTTTATCAATGAAATAAGTTTGATCCTAAGAGTCTTTTGAGTTTAGATCTATTTGAAGGAAGGAACTACCTCTTCCTAGCTCAACAACCCAAAATACAAAAAAAAAATTTAAAAAAATATAGTTATTGGAGTCTAATCTTATTTCATGGGAACTTTCAACTTTGCAACTAGTACTTCTTACATTGATTATAGTATCACTAGTTCTAGTGTGTGAGTTTCATTAACCATAGTTTCACAAGTTTTTTATTCTAAATAACTTATTTAGAAAATCCATAGGTCTTCCATACTTCTTTTATTTTGCATTAGTAATGGAGTTAGATGAAGAACGAATGGTACATCACCAATGCCTACAACTAAGATTTCCTATCAGTCCATCATTAACTACCTTATAAGTAATGGTTCTAGTCCTTCTTAAAAATAGGATTTGGATAATATCATGATGATATTATGGGCTACTAACTATACAATGTCAACTGATTGCCTAGATATTGTGTTTCCATATAATACAATATTTTTTGAGACAACGAATGGCCCTAAGAGGCCTTGTAAGGACATGCATTACTAGTCATATTTCCTTCGAGAAATTAGTATAGTTGAGTGAGGAGAATTTCAAATTACCATGATGCACAATGAAAATGAATCCTTGAATCCTTTATAAATACATGGTATGTAGGTTGAGGACAACAAGCCAACTGTATTTGAAATACATCAATCAATATCTATCAGAATCTCTTGATATCATGGAAACCATTTTTATAGAAAACTATTGTTCTATTGATGAGATTCACATTTACAAAATATTAATGAGTTCCACACTATTTTTTCTTCGACCTTTGGGGAAACTCCAAAAATTGACCTTCATATTGTTGAACACAAAAATAAAAACCGTCCACATTTTAAACCCGTTTGACAAAAGGATTGGCTTGTGACCCATTGAAAGTTGTTGCAATAATGGTATAGGTTTAAAATATGCTTAGAGATGGTTTTATCTATCCAAATCCTCTAACTAAATGGGGTTTTAATCTCATTCACAGTGAGAAAAAGAAAAAAATATAAATATATATGCATGGATATTCCTAATTTGAACCAAGTTTGTCCAATGGACAATGTTTCAAATTGTCTTTCATTCATTCAGAGTATTCATCGATGTGCTAGGAGTGAATATTTTCTTTTATCCTCCTTATAATAAAATCAAATTTTTGCTTGATGACTGGCATAAAATGGATTTTATTTTTCCTTGAAGTAAATTTTCATAACGCAAAATGCATTTTAGTTTTAAAAATGTTGGCACTAGATTCCAGTGGACCATGTTGTATGATTTTCACAACATGAAACATACTACTGAATTGTAATACCCCAAGTTTCTATGCTTTTAAAATTGACAACTGAACAAGTCCAAAGGGGAAGTGGACCCCAATGGAGAACTAGTATGTGAATTTATTTTAATTTTTATCAATAAAATAAAAATATAAAATTATTTGTGCAATGACTAGATTGAGAATTGAGATCTGAAACCTAAATCCATTAGGATGTGGATAAGGTGGTGAGAATTTCCCACACCTTCCAGAAATCCTTGGAGGGAATAAAACAAGTTACTAAAAAGTATATTCGGAAATAAACATCTAATTTTCCCCAATAAAGAGGAAAGTGTTGGGAAGAGGTGGAAGATTGTGAATTGATATCATAAACCTAAATACATGAGGATGTGGATAAGGTGATGAGACTTTACCACACCTTCCAGAAATCCTTGAAGGGAATAAAACAAGTTACTAAAAATTATATTTGGAGATAAACATCTAATTTTCCCCAATAAAGAGGAAAGTGTTGGGAAGAGGTGGAAAAATCTGGAAAAACAGAAAAATACAGCTTTAAAGTGCCTCAGTGGAAGAAACAGAGGGAAATCCTAGGAAAAACAAGAAGAAAGCATCTTGAAATTACTAAACGCAATAATTGGAAATAGGCTTGGGGAGAGCAAAGCTTAAATAAGCTTCTCCAAGATAGACGAAGGGTTGTCTATCACTGGGAGCTAAAGTCTCGGCTTGGGGGTGAGTTACAGAGAGAGAAATCTAGGTTTGGGTGGAAACTGGTCAGAGAAAAATTGTATGCACACCTAACCAAAATGTTATTGGTTGATATAAATTGTGAATATGTGTTAACTCACACCTGATTAGGAAATGGTTAGTAAAAATGTGAACGTGCTTAAGTGAAACTTGTAGATTTCATATAACTTAATTATCTTGGAATAAAATGAGTTATTAAACGCCCATACATTTAATAGACTTTTCCATGGTAGAAATATTGCAATCTGTATAGTTGTATTGGCACGGTCTGTTGAGATCCATCTTCCGTAATGTCTAAACGTAGCGACAGGTTTACATCTGGAGATAGGAACCTCACAAAGAATTTAATTTTCGGGTTAGTAAGTTGAAATGCTATTTATAAACTGATTAGATTATCCATATATCCCATGCGTAATCTAAAGTAAATTTTAGATCTGATTTAAATAGTCTTACTTATAACTAGAAATTCATATACCATTATATACTATTGTATTGGTTACAGAAGATAAATTTAGAAATAAATGTTAGAAGAAAAAACATAACATGAAACAGTCACATAACATGCAAGAGTCCACCCATAGTAACTAGAGATTTTGAATAGTAACGAAAACACAAAATGGTCTGGTGCTGGAAACATACGAAAAACCCTATGCATAAATTATGAAATTTAAGATAGTTGTAGTAAAGGAAATAAAACAGATTTTAGTTCTGAATAACTAGTTAAGATTGGTGAATTAAAAAGGTACACTGATAACTATACTTGGTTTCAGTAATTGATGCAAAATTTAGAAAAGAAATGTACATGAATAATACATTTAGATAATTAGTACTAAATACTGCAACAGATTAGTAAAAGAATAAATTTTTGCATAGTCTAAAGAAATATATGAATAACCTGTATAAACAGAAAATGCACAAATCTGTATATGTAGGAAATTATTGATTGGTTTCGACCCAACGAATAGTTCAATAAAGATTTGTAACCTGCCTCTGTCTATATATATATATATATATATTAAAATTAATATGAATAGAAAATGAATATAACACTGTTGTCAATATGCCTCAGAGACATCAAATAACTTACAATTATGAACTTGCACAGAAACATGATTTTTCTTTTACTTTTAATCTGCAAATTTAGTGAAGACCGAAGATAGTATATAATAAAACAAGTATACAAAACAGGAAAAAGAATTATGTCTAATAAAGTAAACTGATACTTAAGTATCAGAATCAAGTAGTTGGGTTCTCTTTATAAAAATATAAGATACCTATGATGATAATTGTAATACCTATAGAATAAAACTATAAGTTAATATTTGGAAAGGGTATTGGTGCCTCTATACCTAAGTAACCTTTTAAAATGAAATTGAAAGATCAATTATACAGTTAACTTATATTATAGTTAAGAACACTGGCCAAGAAGGTCAAATAAATTACATCCCGTCAATTATATGATATCTAGTTACTGTCTAGGATTCTTGGAATCAAGTTCAAAAAGAAAATGAATCACCCAAAGGGGGAATTTAAACTAAGATTCTAGGTTTGGAATGGTGAAGTCTTCATGATGATGAAGAACCAACCTATATGACAATCAAGGAGCGATTAATCCAAGTCGAAACCTCAAATGGAAAAAGGAAACCGAACTTGATTAGAAATATGTGGTAGCAAAGTTGCTTACCTATACACATAAATGTCATAAGTTAGCCATACCCAAATTATGATTAGAGAAGAAGTATAAAAAAATAAATAAAATAAAAATGTATGGTAAAATAGTATGAAGAAACTATCATGAGTAAAAAGCGAGCTTAACCCTGAACGAAAGAAATTCAAAAACCACACCATGAATACATGACGTAATTGTTGGATTAAGAGAGATGGAAGGGAGACCTCAGGGGCCAACATTGTCCCTATTCCAATTACCTTCAACCAGTTATAGTCCTACGTCCAAACATCAGTAGGAATATATCGAATTTTAGACAATATTGAAGGTGAACTTGCAACTATATAACCGGCTCAACGAAAAAAGAAAAGAGGTGCAAATTTAGCAGAAGAAGCTCGATTTAATTCATGAATGAAAACGAACCATAAATAAGCCAGAACTTCACTAAGCCTATCAATATAGCTGGTAATAAGCAAATAATAGTGTACTATTAACCAAAAAAACCATGGTTAAACATGCAAGAGAACGTGCCGCCATTAAAACTAAAATCCAGGATGGCATTTAGACAGGAGCAGAGAACTTATAAAATTTAGCAATAAAAATGAAGTTAAATAATCTTACCCAGCTTTAGAAACCGATTAGGAGGAATGGTTGAAATAGGTTGCGGTGATTCGACATATTGAAATCATAGATTCTGCTCACAATCACTATGAAGACGAACTGTAGCTCTCGGTAGAAAAATAAAAGGATGATAATCACTGAGAAAATAACTTTTTAAATGGAACTATGCATAAAACCCTAATTGATCTCAACCATACAAGTTTCAACTGATTAGGAACTTTCCTCGTATCAAGGCTTCAAAATGGTGAATCCCAAAACCGTCACATGATGAGGTACTAGAGGAGTTACGACAATGGCAGAAGAGTTAATGTAATTGAAGATGTGAAAGTACAGTAAAATCTCCATAGGGTTCACATTCGTTTTAAGGTTGGATTCATGAACTGACAACATTAATACCTATCCCAAAATTCATACATCGAGTTAGGTATAAACTTAATGTGAAGTAATTCAAGATATATTAAGCCACATTTTGGTGTATAGACAAATTCAATCCACGCAATGTTGAAGTCAAGTTGTCAATTAAGATCCTCAAGCCCGAGGATAACTTAATGGTATGTCATTATGGTGGTATGACCAACGTGTAGTCATACGTACCATTTTAAAGTTGCAAAAGGAAAGATATGGGTCTAACATATAATCAATAACTAATTAATGTTAGATGAAATTCGAACAAACTCTGAAGTAATCAAATTCAAAACCATGATAAATAGCGGATGTAACTAAAATAGATACCAAAGAGAATTAAAGTAAGAGAGACCCTATATAGTATACATTATATGTATAAATTCATAGTATGATTAAAATATTTTATTAAGAGGATCCTTTTTAATATATAAATCCAATGAAAGAGGTTAGCTAATTAGAATTGAGGTAAGTAAGTATAAATATGGGGTAAGATGGCTCGAGTAGACCCACTCTCTCAGACTTTGTCCGATATGTTCAACGATGCCAAGCTGGTGGATATTCGCCCGTCGCCGATGCTGCCCACATGGACAAACAAAAGGGCGGAAGGGGCATTCATCGGAAAACGACTGGACAGAGCTTTAGTGAAGGTAAATGTTTTGGACATGTGGGGATGGCCGCGATCGAGTATTATGGTGTCCGACGTTTCAGATCACATGCCAATTAAACTGGTGTGGAACGAAGAGCAGAAAGTGCTGGGCAGACCTTTCAAATTTAACCGCGTCTGGCTTGATGATCCGGATTACATAAATTTGGTAAGAACTACGTGGGCAGAGGCTGCGCCCGAGGTCTTTCACAGTCAATGGGCTTGTTTTCAATATAAGATGAAGGCCATCAAGAAGAAGACCAAAGCCTGGGAGATTGCCAAAAAGGAATCCCTTAAAAAAGAACTTGCTGAGATCAACAGACAAATGGAGCAATTATTTATATCTTTCTCTCAGATTGCCCCTGCGACTCAGTCTATGGATATCATAGCCCGTCTTAGTTGCCGAAAAAACAAAATTCTGAAAATTGAAGAGGTCACATGGTTGCTGAAGAGCCGTATAGCTTGGATAAAAGAGGGGGACCTCAACACGCAGTTTTTCCATAAGACAGCAAACGAAAGGCGCAGCAAAAATTCCATTTGGCGGATCTATAGACATGATAACAGTGTCGCTATATCTACCGAGGAGATTAAACAGGAAGCTTTTTCCTATTTTTCTGATTTTTATAGAAAGGATCCTTCAATAGATGCCGATTGCCAAACGTGGGTTCTGGAACATATGGACCGATTTTTTGATGCTGATAAAGTGGATGAAATGGACAAGGTTATCGACAGTGAAGAGGTCCTCGGAGTACTAAAATCCATTCCACACGACAAGTGCCCGGGTCCAGACGGGTGGCCAGCAGAATTCTTCGTCCATTTTTATGATCTAATGGGTAAGGAAATTACGGATCTTGTGGAGAGTTTCAGAGTTAAAGGTTACATACCCCCAAGCCTCAACTCCACGTTTATAGCCCTTATACCAAAAACCTCAGATCCCACAATGTTCTCTGATTTCAGGCCCATATCATTATGCAATCTGATTTATAAGGTGACCTCTAAGATCATCGCAAATAGGATGAAGGGATGTTTGTCGATGCATATCTCTCCGGAACAGTATGGATTTCTAGAAGGTCGTTCCATACACGACGCCATAGCAATTGCACAGGAGGTGCTCCATTGTATGCATGCAGGGAAACAAGAGGCACTTATGATGAAAGTGGATCTTCACAAGGCTTACGATTCTGTGGACTGGTCGTTTATTCGCCTTATTCTGCTCAAAATTGGGCTTCCTATCAGGACTATTCGTTGGATCATGACCTGTATTACAACAGTTCGGTACGCAATTATCGTGAATGGCATCCCCACTGAGTTTTTTGAAGCTGGCCGGGGTCTTCGACAGGGATGCGCCTTATCGCCGTTGATATTCATTCTGGTTATGGACGGTTTCAGCAAGATCATTCACAGGGCTGAATAGAGGGGTACTCTGAAGGGTTATGCATTCTCAAGGTCAGTATCCATTTCTCACTCCCTATTTGTAGATGATTTACTAATATTTGGGAGCCTTAATAGGAATTATTGGTTTCATATTCACATCACTTTCTCTCGCTTTGAATCTACAACTGGGTTGCACATGAATAAGGACAAGTCTTTCCTTATATATGACTATGGTGACCAAACGGAGATTCAGTTCATTGCGGAGTTCCTTGGGGTGGATTTTAGGCAGGCTGATGAGGGATTCAAATACTTGGGATTCTCTCTCAAGCCATGCGGATACAGAAATAGAGATTGGTACTGGCTGGTGGATAAAATTAGAGCACGCATAGAAAGATGGACGCACAGATGGCTTTCAATGGGGGGGAGATTGATTATGATCCAAGCAGTTCTATCTCAGATGGTCGTTTATTGGGGCCACCTTCTCTTCTTTCCAGAGGCCATAAACAGGATGATCAATAGTATTATATCAAATTTTCTGTGGGGAGGTGTTAAAATGGAGAGAAAATACCATCTGTGCAGCCTACTGTCTCTCAGTCGACCTAAAGAACAGAATGGATGGGGCATACTGAATGCGCGGGCGTTTAATAAGGCTCTTCTCATGAAATCGTTCTGGAGGGCGGTCTCGGGGAAAAACATATGGTCTGTTATCATAAAAACGAAGTATATTGAAGGCGACATCCTATATAAAATCTGCTGCGGTGCCTTCCTCGTTCCCAGGCAAATATCGGTTATATGGGCCAGCTTCAAGAAAATTGTGCCGGACTTTCAACAGCGCCTTGTATGGTCCTTTGGGAATGGAAGTCGCATTCCGATTGGATGGCGGGGTATGGCCAACATACAATCAGGACAGCAGCCTTCGAATCACTTGATCCACTCTTTGGCGCATAAGGGAATACACTTTCTTTCACAGTGCATCCGAGAATGGTCATTTGACGCTCCAATTTTTCAATCTGCACGTCAACTAGGATTGCAGGCCGTGGCAGCGGTGGAATGGGACGCTATCAGAGACGTTCTCCGGGGCGCTGGACTTTGCTATGCCCCAGGGGGTGACTACATATGCTGGAAGGGCCCAATGCATCACAACGCGATTATTGTGAAAGACGTATACAGAGACATTATACACAGAAATGCAGGAGCTGTCTCCTTGGATTTCATTCCTTTCTAGAGCTGGAAATTGCCCACCAAAATTACAATATTTGGATGGCTGGTGTGGATGGGTAAGGTTCTTACATGGGAGAACCTGTTGAAGAGGGGTCACCAGGGCCCGGGCAGATGTGCCCTCTGTTGCAATGCTGAGGAAAAAATCACACACTTATTCTTCACTTGCCCGATTTCTAGACAGCTATGGGGTATTTTCAGTGATTATCACATGGATTCTCAATGGATGCCCCAGGACTTCCTTTCGGCAGCAAATGAATGGGGGAAATTGCATTCGAAGTTTTACGTACTCCCTTTCTTTCTCATTTGGGAAGTTTGGAAGGCCCGGAATAGGTTGATTTTTGAAGGAGTCCCTTTCAGCATTGATAAGATCTTCACAGCCATACACAGGTGGATTGATGAGTGCCCTACGCTGAAGGATATTGAGACAGACTGTTCCCACCGTCTCAGACCTCATGACATTTCTCTACCGGCCATTTTTTTTGACGGGGCATCTGAGGATAATTCAACGGGGTGCGGAGTATGGATTAAGTTATCAGCAAACGAGCGCATTCACCTCTTCTGGAATGGAGGCCCCGGCTCCAATAACAAAGCAGAGTTGATGGCGCTTTGGGGGGGCCTTTGGGTTGCTTCGGATCTTTCTTTGAAGGATATAAACATATATGGGGATTCGAAGACGGTAATTGGCTGGGTCACCAACAGGTTTCAATTTCTCTCCCCGCATCTTCGTGGGTGGCTGGAACGTACTCAGAATTTATGGAATAGGATGCAATGCCCTCGGATTTCCCACATATATCGGGAAAACAACACACGAGCAGATGGACTGTCAAAGAGAGGTTTACGGGCAGACTTTGGGGTCTTACAGGTTTATTGGTACAGGAATGGTAGGAAGATCCAGGATTTCAACATTCCCTTACCATGAACAAGAAGCTAGTATATGGAGAGGCTGTCCGATTTTGTTTCAGATCTTTGTTTTTATTACAGTGTGTCGGGATCCAATAAGGATTATAAACATAGACATAGAGATTTACAGATTTTCATATGTCATTTTTCTGGTTAGCAGACGTGGTTCTGGGTTTGTCTTTTTTGAAGTAGTGCCACATATGACATACAGATACAGCATACACAGGGGCAAGCGAGCCGGTTTCCTTACAGTTTTATCTACGACTGTCTCTACATACACAGCAGTCATGACTCATTTCTCTCTTGTAAGACAGAGGATAGCTTCTCTTCCTGCTCGGGTACACGACAGACTACAATTTTCTACAGGGGAAAACAGTAACTCTAAATGTTTTCACATTATCCCTTTGATGTCTCATGTTTGTCTCTTCGCGCCCGTGGTTTGGGTGTTTGATCAGTAGGGTCACTTTGGTGCGTCACGGGATCAAGTGTGGCGGATGTTTCCTGACAAGCGAGCCTCTTTTTATTACAAGCGAGCCAGATTATTATAGTGACTGTTTTGTTTTTTGACAGATCAGGAATGCCTGTCATGCTTTACAACAACGTTTTTTTATCATCTTATAGGTTTCCTGATTAGTGTTACCTCTGTCCTATTGTGCGGATATACTCTGGACGAGGTATAGGCAAGGTTTGGTTATCAAGAATTTATATCTATTGCTTTCGCTTTCTTTTTGCAATTTCCTCCACAGAAATGTATGTTTTCCTTATGCTAGGGGTTGATTATATCCCCCTGAAATGATGTGCCGGCCAGTGTTCTTTGATGCAAATTCACCTCATGAATTTGTAGACACTTTTCTGACCGTGCAATGAAGGTTATCTCATTGAACTTGTTTTCAATCGAGTATGTATGTAGCTCATGTACTGATATATTTTTAATATATACAGCGTTTTTTTTCTTCTGAAAAAAAAAATGTGGTACATAGATACATTAAGTGAGGGGGGCTCATAAATATATGTATATGTACATTATCAAAGGCATGGTAAAAGAGAATGAGATAATAAATAATTTCATAACAAATATGTTAATTCTTGACAATGTTGAAATTGTCACAATTGCATTAGGGAACTTAAGACTAAGAATTAACTAAATTCCCAAATATATCTTAAGGGTAATGGTGAAGTAGGAGACTAGGATCTTTACTGTTAATGAATAATGCTAGAAAGTTATGGAAATAAAGGAAATTTTAATTCACATATCGTCGAATTGTGGTGAGAAAAAAAAAAAAATTGGGGATTGAGAGTCATTACAAATGGTATCAAAGCACTAGCAGGGAAAATTTTAAGAACCACCCTAAATTTATATGTATCATAAATGGGTGAATCCCCATGATACATAGGAAAAATGGAAGGTGATTTTATTAATAATATAATATGTATATATAATTTTTTTGGCGAATCTCTCACGAGATTATATTATCTTGTAAAATCATGGCCAATCACTAGTACAAATGGCGAATTACTAGTACGAAATGGTGAGTCGTTGTCTAGTGGAGTTCGGGGTGTTGGTTCCAATGAATATATGATAGTTGAACCAAGAGTTGAAGGAAGCGAACCACCGAGACCAAGCATGGCACATGGTGACTGGTGAGGGAATTAGTTCTCGTGTAGTTTGGAAAAAGCATTCTAGTTATGCTAAGCGTAGTGTTGTTTCTCATGCAATTACTAGCACTAATATTGAGGTTGGAGAGGGCTTTGAGGAAGAATGGAAGGTAGCAGTGGTGGAGAATTACAAACAGAACCCCATGAAGGGCTCCATTTTCCCCTTTGGTATTTGGGTCTCCAAGATCTTCTATCCATTGAACCAACAATTAACCGTTGAACCAGCAATCAACTTGACTGAGTTTATTAGGTACGAGTCAACTCAGACTAATCTTCAAAACTATGCTTTGCACTATCCCATATTTATCACACTAATGCTACACAACATTATGCATTTGCACCAAACTCTCATGCATGCACACAAAATTTTCATCAACATCTATAACCCTAACCAAGTGAGAATCGATGAAAAATTTACACAAAGTTGGTTATAGTATTGAAAGTTCATAATAAATTTAGATCCATGGTACCTGCAATAAATTTTGAGATAACCTCCACAAATTCGACCACAATAGAGCAAACTTGTGAAAAAATTTAAACCTACAAAAATTAGGATTCATGTTCCTAAGAATGATCATAAGTAGTTGACATATGGGTAGAGTTTGGAGTCTTGACACATTGATAATGGAATGGCTCAGGTCAAAACTCACACATTGAAAACTCATCAATGAAGAGAAGACAAGATCATTATGAATTACAAGGCTAAAGGTTGAAAGACATTAGAGTGATTAGTCGTGCTTATTAAAAGTAAAAACCAATGTCAGTGAATGTACCTTATCGAATCCTATGTGACATTTGAAATATTTTTCATATCCTTTAAAGCAAGTTCCGCTCATGATAGCATTATGCCAATTGACTATTAAATGTCAGCCAGTTCTCACACAGTCACACAAAAGAAACATTGATGGAAAAAATCAATTTACTAGACGGATTCAGGCTATGTAAGCTTGCAGACCAATATTACACATTAGTTATGTAATCATAGTTTGAATCCCAACAGCCACACCACATTACTCTTTAGCTAAACATGGCTCACCAAAAAAATTATTCAACCACGCCATCTTTCTGCTCCTCATATTGGGATCTCCTGCAAGTTGGAAGTTCTGACAATGCATGTCTTAAGCTGTATAGTTTCTTTGCAATTTTTAGCAGATTTCACCACAACGATGAATTTTATTGACTCTATCTCTCCCAGTGAAAATAAATTTTCATAAGGCACACTTCTCCAGTCCACGAGTGCCACACTCCACTCTCCTCCACAGTATGCATGGCTTCACACCAACAATATGAAACAAAATACTAATCGGAATCTCCACGCGAATTCTACCACCTCTAATGAGCTCTTCACTTGAGCTATCCATATGCTTCCATAACGCTATAGTTTCTTTAATCAGCTACAATGATTTTCTTTGAGGATATTATGGAAACAACAAACAATGCTCTCCAATAGTACTACAGGACATACACAATCCATGTAGATTATCTCCCATAGTTCACCACTCTCAGGTCCTCAAATGGCCACACAAATTAGCGAGCTCTCATCAATGAGCCTCGACAACCACGCTCAAATCTCAATCACATAATAGAAAAAAAGGATGAGAAAACAAAGAAAGGGAAAAAAAAATATTCATCAAACTCTCTATTTCCCTTGGCCTAGAAGGGGCCAAGTACCAAACAGTCGAGAGCTTTGATACCAATTTAGCTTTTCATAAAGCACTCCAACTTGTATTCACTTAAAAATAATAATACAATATAAATACATAAACCTATGTCTCAAGATAGCTTGTGTATTTTTTACATACAATCTCTCGTTTTAGTTAATATCTCAACCACATAGCAATCTAGGAGGCTAACTATTTAGAGAGAATCTCCCAAATACCAACTAGACCTCAACAAACTCCAAAATATATGGAATAAACTCATTCTAGAATTGATGAACACACCAAAGACAAGTAGGAATTATATTTTCCAAATTCGAATAACTGATGTAACATATTATTGAAAAAAACCATTTTAATTGTTAATGAAAAGCTAATGTAATTTTCTAGAATTGAGGATCACACCAAAAACAAGTAGGAATTATATCTTCCAAGTTCCAATGACTAATGTAACATATTATTTAAAAAGACCATTTTAATTGTCCATGAAAAGATATTCTAATTTTTCTTTGACACAACAATTAATAAGGGACAAGCTCAAGAAATGGATTGTGATTTTCTAATAACTTTTTGAGTATGCATTCACGTGACATTGACCAAGTATACATTTTTGTTTTCCTTCGTAATGTTGCTAGTTTCTCAAAAAGTAAATTATCTTTACCTTTTCATTAAAAAAAAAATGTGATATTTTGGTAGAGATGTTGTAATGTGTTGTTTAAAATTTTCACAAGTCAAAATAAAATAGAAATAGAAATAAAATTAAAAAATAAATAAACAAATAATTAATAATCATAATTATGAATCAAATATTTTCACTTAGTCAAATTAAATAAAACTAAAACTAGAAATATAATAAAATAAAAATCATAAAATTAATAATTATAATTATAATTAATAATTTAACTAGTGTAGATCCATCTTAATTATGTATCTACTAAAAGCCTAGAGCTGAAATCTCTTAAGAAAAATATATTTTACAGTGAAAAAAATTGAACTTCTCCCTACTTCTTAAATCAAAAATTATAATAAATCTAAACTAATTTAATACTTAAAATAAAAAAATATTTAAGATTAAAAAAAAATTACCAACACATAATAATAACACTAATTGGATTTAAACATAGATTTAAGTTTAAAGATAGTATAACCTTTATTTTATGTTTGCTAAATTTATATATCCTATATCATAATGATTCATGTCACTTATATTAAATTTATGACCAACTTAACATTTAAAGTTTTTCCATATATAAAAAAACTGAAATCCTTCATGTTTTGAAATCCTCCATATCCATTTTATAAAAAAAATATTATTTTATTGAAAGGAATGTGACCGTTTCGCTATTCACTATTTCACCAAATGGATCTTCACAGCAGATTTATGATTCAAGGATAGCCAAAAGCATCTAGATTTCAAATACATGGAATTATTTTTGGCAGAGAATGTTTTTTTCGGAGTTGCCCGCATCTAAACCAACCAACGTTGTCATTAGCCATGACGAATAATTCCTGCAATCAAAATCTCTAACCACGATCGCAACAGTTTAGGGATTGCTATCTGGTCAACGCATGAATTAGGAAGAAATTGAGCAGGAATGTCAGAGTTTTTCTGGAGAATGGCCAGTGTGATTTAGGTCATTATAACCCTTTCACAAATAATGTGAGGGTTTCTATAGAAGATGGCCGAGTATGACATTAAGGATGGAGATCATAACCAAGAAGAAATATGTCCGAAAACTCGAAAAATTCAATTGAAAAATGAACACGAAGAAGAAATTGATCCACTGTCGAAGTAACCAGAGGAATACTGCCGAGACTGAAGGGCGTGGAAATCAGGAAGTATCCAGAGGAATACTGCGGAGATGATGGACGGGTCACGGAGACAAAAGGGCATGCTGCTAATGAGGAAATCGATCGAGAAGTAGAGGGAATATTATGGGAACCTGACCTATATATTCACGAACTTGAAGAAGCTATATTAAATTAGGCATTTCCCTCTCTGTCTTCATCTTCCCACTTTCATTTTAACCTTGCTTTCCTCATCATCGAGAAATATGATCTACAAAAGCTTGGTCCGCAGAGGAAATTGAAGGAAAATTGTTAAAGAAAGCGCTGGGAAGCAGCGCAAACGAGTCAGATGAATTGGCTCGCTATGGAAATATTTAAGGCCAGTGGCCAATGTTCCAGCAGATTGAGCCAGAAACAAAAATATAGACTACAATGTTGGAGACCGATTAAAATGTATTTTTCCCAACATAAGCGTCAATTTGAAATGATTTTCATATAACAATAGGGGCATCCGGTAAAATGGTTCCTGTATGACAAAGTTTTAGAATTTTGGAGCCTGAAACATTTATTAATTATAATGGTCCAGATTTTAATATAAGCATGTGTGTTCATGGTTTTTTTTTTTTTTGGGTGCCATAGCCTGATCCTATCCTATGAGTGTCTAGATTTGAGATGTATTTGAAGGAAGGAATTACCCAAAAATCCACTAAAGATAAAGATATAGGTATTGGAGTGTATCCTTCTTTTATTGGAACTTTCAACTTTAACACTCCTACTTCTTATCACTAAAGATATATATGTTGGAGTGTATCCTTCTTTTATTGGAACTTTCAACTTTGCAACTCCTACTTCTTAAATTGATTCTGTGTCAATTTAATTAACTTTAATTTCACAAGTTTGTTATTCTAAAAAACTTACTTACATGATCCATAGGTCTTTTATACTTCCTTTGCATCACAAATGGAGGTTGATCAAGAAGGAATGGTACATCACCATTGCCTACAACTAATATTTCCTATCAATCAATTGTCAACTACCCTATAAATAATGGTTCTATACCTTGTTAAAATAGGATTTGGATAATCTCATGTTCCTAGTTTGGGCTACATACTATACAATGTCAATTAGTTTCCTAGAAATTGTGTTTCCATATAATGAAGTATTTGTTGAGGCCACTAATGCCCCTAAGAAGTCATATTTCCTTCCAAGTCATATTTCCTTCCACATATTAGTAGAGTTTAGTGAGAAGAGTTTCAACTTACCATGATGGACCATGAAAATGAATCCATAGATTATTTAGAAATACATAGTGTTTATGTTGAGGACAACATTCCAATTTTTTTTGAAAATATCTATCGGAATCTCGATATCATGAAAATTATTTTTATAGAAGAAGATTGTTCTATCGATGAGATTCACATTTACACTAATAATTTCAATGAGTTCCAATTCCTCTAACTAAATGGATATTTTTATCTATGCGCAAGGATATTCCTAATTTGAACAAAGTTTTTCCAAGGAAAAATGTGCTACATCATCTTTCATTCAAATTTTTCATCCATGTGATAGGAGTGAAATATTTTATTTTACGGTTGAATTTTCTAATTATAATAAAATCAATATCTCGCTCGATGACTAGCATAAAATGTCTTTTATTTTTCCATGAAGTACATTTGCATACCAAAAAATGAATTTTAGTTTTAAAAATGTTCGCACTATTCTAGTGGGCCATGTTGTATTCTTTTCACAACATGAAACATATTGTTGAATGATATCTTGGATGATTTAGTTTTCATTTTCGAAAAATATTTGATCATCATGATTATCTTAGAATAATGTTCAAGAGATGCATATACTATTAGAGTGGATTGCATCCACATACTGTATCTTTTGTACTATTTTCAATATATTATTGGTGTTAACTGTGTCTTATATAAGAGTTTAGGAAACACTACAATTGTCTCCCCCGCCTAACATATGACAACTTGAGATTTAAAAAATCAAAGCTAATTTTCTATGTATATTCATAGCTAATTATACTAATATTAGCAAGAGTTTTGTGCATGTACTAAACAAAGCAGTTTCATTCATATGGGATGATCCAACATAGACATCTATTAATAATGCACTTACATCATCCTTCCACTGAGTTATATGAAATATAGTACCAAAGGGTTTGTCTTGTATTACAATTGTTAAATCTACCATTGGCATGCTACTATTTCAGAAAAATGACCAACTCTAGGAGCACATCATTTATTATCTCAATCAAGTTTTATAATTCATTAGATTTTCGTGCAAGCACATAGAGAAGTTAGTATTGGCGGCTATCCATGTTATATAAATTTATATTTTCATAAGTTACTCCAACTTGTATTCACATGAAAATAATAATAGAATATAAATACATCAAACTATGTCTCAAAATAACTAGTCTATTTTTTACATACAATTCTTGGTTGAGTGAATATATCTCAAACACACACCAATTTAGGAGACTAACTAGTTGGAGGGAGTTTTTCAACCAACTACACCTCAACCAACTCCCAAATATTAGGAACAACCTCAGTCTAGAATTGATGAGAAAACCAAAGAGAAGTAGGAATTATATTTTCCAAGTCCCCCATTTATTGAATACTTGTCTTGATTTCAATAAGAAAAGTCTAATTGGGGTACTCGTGCTTACACACATGATAAAAAAGAATATTTTGACGTCCATATAAATGAACCACATACCAGAATGCATGGGTAGCAACTGGTGCAACCAAAAATCTACTAGAATGTCCTTCATGTACATAGTTCAATCAACCATTATGTGCATACATGTGCCTTTACCTGCAAGTCCCCCTCCATCATCGTCATCATGGGTTTTCTCGGATTACCTATAACCATGCTTTGGGTTTCAACAGCTTACCCTAAACCATGGTCAGGCTTTTTTTGGTTGACCCTAAACCATGCCTACAAGAATCCCTATCCACTTCACTCTCACATGTGGTTTTTGGCTTACCAAAAACCTACACTACAAAGTAGTTTCTGGCTTACCAAAAACTAGTAGTTACATACACTGTCACAAGTGTTTTATGGCTTACCACAAACCTACAATTACATAGTGGTTTTTGGCTTACCATAAACTTTTATTTAGAAAGTGGTTATAAGATTACCGAGAGCTTTATTGGTGTACACATGCCAAATCAAGCTTGCATTACACACTCCAACTCATGGAGTTACCAGGTACATATTTTACAAAGACCACTACAAAACACCATAGACTTGGTTACACTTAAGATGTGTGACTCATAATACAACATGCTAGTGAGTCTATCCCACAAACTAACACAAAATTTCACTTTTTTTCCATCATCCTTTAATATCTAATACAACTCTAACCACTATCCTCTAATGCCATCTTCATGGTCGTGTCTTTATCATTTCTGGTAGTCAATAATTTCGTTAAAAAAAAATTCTATTATTGGAATGGCCAATTCCAACGGAGACTTAAACTCTTAAACTCGTGACAATAATTGGCTAGACTAATGCCACTATATTATTTCAACAAAAATTACATCAGTGACATTTTCTAAAAAATTTAAACAATGGCCAAATAATTCATGCCGATCATAATTCTCAAGTCCTTACATTACTTCTGTTGCATTTCTATAATTAAATACACTAAATTTATGGTAATCACTTTCCATGGATAATATGTTTCCATAACATGTGAATGTAAACAAAAAAACATTTGGTTGTGTGATTTATGAGATTTATGAGGGGCCTTATAAAATTATTACCCTTCCAAATGAATGAATTTACCGATGCGATTAATCCAATTTTTGAGAGTCATATCTCCCACCTTTGACTTATGCTTTTGAATTTCCTTTCAACATGATGTTATTCTTTGGCCATGTGAGGCTGGTCAACTCTAATGTTGTAGGAAAACCAGTCGCAATTGATCAACATTTGCTACCTACGATGATTTCTTTCTCAGTGACTAGCTATTTCAACAAAATATTTTGAAGGTGTGCGGAACGTCAGAATGTTTCCAAAAATAGATAATCAATAAAGTTGAAGGTTGATGGGCATTATAGTAATCAGTTGTTATACTTAAAATTTCAAACAATGTTCAGGAATGTGCCTCGTCAATCCTACGCGACATTGGTCATATTTTCACCTCATTTGAATCAACTTGTGCTAATGATAAATTTATGCTATTTCCCTCTTACAGGTGAGGAAATTATCACACAGTCACATGAAACAGATTTTGTTGGAAAAAATCAATTTACCCGACAGCTTCATGCTCTGCAAGCCTGCAAACCAGTCTCGCACCTCAGTTATGCAATCATAGCTTGACTCTCAACAACCACACTAGATTCTTCATTAGTTTAACATACCTCACCAAAGCAATTATTCAACAACACTATCTTTCCACTCCTTAGAACAGGCTCTCCTCCAACAAATTTTATTAAATGGTAGCCTTATTGTAAAATTATTAGAGCGAAAATATGGATCTAGTTGAAGAATAATTGGAAAAACTTTCCAAGTTGAAAAAGAAAAAAAATTAGATGCAAAAAGTAGAGAAAAGATAATTTATAGGCAATCATGTCCTTCACCCAGAGACAATCTTGTAGGAATGGAAACTTCTACTCAGTGAAAGTCTTGGTGAAGATATCAACAGTCTTCTCGCAACTCAGAAAATACTGAAGATCGATGGTCCCATCATGGATCTAGAGGAATAAGCTTCATTTTTTGGAAGTAGAGGTATCAATTCCCATGTTTGGATCAAGGACTAAATTTCCTTATACATGGTTCCATGCCAATATGGATTGTATGCATCTTCCTCATGCGTTTGACGATCAAATTCATGTACCTTATATGCATGCATGCGAATAGTTGTCTCTAGGGATGCATGGATTTGCATGTGTGGCTTTAGATATACCTTTGTGGATGCATACATGCATATACATGGTGTTATAAATTCCCCCTTAGATGCATGCATAGGCATGCATATACATGGTGTTATAAATTCCTCCTTATATGCTTGCATGATCATGCATGGATCTACGACTGAGAGTGCATGTGGGGCATCATTAAATTGAAACCTCGTCAGATCTACATCATCAAAATCATCGATATTAGTGGAATAAAAGTCCACTTCTATGTTTTTGAAAGTAGTGTCTTCATAATTAACAGAGGAAGATATTTCCTCATGTGCAATGTCTTTGTTATTGGACAAGATAAAATTATCATCTACAACAGGCTCATTAACAATAGAAGAAGAAAAGTATTCTTGTTCAACATTGTCTTGAGCATATATCTCCACATTATTGGAGTCTTCACCACTTTCTTGGCTATTATAATAACTTGATCTCTTTGCCTCCAAATGGTATTCTTCTAGATCATTTTCATCACCATATAATCCTTTCAATATAGTCCATATTTTATGTGGTGATTCAATATTTATGATCTAATAACAAATATCATGAGACATAGATAGACACAATATTACATAAGCCAGTAAGGTCTGTTAAGCCAATTTGACTTCTCATCCTCTAACATTGGTTCTGTCTCAATTCGCATGACTATTTGGTACAAGCCTTTGCTCCTAAGATGAAGAAAAATCATTGGCTTCCATTCATGGTAATTGTATGGAGTCAGAAGACTGGAAGTTGGGAATTCTGTTATTTCACTTTGTGGTTGTAGCAACAATTGCGAAAATTCTCCAATATTTTGATCTGAAAATCAAATCTTCGAATAATTTCCAATTCTTTTCTCTTCAAACCTGCAAAAAAATTGTTCATGAAACTTCTCCAAACCCTTGTAGCTCTGATACCATGTAAAATTATTAGAGCACAAATATGGATCTCGTTGAAGAATAATTGCACAAATTTTCCAAGTTGAAAAAAAAAAACAATTAGAAATGAAATGAAATTAGTTCATCAATATTAGTTTTGAGACTCAATATATAAAGAAACTAAGTTAAGCTTAGTTGTACATACAATAACTATGGATAGTTAAAGCTAATTGAAGCTAAGTGTGCTTTATTTTCTATTAACGTGCACATGCACCACAAGCAAGCCCTAGAGTTAACTAGCTAAAGCCAAGTGCACACCACATGTAAGCACTTGAGTTAACTAGCTAAAGACAAGTGCTGCATACAATATCTAGAGTTGAACTAAAGCTAATTGATGCCAACTATGTGCATGTACAACACTCGACTTAACTAGCTAAAGACAAGTGCACATTGCATGAAATATTTAGAGTTGAAATAAAGCTAATCTATGTGCATGTACATCAACACTTATTTCACAGATATCAATGAAGTTGCAAGTTCTGACCACAGGTTCTAAGACTGTACAGGTTCCCTGCAATTATTAGCAGATTTTTCCACATAGTTGAATTTTCATGATTCTATAGCCCCCATCGAAAATAAATTTTCATAAGGCACACCTCGCCAGTCCACTAGCATCGTGCTCCACTCTCGTCCAAAAAATGCATGGCTTCACACTAACTACATGTAGCGAAATACAGATCAAACTCTCCATATGAATTGGACAACCTCCAATCAACTCTTCAATCAATCTTTCCACACACTCCTACAACACTATAGTTCCTTTAATCAGTTGTGATTTTCTGTGAGAATATGATGGTAATAAAAAACATCGCTCTACAATAGTGTTATAGGACATGCATAGGCCATGTAAATCAACTGCGACAATTAACCGTACTAAGGTCCAAAAACGGCCACACAGATCAATGAGCCTCAAAAACCACACTTGGATCTACAATCATGTAGAAGAAACAAAGGATTGGCAAAGGATTCGTAAACAATCAAAGGGAAAAATAAACAAAATACTCATCAAACTCTCTATTTCTCTTGGTCCATATGGGGTCTAGCACACAGGAGGCTCTGATACTAGTTTCGATGTTCATAAAACACTCCAACCTGTATTCACATGAAAATAATAATACAATATAAATGCATCAAGATATGTCTCAAGATAGCTAGACTATCTTGGACATACAATCTCTTTCTTGAGTGAATATCTCAACCAGACACTAATGTAGGGAGGTAACAAGTGGAAGATAATCTCTGAACTAGCTAGACCTCAACAACCACTCAAACATTAGGATAAACCAGGGGTGGGTTAATTTTCCATGCTTTTTCCAAAAAATTATATAGAGATTTTATAAAATTATTAAAATTTTTAATATTTTACTAAAATATTGTCAAATATAGTATAAATTGCATATGAAGGACTACTAGATTTGCCAAGGTTTCTAAATTTCAATCCATGTTTAAAATTTTTCTTGGAACAAAATCATTCTAGAATTGATGGGTACACCAAAAGACAAGTGAGAGTTATATTTTCCAAGTTCCAATGGTTGATGTTTTAGATTATTGAAAAATATCATTTTAATTATCAATGAAATGTTATTCTAATTTCTCTTTGACTCAGCAGTTAATCGGGGACATGTACAATAAATGGAATGTGATTTTCCAATAGTTTTTTGAGTATGCATTGACTAAGTATAAATTCCTCAAAAAGTAAATTATGTTTACCTTTTTGTGGGAAAAAAATGTAATATATATATATATATATATATATATATATATAATATTTTGACTAAGTCAAATTACATAAATTTAAAACTAAAACTAAAATAAAATTAAAAATCTAAAATTAAAAATTATAATTATAATTAATAATTAAATTTGTGTAGATCAATCTTAATTATGGATCTACTAAGAGTCTAGAGATGAAATCTCTTGAGATGCATACCTCACCTCTTTTAGAGTGAAAAAATGAACTTCTCAACATAATTAAATAAAAAATTATAATAAACCTAAATTAATGTAATAGTCAAAATAAAATAAAGAATAAGAATAAAAAGTTTACCACCAGATAATAATAACACCGATATAGTATAACCTTTATTTTATGTTTGCTAAATTTATGTATTCTATATCATAATGACTCGTATGAGTTTTATCAAATTTATGACAAACTTAATCTTCAACATTTTTCCATATCTAGAAAATTGAAATTATTCAAGACTTGAGGGGTCTAATCCTTGATTAAGGAAAATGATTTCATATCAATTTTATAAAATAAAATATTATTTTATTTTTAAGTTAATATATATATATATATATATATATCTATCTATATATATATATATATATATATATATATATATATATATATATATATATATATATATATATATATATATATATATATAGTATTGTAAATATATTTTATGTTAAATATATTAAAGGTTAAAAAATCTTAAATGTTAATTGCATCAAGTTCTAATTGGATATCCAATTAGATCAAGTTCTAATTAGATATGCAATTTTATTTATTGGAATGACTTCAAATTACCCAAAAATAAATCTTAAATGTTAATTGGACTAAGTATGAAATGGCTTCAAATTAGAAGTGGATTTTTCTATCACCAAAGATAATTTGAAAATGATACAAAATATTCATTCATTAATTTATTTTATTTTAAAAATAATAGATATATTTTAATTATTAAATTTAAAAATTATTAAATGAAAACATTTATTTTTAGATTGAGATAAAATTTGTACATGAGGCTTTTGATTTATTATGAGTGGGTACAGCTAAATCAGCATAGATCTATCTTAAGTACTGATCTGACCTAGTCGAGAAAGATCAAATTTCTTCACGTGCAAACATTTTTTGAGTGCAAAATATAATATGTTATTTTTCATTGTTTAAATTGTATTTTTGAATACTAAATAGAGTATATATAGGACAAAATAAAAATTTTAACCTTGAAAATTTAATTTAATTTTTTTCTATATATAGACATATAACAAGTTGATATGGAGAGAACTTAGTTAGCATAGATTATAAAATAGTTTATTCAAATTTCTTGTTGAAATATTTTTGAAAAAAATAAGATTTAAACATAAGATTAACACATTTTTTACTTCTAATTAATTTAGAGTATATTCATTTTTTTTAAATTATAGACAACACTGTTTTTAGATATCATTTTTGGGATTCAACTGCTTTAAGTAAGTCATTCATCTATGACCATTTCTATGAGAGGTAGTCGTAACTGATTAATGTCATCATTTTTGAATAGTCCACTTAGCACTCCTTGCATCCAGTGATGCTCATGCTCACAAGGGTGAAGAAGAGGGATTGAAACTAGTGAAATGAATAGCATAGAATAAATTATCACATCAGGGGTTTGCACCGGAGGACTTCCTAGGAGGTCACCCATCTAGGAACTCTTTTTGATATTATTTTTATATTTAGAACAAATTTTTTTATTTTTTAAAGGGGCATGTGTTGGAATTAATGGAGAAATCCATAGTTAGGTTGTTGTTATCATAAAGATAGTTCAGGTTGAAGCTAGCTAAGTTTGTGCCTGTGTGACTGAGAGGCGGTTTGCGTAAAGTCTGAGAGGAGGATGTGTGTTAACAAATTCATCTTCGTGAGAGCCAAGTTCATGTTTGTGGACGTGTGTGGCAAATAAAGTTCACAAAGAGAGAGTGGAGGAGCCCTATCAGCTGAAACGCTTCCAAGAGGTACGACACTACCAAGAGAGGCTGGTGCGTGGGCTGAACGTCGTAAGTTGAAGCTCAGTGAGCCTGGGTGGAGTTGTGTAGAGACAGGCTGCAGCAGTTTCCTTGTGTTCTCTTTTCATGAATCCTGACTTTGTTTCATATATGTTGCAGTGAAATTCAACAATAAGGTGGTGTATGCATGCTACGTGAGCTTGTTGAGCGCATCCTCAATCTACTTAAAGGGTGGATTTGACGTGCAACAGAAGTTGTTTTAAATATTGATCGGTGGCCTATCGTGGAGAAGTTTTTTTTTTTTTTACGTTGGTATGATCGATAGTGAGTGTTTGTGAAACACTCACCTGGAGAGCTTCTTATTTATTTCATAGTTTCATATTCCGTCTCTCATTCAAAATTTTGAAGGTGTGGCCACTATCAAAATTTGAAGGTGTGGCCGATTACTGGAGAGAAACTCTCACTCCATGTCAGTTTATACTTGAAAGCCTGAGTTTATATTTGGGGGAAAGCATGTGTAGGTGTCAGAGTGTATTCGTGAGGTGTATACAGGGCCCATTTCTAGCCAAGTCCCTGAAACCAGCAAACTGAAAGCTCCAAGCCACATTAGAAATTGCAATTTTGACCAGTTACAGGTTCTAATAAGGCATACATTGTGTCTTTCTATGTTGCGGTCCAGGCCACATGGCATTCTATCTACATCCATATTGTATGATGGACAAAGTTATACAATTGACTTTACACACAAACGCTGAAGAAGATATACTTGAAGAAAATTGACCTTGGAAGGAAGGGTTTGTGGGGATCGTATGTTGAGGTGTCCAAGAGTGGCATCGTAGAATATTTTTCGAGGGATCAAACCAGTAATCTCGCAAGGTGTTGCAAGAGGAAAGCATTCATTAATAAAAAATATATTAATTGATTTGCTGCGTCTTTTTCAGAAATATGTGTCGTGAGAAATTACTAATTACATGCATTAGAATTAGACATTGATAGTGTTGTCAGCTTTTTGAGAGGTCATTTGTTGCTCGTCGCAAGAACCGAGGGCACTAGGCCCTGCGTGGCATAGAAGCCACAATCTACAAGGTTCTACTATTGAAGAGCTGCCAAAGGGAGGATTCCCGCCTGCATGGTAATGAGGTTGTTGGAGCTCATTAGAAGACTGAGTGGAGTCAAAATCTGGAAGCAAGATAAAACCAGATAAGCTAGACCTTTAACAACATGTCTATATTTTTAGATATTTTTTATTCTGATGACGATGATGATGATATTTTTCATGTGGGCATCTGTAGGCGTTAGCCTGGGTAGCATGGGTAGCATTTTTTCAGAAAAACAATGTGGTTTTGTTGATGACCACGAGAAACAGGAGGCACAATCTGTTGTGCAAGATCTTGATATTGAAGAGTCACAAGTTTATCTTCAAGAAGGATGTCAAGATGAACAAAGTGTTGAAGATCAATTGGATGAGCCACATGAACTTGATGGCAAAGATGTGGCAGAAGAAGACAGAGTATGAGAGAATTTAAAATGTGATAATCTCATGAATATTTATGTGTGTGCAGATGACAACATTTCTGAAATTTACATGCGTGACACTAGAAATGGTCAGAGAAAATAGTTTCCTATTAAGCCTGTCATAAATTTCAAAATGGCGAGGATAAGCGTTCAAGCTTTCCATCACTCGAGAAGAAATGAGTTGAAAATACATCACTACCTCACGGTGAGGAAAGTGAAGATGAAGCCTCGACATAAAATGAACAAATATGGACTCAGAAGCATAAAGATGAAAATGAAATCCTCTATTGTCAAGTTTTTTATGCTTTCTTTTTATTGTAAGCCTAGATGAGACTAGACCAGCAAGCGTATGTTATTATTTAGTACCCTTTCTAGATTAAGGGGAAGTGTTGGAATTAATGGAGAAATCCATAGTTAGGTTGTTGTTATCATAAAGATAGGATTGAGATTCTATCGAGGGAGTGGTTGAAACCATCCCATTAGTGTGAAAACCTATATAATTTAGGCTCATCTGATTCAACGATAAGAGTGTGTGTATGTGTGTATACACTCTCCAAGTTCTCACCTGGAGAGCTATTTGATCAATAGTTAGCTTTATCAGCATGGACTAAAAAAAAACTTACATATCCCTTCATATTGGGGTGTAGAATGAGCCACTCGACTCAAAAAAATAAGGTGTAAAATGAACCACTAGACTCAAAAATATTAATTTTACCATATATTTTTATTTTTATTTTTTTTATGCCGGAATTAAATTTTAAATTAATAATTTTTTTTAATTCAAATCGACCTGGTACACATCCCCTCGTGATCTAGCTAAAAAAATTATTAAAATTTAAAGAAACATGATATTTTAATATTTTTAATTATAAAATGTTTATATTTTAGCATTTATTTAGTTTAACTCAAATCCACCTTGTACACATTTTGATTAAATATTTATTTATTTATTTATTTTTGTAAATTTGGAGGGACCGCACTATTTTCTATTTATAAATATAGGACATGCTACAAAAGATAAAATTCAGTCTGTGGCCTCAACCTGCCCGTAGTAAACCAGGTCTGTTGGCCACCTCAAAGCATGAAAAGCAAACCAAAATTGAAATTGTTTCATCCGTCTATAAGTCACATGAGCTATATGTCCTATTACTGAAGTATCTACATACTTATGAAATAAAGGGAGTTCATATACAACTAATAAGTGCATAAAAAAGCATAATAAGGAAAAAAACTAGCCATTTGATGAATAAATTGGAGCTGGGTATTTCACTGTAGACCCAGGCATATCAACTTGCTGCAATTGCTAGAGCAACTTCTCCATTCGGCCTACCCGATCATCCAATCTACTAATTTGATCAGTTGCTTGAAATTGAGTGATCTCGATATGCTGCAGCTAGTTCTGTATGTCCTGAAGTAGGGCTTGAAGGCGAGGTTCTATCTTTAGCGGGTCTGTCTTAGCTTGGACAGGAGGGAGACTCTGAATAATCTTTGCGATAAGGCACTTGACTATCCAGTATGTATGAATAGTCTGAATGAATAAAGTAAGATGGCCACGGGTATTGTCGGGGTCAATAATGATTAAATATTTTATTTTCGCAGTATGGATTATATATTTTTTATCAAATAACCATGTCAGGGTTGAAATTATAATTTGACAGTTCCACATACTAGAATCTTGAAAAACTGTGACGGTTGCTTGATGCACTATCACCCAATGGATCACTACAAATTTATGATTTATGAACTGTTAACACAAGATAAATGTGAAATAACCCCGTGGGTTGAAATTATAGTTTGATATTTTTAAACCGTTCCACATACAAGGATTTTGAAAGGAATGTGGCCGTTGCACGATTCATTATTTCACCCATTGGATTTCACTGCAGATTTAGGATGTACTGATGGTGAAGACCCTGTAGATGTGAAATAATCATGTTAGTTGTAATTATAGTTTGAAGATATTCAACGTTCTATAGAATCTTGAAAAAATAATTTGTGGCGGTTGCTTTTTTTACTATTTCCCGCATTATATAGTCACGACAGAAATAGGATTTACCGATAGTGAAATAGCCTGTATATGTGAAATAACCATGATTTGAAATTATGGTTTGAAAATTTTGAACGGTTCCACATACTAAAATCTTGAAAGGAATGTGACCGTTAACCCCGTGGGTTGCAATTATAATTTGAAAAATTTCAACGGTTCCACATACTAGTATCATATCAATATTTCACCAAATGGATCATCACCGCCAATTTAGGATTTAGCATGTAAGATGAAAGGATTTAATTAAGGGCGGCGTTCATAGATGTGAAATATAGGAATTTTTTTCCAAAAGAGAATGATTTTTTCGAGCGCATTTAAACCAAACCAAGTTACGATGACAAAGGTGATGAATGATTCCTATAATCAAAAGTTCTGAAACTATTGCAAGGGTTTCCGCATTGTCATTTCCTTGCGGAATTTTAATTTAATCATAGTTTGGTTATGAAGAAAGATTATATGAAAATTTTTTCTGGACACCTCATCCGTAAATTAGAATATACTTAATTAAAGTTGCAAGTTGTTGTTTAATGAAATTGTGCATAGCCTGAGGCTATTAAGAGATTGTATCCTGCAAACTACAAATTTTAAAATCATAGTGATGTCCATCGTTTTATTTCTGTGTAACGCTATCACAAAGCTCAAATTCACTGTATTTTTATTTGTCTTGCAGGCCACGGAGTAAACATATTGACTCACTAGTTTTTTGCAATGCTGCACCGCTGCAATCCCACCTGCACTTTGTTAAGTTAACTTATATGATTTTTCTATTACTTTTCAATGCCCACGTGATCATCCCATTTTGGAACGCTAAATTTTTTTTGCAATATGCTTTGATTTATCATTAAGCCTGTGAAAATTTGTTAAAGGTTTTAAAACCTCTTTAAATTTTTTTTTTTTTTTTTGTTGTTATATAATTATAAATATTTTTAATATTTATAATATATATAAGTAGTGTTTTATTTTTAAAAGTAATGTTCTGGAAAGTTTTAAAGGGCCCGAAAGCCAAAATGAAAAAAAGGGGTCGTGAATGTAATTTTTTTTATTTACTGTGTAATTTTTTTTATTAAAATTTTATTTACACAACAGTGTGTATAAAAAGGAAAAGACAGAGCGTAATTTTTTTTTAAGAACAAGTGAATGCACAACAGTGCGAAAGTGAAAAATACAGCAGAGTATTTTAGAGACAGAGTATTTTTCTGTGTGAGACAGAGAAGAGTTTTGCTTGGCACTCTGTCTTGTAACAGTCTATCATTTTGTAATCCATCTTAGAGGAAGAAGTTTTTTTTATTGTAATAGATTTTTACAGTGAATGAAATATAATTTTTTCAGTTTTGAACTCTGTCTCTTGTGAGTGAAATTTTAATATTTTCTCTGTGTTGAAGAGGGGAGTTTTATTCTCCATTTATTGTTCTGGAATTTTCAATATTCCAACATGGTATCAGAGCTAGTCCGGGCTCTTTGAAGATCAAAGAAGCTGAAGGAAAGGATTTCTTTGTTATCGTTGTGCCTTCTCCCATTGGCCTGTGAAGACTCCTACCAAAAATAATCCAAAGGTATTTATCTATACGCTTTTTGTGTTACCGTTGCAGCAATTAGTCAAGTGTTTTTGAATCATAGTTAAGAGTGTAATGACCGGAGCTAGCACCGGTATGGGTATGGGAAATATCCATCTCCCACAATTTAATGGGAAAATTAAAGGACTTGGTCAATAACCGTCAAACCAGGAGGTAACTCCTCAAATCAGAATGTGTTATTGAATGAAGAATGAACATGCATTTATACATGGAGGTGAGGCTATTGGGATTCCATCTCCCAATGACTCTTGACCTTCCTTATTTCCAAATATTATTTATTATACAAAATTAAATATCCACACCCATCCCATAGGATTAGGTGTCAACATTCCCCCCTTTAATCCGAAGGGATGTTGGTGAGTCCAAGCATCGATATGAACTTTTCAAACTTTTCTCTTCCAAGTGCTTTGGTGAAGATGTCAGCAGTTTGCTCATTTGTGGAACAATGATGTAGATGGATGGTTTTGGCCTGAACATGATGTCGAATTAGATGGTACTTTGTATTGATGTGCTTTGTTCGATCATGGAACTTTGGGTTCTTGGCCAAATTTATTGCAGAAGTGTTGTCAATCATGAGTGGTGTGGAGTACATTTGTTTCATCTGCAAATCTTCCAGGATTTTCCGGAGCCACACAATTTCCTTTGTTGCTTCAGCTGCTGCCACATATTCTGCCTCGGTCGTGGAATCTGCTGGAACTGACTGTTTGCGTGATCTCCATGAGACAGCTTCTGATCCAAGACTCATGGTGTAACCTGTAGTAGACACCCCTGTTTCTTTGTCGCCATCAAAGTCTGAATCAGAGTATCCGGTCAAGTTGAAGTCGCCTACCTGTGTATATTTGAGTCCAAAGTCTTGAGTCCCCTTCAAGTACCTTAGCACTCTTTTTGCAGCAGACCAATGTCCTTCACAAGGTTTTTGCATGAACCTTGAGAGGATTCCAACAGCAAATGAAATGTCAGGTCTGGTGGTGGTCAGGTAGATAATACTTCCTACAAGCTGTCTATACTTAGTTGCATCCTCAAATTCCTTCCCTTCAATAGATGTGAGCTTCAAGTTTTGTTCCATTGGAGTGCTTAAGGGTTTACAGTCATCCATGCCAAATTTGTTCAAGATATATCCAATGTACTTCTTTTGAGAAATAAATATGAATTTAGGATGTTTAATTACTTCAATACCCAAATAGTAATGAACATGACCCAAATCAGTCATTTCAAAACCTTTCTTCAACTCTTTCTTCATGGATGCAATATAGCTCTCATTGTTTCCTGTTATCAAAATATCATCTACATATACCACAAGATATACAACTTTTTTTCCAACTTTCTTAACAAACAAAGTTGCATCATCAAGATCAAAATGTTTGAAGTCAAGTTTCAGAAGATGCTCGGTCAATTTCTCATACCAGGCTCGTGGTGCTTGCTTGAGGCCATACAAGGATTTTATAAGCTTGCAAACTTTGTGTTCTTGACCCTTTACAACAAATCCTTCTGGCTGGGACATATAAACTTTCTCCTTTATATCTCCATTCAAGAAGGTTGTTTTTACATCCATCTGATGGAATTTCCATCCATTCTGAGCTGCTAAGGCAAAGAGAGTCCGGATGGTGGTCCATTTTGCTGTGGGAGCAAAAGTTTCTTCATAATCGACTCCTTCTTTTTGTGCAAATCCTTTTGCCACAAGCCTGGCCTTGTGCTTGTCAAGTGAGCCGTCTGCTTTGTACTTGTTCTTGTAGACCCACTTACAGCCAATTGGTTTCGTTCCCAAAGGCGGATCAACCAGCTTCCAAGTGCCATTCTTTATGAAGGCATCATACTCCTTCTGCATCGCTTCTTTCCATTCATCATGAGAAGCGACTTCTTTGAAGGAAGTTGGTTCATGATCTGTAGACAAACTCAATTCACAGTTATAAGCAATATCCATATCAACAGGGGAATCAGAATTATCTACATCACCTTCGATTTGTTGAGTGGAACTCCTTGTTCCTGTTTTTCCAACCTCATCAGGATGAAAATTCTCCAGTGTCTTTGTCGGCCATTTGGGAGGACCTTTCTGAGATGGCCCAGGCTGGTCATTTGACTGAGTTGGGATTGATTCAAGATTCAATCTCCCAATTCTGTCAATCACATCATCCAATGTGTCATCCGTGGTTTTTTCTTCATGTGGGGGAGAGAGTGCTTCAGGACATGATTCCACAGTTTGATTCAATATCGGAATCCCCCCTTCAAGATGTGGAATCACATTATCAAATTCTTGGAAGGAATTTGCATGTGTGAATCTATCCAGGCGATCAAGTTGCCGCTCAACAACCTTGTCACTCTTGGAAGATTCAAGAAATATGACATCTCTTGCTATTACAAATTTATTATTTGCTTCATCATAGAGACGATATCCTTTGGAGGTATTGGAGTACCCCAAGAAGATACATTTGCGACTTCTAGCACCAAGTTTTTTCCTTTGACCCTTGGGTATCAAGGCATAATAGGTGGACCCAAAGACCCTGAAATGCTTTACCGAAGGAATGTGGCCATGCCACATTTCAAAAGGATTTTTGTTTCTAATTGAACTTGAAGGACACCTATTCTTTATGTAAACAGCACATAGAATTGCATCAGCCCAAAACATCAATTTTACATTCTTGAAAAATAACATGGAGCGGACCATATTTAAAATAGTTCTGTTCATTCTTTCAGCTACACCGTTCTGTTGTGGATTATATGGCACAATTGTTTGATGTTTGATTCCATGTTGATGAAGATAATTTTCAAATTCGTTTGAAGTGTATTCTTTTCCATTATCAGTACGTAGAGAGCCAATATGTGTTTGTGCATCATTTTCAATCCATGCATGAAAATTCTTGAAAGTTTGAAAAGCATCGGACTTATTCTTCGGTAAGTAAATCCAACACATTCTGGTGTAGTCATCAATAAATGTCATCATGTATTTGTTTCCATTTGCAGAAGAAATAGGCATAGGGCCACATAAATCTGAATGAACAAGTTCAAGTTTCCTATGTGCTCTTGAGTGTGAATCATGAAATGGCTATTTGCTATGCTTTCCTAGAATACAAGCATCACATTCCTTAGGTTTTCTAGGAATTGTAGGCAGTCCATCAACACCATTTTTCTTCAACAAATGAAGGTTGTCATAGTTTAAGTGTCCAAATCTAGCATGCCATAAAAGACTTGATGGAAATGTACCTTCATCATGATGTGAACTGAATGCAAAGTTTTGAGCATGAGCAAATGAACCTTTCAGCTTCAAAAGTCTCCCTTCTTCTATTCCCTCCATGACAAGTGAGTGATCTGATGCTGATCTGACCTCTGCCTTGCCATCAAACAAGTGAACTGAGTGTCCTTGCTGCCGGATTTCGATCAGGGACAGCAAGTTTCTCTTCAACTCCGGGAGGTATAGAACCTCATGTAGGATATGATCAGGAAGACCAGGCAGTTTAAGCCTGACTGTGCCAAGCCCTGATGGCTTGAGTTTGGATTTATCTGCAAAATATACTGCTCCATCAACTTTGTTAGTGAATTCTTCAAAAAAATCTTTTCTAAATGTCATGTGACATGTTGCTCCTGAATCTAGCAACCAATCATCTCTCCATGAAGTAAATGAAACATCAAATAGGTTTTCAGTTACTCCATTGTTACAATGTGCTAGAACAAAATGAGCTGATTCAGGTGGTTTACCTTTGTCTTTGTCATTAGTTTTACCTTTGTCTTGATTTGTTTGCTGCTGAGCTTTAGATTGTCTGCCCCCCTTTTCTCTGAAGTTTCTTCTTCGTCTTCTGCCTTCTCTTCCTTTGGATGGACCTGAAGCATGTCTCTTTTCTCTCTGTGCCAAGTAGGCAGCCTCTTTAGAAGATGAAGGGACTGTCATCTTCTTTTGAAGGAGGAGAGAAAAAAACTTTGCTGGAGAATCTCTTTTGAAGGAGAGAAAACAAAAATACTCTTTGCTGGAAAATATACTGAAAAAACTCTTTGCTGCAAATATACTGAATTTAAAAGGACAGAAACACTTTTTTCTAAAAGACTGAATTTAAAAGGACACAAAAGCTCTTGCTAAAAAACTGAATTCTGCACCAAAAAAAATATATGTATTTTTTTTGTTTAGAAAGAAAAATTTGTATGGGAGGTCGATATGGAATGTTATGGGAGGGCGGTATTATGAAATGGAAGGGCGGTATTATGAATGTGAAGTGATATTAAATATATGGAAGGGCAAGATATATAATGAGGGGGAAGGAGGCGAGACAAGAGAGGGTAGCATTGATCATTTGTGAGCATATGTATGAGAGGGTTTTATTAATGACAGCATATACGGGAGGAGGATGGCTATACTACATATCCCCACCATTCACTCGTGCTACAACACTCCTCTCCTCTGCTACATACCGCTCCATCTCCATTTCATTATGCCCCTCCTCTGCTATATACCGCCCCTCCTCTGCTGTATATCACTGCATATAATATCACCGCTCGTTATCAGCATATAATATCCACGCTGTCACACATACACGCTGCATATACCATCTGCGTTTAATAATACCGTTGGATCATATATATATATATATATATATATATATATATATATATATATATATATATATATATATATATATATATATATATATCAATAAAGCTATATTATAATCGAATTACTTTATATCCAATGTTGTCTCCGTCCATATATATAAAACGCCGTCCATATATACAATGTTGTCTCTCGATATATATATAAAACGTTGTCCATATATGTCAACACCGCCATCCGGTTATGGGCCCACCACACTTCCGCCGAGTTGGAGTGTGAACCGGCAATTGCGGTGGGCTACAAAATACTCGGGATATTGTAGGAGCCGAACTTGGCAGAAGTCGCAGATTGTAGAATATGCAAAAATAGAAAAAAAAATGCAGAATAACAGTATAGCAATAAGTAGGAGCATCAAAAATTATTATTAAAAAACTGACTGAGCAAAGGAGAGGAAGTTACACCACTGGCAGAAATGCCAATAGTGGGACTGGCTTTGATACCATGTCAAACCAGGAGGTAACTCCTCAAATCAGAATGTGTTATTGAATGAAGAATGAACATGCATTTATACATGGAGGTGAGGCTATTGGGATTCATCTCCCAATGACTGTTGGCCTTCCTTATTTCCCAATATTATTTATTATACAAAAACCAGCAGTCCATGCCTATCCCATAGGAGTAGGTGTCAACAATAACTATGAGAGCTTTATTTGTCTCCCAAGAATTATGGGAATTTGTTGAGGATGGCTTTGAAGAGCCGGCAAATGAAGAAGAGTCTGAAGATTTAACTCAGGTAGAAAGAGAGTTGCTGAAGAGAAATAAGAAGAAAGACTCCAAGGCTCTCTTTTTATTGTATCAAGCAGTGCATGAGAGTGTGTTTCCAAGGATAGCAGTAGCCAAGAGATCCAGAGAAGCATGGGAAACTCTCAAGACAACCTATCAAGGCATGGAAAAAGTGAAGACAGCAAAACTTCAGTTGCTGAGGAGAGACTTTGAGACTCTCTGTATGAAAGAGTCAGATAACATTGACTCATTCTTCACTCATGTGATTGGAATGGTCACACAAATAATATCTCATGGAGAGACTCTTGAAGACAAGAGGATTGTGGAAAAACTCTTGAGAAGTTTACCCTCAAGATTTGATGTGATTGTCACTACCATAGAAGAGACTAAGGATCTCATAAAGTTTTTAGTAGATGAACTACATGCATCACTGATGACCCATGAACAGAGATTGGGTAGGAGTGAAAACTCATCTCTTGAACATGCTTTTAAGACCCAGATGTCTTTCGGAAGAGGAAGAGGGCAAGGCAGAGGAAACAAAAGAGGAAGAGGCAGAAGCCAAAACAGAGGTGGAAGGAACAACCCTTCACATTCACATGGAAGGTGCAACAGTCAAAGTCACAGCCACGACCAAGGCAGCAGCCAACAGAGTGGTCAGCAGAATGCTCAAGGACAAAGGTATGATAAATCCAATGTCCAATGTTACCATTGTAAAAAATATGGTCATTATGCTAATGAATGTAGAAAGAAGCAGCAAGATATGGCAAGTAGAACTAGTGCAAATTTCACTAAGGAAAATATCAGCCAAAATAATTTGTTTTTAGCTTGTAATATGGCTGAAGAAAAGAATGAGGATTTATGGTTTCTAGACTCCGGTTGCAGTAACCATATGACAGGAAACTTAGCAATGTTTTCTATGTTAGATGAGAGTGTGCAGTCACAAGTCACACTAGGAATTGATAGCAAAGTTTATGTTATGGGAAAAGGGATTGTAAATGTTTTAACAAAGAAAGGTGCAAAGAAATCCATAGCAGATGTTTATTATGTTCCAGGAATGAAGTGTAACCTCTTAAGTATTGGACAGCTTGTCCATAAGGGGTATAATGTTTTCTTTGAGGATGATGTTTGTACCATCATGGATAAACCACCCAGCAATCAGTGTATTGCTGAAGTGAAGATGACAAGGAACATGATGTTCCCTCTCAGAATGAGAGCAGACTTGAAGAATGGTGAAGAGAAAGCAGCAGTTGCACAGGAGACATTCCAAAGCGAACCAAAGGATGATAATTGGTTATGGCACTTGAGATTTGGACATCTCAACTTTGGAGGTCTTAATCTATTGAACAGAAAAGGAATGGTAAGTGGTTTACCATTGATAGAGAAACCGGATAGCCTTTGTGAAGGTTGTATTCTTGGGAAACAACACAGAGAAAGTTTTCCTTCCGGGAAAAGCATAAGGGCAAAAGCACCCTTAGAGATTGTCCACTCGGATGTGTGTGGACCGATGCAAACTCCATCACTTGCAAGCAGCCACTATGTGTTAACATTCATAGATGATTTTACAAGAAAAACTTGGGTTTACTTTTTGAAAAACAAAAGTGAAGTGTTTGAAAAATTTCGCAATTTCAAAGCACTTGTTGAGAACCAGAGTGGGCTGCATATCAAAGTCTTAAGGACTGATAGAGGAGGTGAGTATATCTCTAAATATTTTCTACGTTTTTGTAGAGAAAATGGTATTCAAAAGCAGTTTACAACTAGATATACTCCGCAGCAAAATGGAGTAGCTGAAAGGAAGAATAGAACCATAATGGACATGGCAAGGAGTATGTTAAAGGCAAAGAATTTGCCTAATGATTATTGGGCTGAAGCTGTACATTGTGCAGCGTACATTTTGAATAGATGCCCTACAAAAGCAGTTATGAACAAAGTGCTGGAAGAGGCATGGAGTGGCACAAAGCAAGGTGTCACACACATGAAGGTTTTTGGATGTGCGGCTTATGCACACATTCTAGATCAGCTATGGAAGAAGTTGGAAAACAAGGGGGAGAAATGTATTTTCATTGGATACAGTGAGGAATCCAAGGCCTATAGGTTGTATAACCCATCCACCAAGAAGTTTATTGTGAGCAGAGATGTTCAGTTTATTGAAGAGGAAGCTTGGGATGGAAGCATAGAGAAAACAGTGAATGTTAAACACTGTTTATCTCATGATGAAAATGATGATGAGTTGGCTGAAATACACCCCCAAACAGCAGAACCAACACAAGAGCAGCAAAGCACACCTTTGAGGAGAAATGAAAGTGCTTCTCCAAGCACACCACAAGGAGGAAATTCAAGTGCTTCTTCAAGAATTTGTACACCTAATGAAAGAGGTAAGAAATTCAGAAGTTTGAAAGATATTTATGAACAAGATATAACAAATGAAGGTATCAATTCTTTGTTTGCTTTATATTTTCATGTTGATGATCTTGTTCATTTCGAAGAAGCTATCAAGGATAGGAAATGGATAGAAGCTATGGATGAGGAAATAAATGCCATAGAGAGGAACAAGACTTGGGATTTGGTTGAAATCCCAAAAGGTAAAGATGTCATTGGTGTTAAATGGGTCTACAAGACCAAAAGTAATGCTGAAGGAAAAATAGAGAGACACAAGGCAAGACTTGTTGTCAAAGGTTATAAGCAGAAGCATGGAATAGATTATGAGGAAACTTTCGCACCGGTTGCTAGAATGGAAACCGTGAGAGCAGTGTTGTCCATAGCAGCACAAAACAAGTGGAAAGTTTACCAAATGGACGTGAAGTCAGCATTCCTAAATGGAGTGTTAATGGAAGAGGTTTACATTGAACAACCTCTCGGCTATGAAAAGAAAGGCCAAGAAAACAAAGTATGCAAGTTGAAGAAAGCTCTTTATGGGCTGAAGCAAGCGCCAAGAGCGTGGTACAGTAGGATAGATTCCTATCTACTGGAAAATGGATTTGAAAAGTGTGAGGGAGAACCCACCCTCTACATCAAAGAAAAAGATGGTAAAATGTTGATAGTAGTTTTATATGTTGATGATGTTATTTTCACAGGTAATGATGATTACCTTATTGAAAATTTTAAAACAGTCATGAAAGAAGAATTTGAAATGACTGACATGGGTTTGTTGAAATACTTCTTAGGAATAGAAGTAGAACAAGATGAAAATGGGATTTTTATCTCACAGGCAAAGTATGTTAATGAAGTTCTTGAAAGATTTAACATGCAGGAAAGCAAAGCAGCAATCACTCCCACAGTGATGGGATTAAAGCTCAGCAGAGAGGACAACGGCAAGGATTTTGATCCTAGTCTATACAAGAGCATAGTTGGCAGCCTCATGTATTTGAATGCAACTAGGCCAGATATTATGCATGCTGTTAGCTTGATTTCCAGGTTCATGGAAAAGCCAAAGGATACACATTGGCAAGCAGCAAAAAGAATTTTGAGGTATGTTAAAGGTACTAAAAGGTTTGGTATTTATATACGCGAGAATGTTCGGTTAGTTGGATCTAACAATCATTGGGCTAGAAGTGTAGATGATCGGAAGAGCACTTTTGGTTATGTTTTTCACATGGGTTCAGGAGCCATTTCATGGGCTTCTAAAAAACAACCCATTGTAGCATTGTCTACAGTAGAGACAGAATATGTGGCAGCCACAACAGCAGCTTGTCAAGCAATTTGGATGAGGAGGATGTTAAGAAGTTTGTGCCAAGAGCAGGTAAAAGGAACAGTGATTTATTGTGACAATAGCTCAGCTATTGCATTGTCTAAAAATTCAGTTTTTCATAAAAGGACACAGCACATTGACACCAAGTTTCACTTTATACGTGAATTGGTTAACAATGGTGAGATAGTTTTGCAACATTGCAGATCAGAGGATCAATTTGCAGATATCCTCACAAAGCCACTTGCACAAAAAAGCTTTGAACATTTCAAGAAATGCCTGGGTATGCTATAAAACCCAGCAGTTGAATTTAAGGGGGAGTGTTGAATTTTAACTTCAACTGCAGCAACGCAGAGAAGGACAAACACTCGGGAATTTATGCGAACACATATCGAGAGAAATAAAAAATACACGTTTAATTAAAATTGCAAGTTGTTTTAATGGCTCTGCGACCTTTGAACATTGAAGAGATTGTGGTTCCAAACCACGCAACCAGAAAACTTAAATGATGTCCTTATCGCCTCTTAAATTCTGCAACCACCACATTCAAAGCTCAGATTTTTATCGCCAGGTTTTTATTTGTCTGAAACGGCCACGTGGAGTAAATATATTGGATCACGTTGTTTTTTTGGGTCGGTTGCATTGCCAAAATCCGGACTCGAAAGTTCATAAGTTAAATTGCATAAGATATTTCGCATAACACTTTGGGCCTACGTCAGCATCCCATTTTGGAACGCGAAAATATTTTGCAATAGAGTTTGATTTATCGTTAAAGTCCATGAAAACTTTCATAAAGTTTTTTCTAAAACCTTCAGTAAAAGTTTTTTTTTTACTAAGGTTAATATATATTATAAATATTTTTAATATTTTTAATATATATAAGTGTTGTTTTATTTTTAAAAGTTATGCTCTATAAAGTTTTAAAAGGCCCGAAAGCCAAAACCAAAAAAAAGGGGCCGTGAATGTAATTTTTTTATTTACTGTGTAATTTTTTTATTAAAATTTTATTTACACAACAGTGTGTATAAAAAGAAAAAGACAGTGTAATTTTTTTTAGAACAAGTGAATGCACAGCAGTGCGAACGTGAAAAACACAGCAGAGTGTTTTAAAGACAGAGTATTTTTTTTGTGTGAGACAGAGAAGAGTTTTGTTTGGCACTGTGTCTTGTAATAGTCCAACATTTTGGAATCCCTCTTAGAGGATGAATTTTTTTTTATTGTAATAGATTTTTACAGTGAATGAAATATAATTTTTCATTGTTGAACTCTGTCTCCTGTGAGTGAAATTTTAGTATTTTCTCTGTGTTGAAGAGGGGAGTTTTATTCTCCATTTATTGTTTTGGAATTTTCAATATTCCAACAAATCCCGCCATCAATTAGGAAGAAATTGAGCAAGAATGTCCGAGTTTCTCTAGAGTCTGGCCTTGTGTGATTTAGCGTTTCTTTAGAATATGCTCAATTATGACATTAAGAATGATGATAATAACCAAAAAAAAGAATGGCAGAAGCATATTCATAAATATGTCCTAAAGACTCATAAAATTCAAAAGAAAAATGAGCAGAAAGAAGAAATTCATCCATTGTTGAAGTAACCAGAGGAATACTGCAGAGATGATGGATGGGTCGGGGAGACTCAAGGGCATGCAAATCAGGAAGATACTAATGTGGAAATCGAACTTCTGGGAACGTGACCTATATTCATGAACTTTAAGCAGCTAAATTAGCCATTTCCCTCTCCGTCTTCATCTCAATTTAACCTTGTTTTTCTGAACATCGAGAAATATGATCTACAAATGATTGGTCCAGACAGGCTACATCAAAGGAAAGTTTCTAAAGAAAGTGCTGGGAAGCAGCAGATAGGATTCAGATGAATTAGGTCATTAATGAAATTATTTAGGGTCAGTGGCCAATGTTCCAGCAGATTGAGAAAGAAAGGAAAATCTAGAATATATTGGTGGAAACCGATTAAAATGTATTTACTACTACAACATCTTTTTTCCCACCAGAAGCATCAATTTGAAATGATTTTCATATAGCATCTAGTAAAATGGTTCCTGTATGACGCAGGTTTAGAATTTTGGTTTGTAACATTTATAAATGATAATGGTCCAGATTTTAATTATAATCATGTGTGTTCATGTTTTTTTGTTTGAACCATAGCATGATCGTAAGAGTGTTTATCAATGAAAAATGCTAGCTCGTAGGAGTCTTAGTTCTACCATGTTAGTTTCATTAACCCTAGCTTCACAAGTTTGTTATTCTAAACAAATTAGAGGATCCATAGGTCTTCCATAATTCTTTTGCATTAGTAGTGGAGGTTGATCAACAAGGAATGGTACATCACCAATGCCTACAACTAAGATTTCCTATCAATCTATTGTTAACTGCCTTATATATAATTATTATAGTCTTTCTTAAAAATAGGATTTGAATAATCTCATGATCATCGTATGAGCTACTAACTATACAATGTCAATTGATTGTCAAGAAATTGTGTTTCCATATAATGCAATATTTGTTGAGGCCACTAATGGCCCATAGAGGCCTTGGAAGGACATGCATTATAAGTAATATTAGTAGAATTTAGTTGAGGAGAGTTTCAACTTAGCATGATAGATGATGATTTTTTTTTTTTTTGTGTAAGTTTTGTAAGACTACATCTTTACATCTTCATCAACATGTCCAAATACATCACCTCGATTGGAGAAGGGAACTGAACTTGTCATGAGTGCCATAACAGCCCGCCTCATCACTGTTCAACCAAGACCCCACAAATGATGGATGATGAAAATGAATCTTTGTATCTTTATAGAAAAATATTGTTCTATTAATGAGATTCACATTTGCAAAATATTAATCAGTTCTATAATGTTTTTTCTTGAACCTTTGGGGAAATTTCTAAAATTGACCTTCATATTGTTGAACACAAAACTAAAAATTATCCTCATGTCAAACCTATTTGAAAAAAGGATTAGGTTTGTGACCCGTTGAAGTTTTTTGCAATAATGGGGAGGTTTAAAAGATGCTTAGAATTGGTTTTATCTATCCAATTCCTCTAACTAAATGTGTTTTTAATCTCATTCTCACTAAAAAAAAAGAAAAGAAAAAGTATATATATATATATATATATATATATATATATATATTCTTAATTTGAGCAAAGTTTGTCCAAGGGACAATGTGCCAAATCTTCTTTCTTTCATTCATGTGCTAGGAGTGAGATATTTCCCTTTATGGGTGGATTTTCTCATTATAATAAAATCAAATTTTGGCTTGATGATTAGGATAAAATAGATTTTATTTTTCCATGAAGTACATTTTCATACAAGAAAATTCATTTTAGTTTTAAAAATGTTGGCACCAGATTCCACTGGCCACGTTGTATGCTTGATTTAGGTTTCATTTTCGAAAGAGATTTTATCATCATGATCATCTTCAAATAATATTCAATAGGTGAAAATATTATTATAGTGGATTGAATTCACATAATGCATCTTTTGTACTATTTTCAATCATCTTATATAAAAGATTAGGAAACACTACAATTGTCTCCCCCACCTAACATTTGACAACTTAACATTTTATAAAGCAAAGATAATTTTGTTTTTATATTCGTAGCTAATTATGCCAATATTAGGAACATTTTTATGCATGTACTAAATAAAGTAGTTCCATTTATATGCATTTTTTATACCAGAAAATGCATTTTAGTTTTAAAAATGTTAGCACCAGATTCCACTGGGCGATGTTGTATGATTTTCACAACATGAAGCATATTGTTGAATTATATCTTGATGATTTAGTTTTTCATTTTTGAAAGAGAGTTGATCATCATGATCATTTTCAAATAGTATTCAAGAGATGAGAATATTATTAGAGTGGATTGAATTCCCATAATGCATCTTCTGTACTATTTTCGATCTATTATTGGGGTTCAGAGTTTGTTATATAAAAGTTTACGAAACACTACAATTGTCTTCCCCACCTAACATTTGACAACTTAACATTTTATAAATCAAATCTAATTTTCTATGTATATTTGTAGCTAATTATGCCAATATTAGCAAGAGTTTTACGCATGTTCTAAATAAAGTAGTTCCATTTATATGAAATGATCTAGCATAAATATCTTTTTATAATGCACATGTGTCAATCCTTCCACTGAGTTCTCTGAACTATAGTATGAGAGAGTTTGTTGTGTCTGGCAATTTTTAAACCTAAAATTGACATAATACTAGTTCAGAAAGATAAAAAACTCTAGGAGCACATAATTTATTATTTTAGTCAATTTTTAAAATTCCTTAGATTTACCTACAAGCACATATAGAATTTAGCATTTGCGACTATCCATGTTACTGAAATTTAGATTTTCATAAAGCACTCCAACTTGTATTCACATGAAAATAATAATACAATATAAACACATCAAGCTATGTCTCGCGATAACTAGTCTATCTTAGACATACAATCTCTTAGTTGAGTAATTATATCAACCACACAAAAAATCTTGGACGCTAACTAGTTGGAGAGACTCTCTCAACCAACTAGACCTCAAAAAGCTCACAAATATTAGGATCAGACACATTCTAGAATTGATGAGCGCACCAAAGACAAGTAGGAATTATATTTTCCAAATCCCCCATTTAATGACTACTTTTTTTTATCTCAATTAGAAAAGTATAATTATGGTCGTTGTGTTTACAAACATGATAAAAAAATATGTCTACATCCATATAAAGGAACAACCATCTACTAGAATGCATGGGTACCAACCCCTACAAGTGCCAGTCTACTAGGATGTCCTTCGTGTACATAGTTTAGTAAACCATTATCTAAATACCTATACTTGTACCTGCAAGTCTCCCTCTATCATCATCATCATGGGTTTTCTCATATTACCGATAACCATGCTTTGGGTTTTATCGTCTTACTCTAAACCATGGCAAGGGTTTTCTTAGCTCACTCTAAACCATCCCTATAGGAATACTTATCCACTTCACTCTCACACATGGTTTCTAGCTTCCTAGAAAACTGCACTTACATACATTGTCACAAGTGGTTTCTCCCTTACCACAAACCTACACTTACATATTAGTTTATGGCTTAACACAAACCTGCATTTACAAAGTGGTTTTAAGATTACCATGACCTCTATGGGGATACACTACCAAATTAGGCTTACATTACACTCTCCTACTCATGGAATTACCAGATACATACTTTATAGATACCACTACATAACACCATAACTTGCTTACAATTAAGATGTGTGACTCATGGTACAACATGCTAGTGATTTTATCCCACAAACTCACACAAACTCACAAAAAATTTCACCTTTTTTTCCATCATCCTTTATTCTGTAATGTAGCCCCAACCATTATTCTCTCATCCCATGTTCATTTTCATTTCTTTATCATTTCTCATGGTCAATAATTTCATCAAAGAAATTTTTCTATTGTTGGAATGGCCAATTCCAACATAGACTCAAACTCATGACAATAGTTAACAAGAGTAATGCCTTTATATTCTTTCAACCAAAATTACATAAATAACATGACACTTTCTAAAAATTTTAAACAATGGAAAAATAATTCTTTTTTATATCACATCATGTTGATTGAAACACCCCAAAATTCATGTGATTGCATTTTAAAGTTAGATACTTGAACTTTACATCCTAAGGGGAGTGGACCCCAAAGGATAATTATATTTGTGAATGTAATTAAACATTTGATTGAGGACATGAATAAAGTATTGTGGTGCAAATTGACCAAAATTGAGATGATGAGATCACTTGCTAAATCTGTGAGGATGGATGAGGCAAATATGTCCCCACAATCTTCCAAAAATCCTTGGAAGATAGTAAGTTTTAAATTTAGATTTTTGAGGAAAAATCTGAATTTCCCCAATGATGAGGAGAGTAGTTGGGACGAGGTAAAAAGCTGGAAAAGCTGAGGAAAAGCATATTGACTTTAAAGAATCTGCTAAGTGGAAGCCTAGGAAAACGGGAATAAAAGCATCCGATATTACGGGCCTTGAGAATTAGAAAATAGGCTTTGGGGATTAAAAGCTTAAATAAAACGCCCTAAGGCAGTTAAGGGTTGGTGTTCTAGGGAGATTGATCGCGACTCGGGGGTGAGTCTGGGAGACAGAAGGATTAGGTTGGGAGGTTGGTCATTGCAAGTGGTATGTTCCAAATTCTACAGATGTTTTACTTCATATAGTATGAATTGGCTACATATAAAATCTTGTTGTATACTAGACACATAAATTCTACATTTAACAGAGTTGCTTATAAGAAGTTTATCCTTGCCACTCTGTATGGTTGTAGAATGCAATCGTAGTAGAATTCCACATGATCTCCTAAACAATTGAATGGGTTAAATACATGAATCGAGAATTGGCACACACGAGCATGAATCAATAGACACTTTAATAAACACATTTCTTATAATGATTTTAGTATCTGCATATATGTGCATGAAAATGTGAAATTTCTATTGTATAGTGGAAAGCAATAGTAAAATATTGGCAATCTACCCTATGCATGAAAGAATGACCGGATGGATTTTATGAATCTGAGGACAGAGTACAAGTTCCTTGGTGGGGTCAATTAAACTTTATTGACTTCTAAATTTTAAGTCTAGAGGAAATTTTCCTGTAAAACTTGGAGTAACCAGAATTACTGCCATTAGAATTCTGAAACAAAATAAACTTCAGGAAGATACTACTAGACTATAGAACATAAGCCGGGTATTGACTTAATACTTTAAGTTAGTTGTCCTAAAGCTTCCACAGAAAAATGAGGGAAATCCAGATAAGAGTAATTGTAACTATTTTGCAGCATCAAACAATTTATGATTTTATTCACTGTCACAGTTGTCCAATTAAATTCAAAGCAACATTTATCATTATTAAAGGGACTTCTAACATATGGTTGCACAGTGCCTGTATATGCATGCTGAGTCAGCATATTAAAATAACTACAAACTTCGTTGACATCATTTAAATCTTCATGGCATATCAGTCATAGACAAAACGTAAGGCACTCCTTTAGCATTTAACGAATAAGTACATTCTGAGATGATAAAAATTAATTCAAAAGAAAGAGAAAATATAAAAGAGACTTCTCTGCATATAATAGATTCGAGCGAAAAGGGAGGAGTCAAACGAAAAAACCCAACCAAAGGCACATGAAACGAGATGCAATTATTTATATGACTTCGTTCAGAATTAATGTAACTCATCCTGAAACGAGGCAGTTCGTGTATCAACAGTAGAAAAAAGTGCCAAATTTAAAATAGAAATTCCATGAGTCACTTCTGAGATTTAGTTCACCGTAGTCGGCTGAGCTCAGACATAAGCACGCACAGAGAAAATGGAACTGAGCGAGCTTAGTCGCAATGTTCAAAGGGGAACTCATAAGGGTTCAACGTCTCTATACCAACCGCATGACCGCAGCTATAAGAATAAAAACAAATGTAAATACTTTCTATAGCAACATGAGACAATCTGTGCGAAGATCGTTGGAAAAATTGGAGAACCTGTACAATAACGAATGAAGTAAATAAGTCGAGTGAAGTCGTCAGAAACAACGAAAAGGGTTGTACGCCTTCGACCATAGCAGACTTTATATACCTGCAACGAACAAAGAATATTTATATTAGAACATTTCTAATCCATAATAGATAGCGTCCACAGAACAAACCAAAAACGAAATATGATGTATACCTGGGATAGCGCGAGAATCGCCATATCATCACTTCCTGGAACGAACACAGCGTGAAGAGGAGAGTTAAATGCAATTGCGCATGACAAAATATAAGTCCAACCTTACAAAACTGAAATTCACGTCAAACTTAATGGCTACCTTGTCACGACGCGAATGGACCAGGCCTTTCGCCTTCATACCAAAGCTTCTATTCTCCATCGTGAGTTCTGTGAGAACACCCAAGTCGTTGGGGTTAATAAATCATTTTATCCGGAAAATAGGAGAAAAAGGGCAATGGTATTAAACCGAGCCATATACTCGTTCCGAGTTCTCTCTTCAACCCACAACAAACGAAAATATGTAAGACGGAGAGCAGAAAACCATTGATTAAAAACGATAATACCTATTTCACTGAAGCAATACTATGTATAAATTCAAGAATGCCATCGTGAGGATTCCCCTCCTCCACGATCTCCGTAGTATGAAACCAGACTGTGGAAACAAGTCGAGAAGCCTCGTGACTAAAATTTTTCCATAACATAATTCAATAGCCAGATGAAAAACATACTTACTGTGATCATATGGACGAGCGCTTGGTAGAAACCCTCGACGATTGCCATCCTGTGCAAAAATAGTCTAGAGAGAAACGACGGATGCCACCAGAGAAAAATGAAGTTCTGGAAGGAAAAAGACAGGAACTAATAATGGAGTAGGAAACCCTAACTCCATTAAAATCGAGCCGTCCACGTGTATGGATCATCGTATGAATGAACTCAGCTAGGGATTTGCATCTGAGTAAATTTAAGGGAGAGTACATCCAATGATCCCGAGAGGGATTGTAACATTAAACTCATACATAGCGTGATCTGAACGAAATATTAATCAAACCCAAGGGGAATATTTTAAATTATTTATTCAAACCCATTGTACACCAAATCGCGTGATGGGTATCCAGAGTTCAGACTCGTAGTACTTCGCATCAATCAAAATTTATGGAAAAACAAGAAATTGAATGCAGATAGGTCACAATGTCCCGTTGATAAATCGATATTCGAACCCTACCCTATGGGTCAGAAAATATCAGTCATATACGAATAAAATGCAAGCGTATCAAGTTGAGTAATACGTGGCTTGGACCAAACGTCGACCTATGATAAATCATGAAAGGGTCGATCTATGGTTATCGATCCCATTTGATTTTAAAAATAAAATGAGCGGTTCAATTTTATAATGTACAAAGTTGAAGCCCTCGATTTATTCTTATATAACGTCCAATGGCTAATTAAAATGGGAAAACATTAGTGTAGAGGTATTATATGAGGATCATCATATGATTAGTTTCTTCTAGGAATAAGTAAAAGAGGGTGAAACACAATGATAAATGTATGTAGTTAACATTGTCAATGTGTTAGAAGTTTATTATTAAATTTTATGTCTATTCACCAAAGGAAGGAGATGGAAGTGTAAAAGTAAAGATGAACCAAGTTGAATTTCACCTACGAAATTTTTTTTTTTGAGTACGAGAGAGGGAGATGTGACAAATGGTATCAGAGCCCAAGTTATAACACTGGGCTAGTGACTTTGTCCTCACAATTGCTGTGTGCTCACTGTGTAATTTTATTGCTGTAGCAAAAGTTTTGTTTTGCTGTTTTGTTTTTTTTTTTTTCTGTTCACTGACCTGTGCTATGTAGTGTACAGTGAGGTGATAGAATGGAAGAAGGTGGTGGAATTTATGTAGATCTGCGTGGTGAGCCAGATCCCAATGCGGCCATGATGGCTATGTTGCAGAATTTGCAACAAGAATTGGCTGAGATAAAAAGCCAGAATGACAGATTGTCATTAGCCAGTGAGGAGCAGGAAAAGCTCATCAGGGAATTAACCTCACGGAATAGCCAAGAAGGTGAAGGTTCCGGGAAGAGGAAAACTGATAAATCTGATGAGGAAGATGCTATTTGACATCAGAATAAGCAGAAAAAGGAATTACAAGGGGAATTCCGGAAAATCAAACCTCCCTCCTATGATGGGGAAAAGGAGGAGGATGTTGAAGCCTGGTTGCTGAATATGATCAAGTATTTCCATGTTTATGAATATGAAAGCAATCTGAAGGCCATATTAGTTGTTTACCAGCTACAAGGTAAGGCTACCTTGTGGTGGGAGGAGACAAAGATGGTGCATGCCATAGATGAAAAGACAGTTACTTGGAAAGATTTCCAGGCTAAATTCAAGAATCGCTACTTGAATGAATGGTACTATGATGACAAATCAAAATAATTTCATGAGCTTAGGTTGGGACATCTCACTATCGATGAGTTTGTTACTAAATTTACCAATCTGTTAAGATATGTACCTTACATAAGGGAAGAAAAGGCAAAGGTACAGAGGTTTCTGAATTGTTTTCCTATGATATACAAAGAGAAAATTGAGTTTGACAACCCAAAAACAATGGACGAAGCTGTTAGAAAAGCCAGATTGTGTTACCAACAGTTCAAAGGAAAAACTGATCAAGGAAAAAGTTGGGTAAGTAAGAATGAATTCAAAGGGAGAAAACCGAAACCAGCCTATTTGAAGAATTTTGGCAGAGATCATCAGAGTAAAAGGTTTGGTAAACCCAAAGAAAGTCAAACTGCATAGTCTCAAGTGGCATCGAAACTAATAGATGGAGACAGTAAAAAGGAGGGAACAATTAGAATGAAGGAGCCCTTGAAATGTTGGGGCTGTGGAGAACCCCATCTTTTGAGGGACTGCCCCCATAGAAATGTTCAGATGCTCATAAGGGATCGGGAAGCGACAACAGTAAATGATATAGCCAGAAACATACCAACTATCAGTGCAGCCCTGGAAAATCGACAAGCAGAACATCAAGCAACCATGGTGGAAATGGAGGGTAAGATTTCTGACCTACCTGTTACTGTTCTGATTGATCCAGGTGCTTCTTTGAGTTACATTAGTCCAAAGATTGTAGAAAAATGTAACTTAAAAACTGAAAAATTTCAACAGTCATGGTTGGTACAGCTGGCCACTGGAACAAAAAGAAAGGTAACACATAAATTGCCCAGAAAAGAAGTCCAATTAAATGAGTTTCGAACAGAAGTGAATTTGAACATTCTACCTTTAGGGTCATATGATCTATTGATAGGAATGGACTGGCTGGAAAAGAAGAAAGCTTTGATGAATTGCTGGGATAAGACCTTGCATTGTGTAGATGAGGAAGGGAAAATCTTTACTCTCAAAGGGAAACCAAAACCAATTTCTGTCAGACAAATTTCAGCTTTGCAATTGAAAAGAACAGCTAGAAAAGGATATCAGGTTTATGCAGTGCATGTGGAAGAGATAGAACAGAAAACTGAAGAAGAATTACTGGATACTGTACCAGTAATAAGAGAATTAAAGGAAGTTTTTCCAAAGGAAATCCCTCATCTTCCTCCCAAAAGAGAGATCGACTTCTCAATCGATCTGGTGCCGGGAGCAACACCTGCTTCACGAGCACCTTATCGAATGAGTCCTCCTGAACTTATAGAATTGAAAATGAAACTGTAAGAGCTGGTAGATAAAGGGTATATCATACCAAGTGTGTCTCCTTGGGGAGCACCAGTGCTGTTCGTGAAAAAGAAAGATGGAACTTTCAGGATGTGCATTGATTATAGGCAACTGAATAAGTTGACCATTAAAAATAGATATCCTTTGCCTAGAATTGATGATCTTTTTGATCAGGTGAGAGGAGCTTTTGTATTCTCAAAAATTGACTTAAGAACTGGTTACCACCAGCTCAGAATTAAAGAGGAAGACATCAGCAAAACAACCTTTAGAACCAGGTATGGCCACTACGAATTTGTAGTTCTACCTTTTGGTTTGACAAACGCCCCTGCCACATTCATGTGCCTAATGAACAGTGTGTTAAACAAGTATTTGAATAAATTTTTCCTTGTGTTCATAGATGATATTTTAGTTTACTCAAACAGTGAAGAGGAACACAAAGAACACCTGAGGATAGTGCTGCAAACTCTAAAGGAAAATCAGTTATACGCTAAATTTAGCAAATGTGAGTTCTATAAGGACAAGATCCAATACTTGGGTCATATTATTTCTGAACAAGGCCTTGCTGTTGATCCGGAGAAGATAAAGGCTATAAAAGAATGGCCAGTACCATCTGATGTTTCAGCAGTTAGATCATTCATGGGGATTTCCGGCTACTATCGCAGATTTGTGGAGAGATTTTCTGCCATAGCCCATCCCATCACTTCCTTACAGAGGAAAGGTGTCAAGTTTGAATGGACAGAAAAATGCCAAAACAGTTTTGACCAATTAAAGATGAAACTTACCACAGCTCCCATAATGAAGATTACAAATCCTGATAAGGAATTTGTGGTATGTACGGATGCATGCGGAGAAGGATTGGGAGGAGTTCTTTTGCAGGAAAACTCCGTGATTGCCTATGAATCCAGGAAATTGAAGATACATGAACAGAATTATAGTGCTTATGATTTAGAGTTAGCAGCTGTTATTCATGCTCTGAAAATGTGGCGGCACTATCTTCTTGGAAAAAGATTTACATTGATGACTGATCATATTAGCCTCAAATATTTCTTTTCTCAAACTGAATTGAATGCCAGACAAGCCAGATGGATGTCCTTTTTAAGTGAGTTTGACATGGATATAAAACATATTAAAGGGAAGGAGAATAAAGTTGCTGATGCATTGAGCAGAAATGCTTGTCAGCATATCAATAATATTGGAAGTAGTGCTCAGATAGATGTAGAAGAGTTGGTGAGTAAGGCTGCCAACCAAGACCTAAATTATGAAACACTTTTGGTGAAATTACAGAAAAAGGAGAAAACTGACTTTTCCCAAAACCAAAAAGGGTTGATTTGTTATAAGAACAGATTGTATATTCCCAATGTAGAGTCTTTAAAAAGAGAAATTCTGGATGAGTACCACAAACAACCCTATGCAGGCCATCCAGGGTATCAGAAAATGTTAACCGCCCTGAAAAAGAAGCTGTTCTGGCCAGGAATGAAGAGAGAGGTAGCAGAATATTTAAGTAGATGCATGGAATGTCAATTAGTTAAGGTGGAACATCAGCATCCTGCCGGCCTTCTGAACCCTTTGTCCATTGCAAAATGGAAGTGGGACACCATTTCCATGGACTTCATTACAGGATTACCCAAAACCAAATACCAGCATGATTCTGTAATGGTAGTAGTAGACACTTTAACCAAAGCTGCTCACTTTATACCAATGAAATCTACCTTTCGAACAGCTCAAGTAGCGAATGTGTTTCTGAAGGAGATAGTAAGGCTCCATGGAGTTCCTAAGGTGATTGTGTCTAATAGGGATGCTAAGTTTACAACAGCCTTTTGGAAGGGGTTATTTGGAGGAATGGGCACTAAATTGAATTTTAGCACCGCCTACCACCCTCAGACTGATGGTCAAACGGAAAGAACTAATCAAATTTTGGAGGACATGCTGAGAATGTATGTGATGGATAGACCCTCAAAGTGGGAAGATTTCTTACATTTAGCTGAATTTTCCTATAATAACAGCTATCAATCCTCCATTAAAATGAGCCCGTTTGAGGCACTGTATGGAAGGAAGTGTCGTACCCCTTTGAGATGGAGTCAGCCAGAAGACAAACTGATGTTGGGACCCGATTCTTTACAAGAAATGGAAGGAATTGTCAAACAGATACAAAAGAACATCAAGATAGCACAAGATCGCCAGAAGAGTTATGCAGATAAGAAAAGAGTGCATAGAGAATTTAAAGTTGGGGAGCATGTATATTTGCGTATTAAACCCAAAAAGAGCACCCTTTATGCTGGGAGTTGTGCAAAATTGTCCCCTCAATATTGTGGTCCCTTTGAAATATTAGAAAGGGTGGGATCAGTGGCTTACAAGCTGGCCTTACCACCCCATGTTAGAGTTCATGATGTATTTCATGTTTCATTGCTAAAAAGATATGTGCATGATGCTTCTCACATAGTTGATTGGAATGTTGTGCAGGTGGAACCAGAAGGGGAGTTTCTGCCAGAATCGCTTCAAATATTGGAGCGGGAAGAAATTGAATTGAGAAGCAGAACAGTAGCGAGAGTAAAGGTGCAGTGGAAGCACTTTACTGCTGAAGAAGCTACCTGGGAACGAGAGACTGAAATGATGGAAAAATATCCATTTTTATTTGCAAAATAAACTCTAGTAGTTGAATAACAACACCGAGGACGGTGTTTATTTTCAGAGGGGGAATATGTAACACCCCCCAATTCATGTGATTTCATTTTAAAGTTAGATACTTGAACTATACATCCTAAGGGGAGTGGACCCCAAAGGATGATTATTTTGTGAATGTAATTAAACATTTAGTTGAGGAAATGAATAAATTATTGTGGTGAAAAATGACCAAAAATGAGATGATGAGATCACTTGCTAAATCTTTGAGGATGGATGATGCAAATATTTCCCCACAATCTTTCAAAAATCCTTGAAAGATAGTAAGTTTTAAAATTAGATTTTGAGGAAAAATCTGAATTTCCCCAATGATGAGGAAAGTAGTTGGGAATAGGTAAAAAGCTGGAAAAGCTGAGGAAAAGCATAAAACAGCTTTAAAGAATCCCTAAGTGGGAAGCCTAGGCAAACAGGAATAAAAGCATCCTGATATTCTGGACGCAAAATTAGAAACAGGCTTTGGGGAGTAAAAGCTTAAATAAGCTGCACTAGAACAGATTGAGGTTGGTCTGTTCTAGGAGAATGATCTCAGCTCGAGGGTGAGTCCTGGGAGACTGAAGGATTCTAAGGTTGGGAGGTTGTTCATTTGCAAGAGCGGTATGTTCCTAATTTTATAGATGTTTTACTTCATATAGAATGAATTGGCTACATATAAAACTTCATTTTATACTAGAACATAAATTCTACATTTAACAGAGTTGGTTACAAGAAATTTATCATTGCCACTCTGTATGGTTGTAGAATTTAATCTGTGAAGTAGAATTCCACAGAGTCTCTAAACCAGTGATTGGTTTAAATCTGCGGATAATTTTCTTTCCACAGAAGAAGAATCAATAACTTAACTTTAATCTGCTTATGTTTCTTATAGTGATTTTATTATCTACATATATGTGCATGAAAATCTGAAATCCCTATTGTATGTTGGGAAGCAGTAGTGAAAGACTTGCGATTTACCTTGTGCATGAGAGGATGTTAGAATAGATTTATGAATCTGGGGACAGATTACAAGTTCTGTGGTGGGGTCAATTAAACTTTATTGACTTCTAAATTTTAGTCTAGAGGAAACTTTCCTGTAAAACTTGGAGTAACCAGAATTAATGCCATTAGAGTTCTGAAACAAAACAAACTTCAGGAAGATACTACTAGACCATAGAACATAAGCCAGATTTTAAACCTACTTATGCATCAGAGAATCTATGATGTACAAATACTACAACAAACTATTTATGCACACCTAGAGATATATGGTAATGGTAGTGGGTGAACAGTTAATCTTTTACTAGATGGTGGAATTATGCCAACTCTAGTTAAGAAACCTGTATAAACCTCTGTATATAAATGAGAGTTAAAGAGCTACCAGGGACTAACTTAATATTTTAATTTATCTGTCCTAGAGTTTCCACAGAAATATGAGGGAAATCCAGATAAGAGTATTTGTAACTATTATGCAGCATAAAACATTTTAGGATCTTATACACTGTCACGGTTGTCCAATTAAATTCAAAGAAAAATTTACCATTATTAAAGGAACTGCTAACATATGGTTGCACAGTGCCTATATATGCATGCTGAATCAGCATATTAAAATAAATAAAACTTCGTTGACATCATTTAAATCTTCATGGAATATCAGTCATAGACAAACATTAATATACTCCTTTAGCATTTAGAGAATAAGTATGTTCTGAGTTGATAAACATTAACTCAAAAGAAAAAAAATAAACGAGACTTCTCTGCATAATAGATTCGAACAAAAAGGGAGGAGTCAGACGAAAAACCCAACCAAAGGAACACGAAGCAAGATGCAAATATTCATACGACTCCATTCAGAATTAATGTTAACTCATCCTCAAATGAGACAGTACGCATATCAACAGTAGAAATGAGTTCCAAATTAGAATAGAAATTCCATGAGTCACTTCTCAGATTCAGTTCACCCTTAGTCGGCTGAGTTCAGAAATAAACACGCACAGAGGAAACGAAACTGGGCGAGCTTAGTCAAAACGTTCAGCGTGGAACTCATAATGGGTAAACGTCCCTACCCAAACCGCATGACCGCAACTATAACAATAAAAACAAATTTAACTACTTTCTATTGCAACATGAGACAATCCGTGCGAAGATCGTTGAAAAAATTGGAGAACCTGTACAATAACGAAGGAAGGAAATAAGTCGAATGAAGTCGTCAGAAACAACGAAAAGGATTGTAACCTCTTCGACCATAGCAGATTTTATATACCTGCAAGGAACAGAGAATATTTCTATTAGAAAATTTCGGATCCATAATAGAAAGTATCCACCAAACGATGAAAAAAAAACGAAGTATATTGTATGCCTGGGGTAGCGCAAGAATCGCCAGATCAATACTCCCTGGAACGAACACAGCGAGAAGAGGAGAGTTAAATGCAATTACGCATGATAAAATATAAGTCAACCCTTACAAACTTTTGAGTTACGCTTAAACTTGATGATTACCTTGCCATGTCAAGAGGGACTGCCAGCCTTTCGCTCATATACGAAAGCCCCTAGAGATATATACCACTTCTCGTAAGAACACCCAAGTCGTTGGGGTTAATAACATTTTTTATTAGGAAAATAGAGCAAATGGAAATGGTATTAGCTGAACCATATACTCTTTCCCGAGCTCTCCATTCAACCCACAAGAAGGAAACAAAGACGTAGAGAAGTAAAACCATTAATTAAAAACGATAATACCTATTTCGCTGTAGCAGTATTGTGAATAGTTTCATGAACGCCATCGTGAGGATTCCACTCCTATACGATTGCAGTAGACTGAAACCAGAACTGAGGAAACAGGCCGAGTAGCATCGTTCACTGAAATTTCTCCATAATAGAACGAAGAGTTAATAAGCACTACTCACAGAATCAATAGCCAGATGAAAAACAAAACATACTTACTATGATCAAATGAACGAGCGCTTGGTAGAAACCCTCGACGATTGCCATCCTGTGCAAAAATAGTCCAGAGAGAAACGACGAACACCACCAGAGCAAAATGAAGTTCTGGAACGAAAAAGACAGGAACTAATAACGGAGTAGGAAACCCTAACTCTATTAAAATCGAGTCGTCCACGTGTATGGATCATAGTATGAATGAACTCGGCTGGGGATTTGCGTTTGAGTAAATTTAAGGGAGAGTACATCCAATGATCCCGAGAGGGATTGTAACATTAAACTCATACATAGCGTGATCTGAACGAAACATTAATCAAACCCAAGGGGAATATTTTAAATTATTTATTCAAACCCATTGTACACCAAATCGCATGATGGGTATCCAAAGTTCAGACTCGTAGTACTTCGCATCAATCAAAATTTATGGAAAAACAAGAAATTGAATGCAGGTAGGTCACAGCGTCCCGTTTGCTAAATCGATATTCAAACCCTACTCTATGGGTCAGAAATTATCAGTCATATACGAATAAAATACAAGCATATCAAGTTGAGTAATACGTGGCTTGGGCCAAACTTCGACCTATGATAAATCATGAAAGGGTCGAGCTATGTTTATCGATCACATTTGATTTAAAAATAAAATGAGTGGTTTGACTTTATAATGTACAAAGTTCAAGACCTCGATTTAATCCTATATAACGTCCAATGGTTAAATAAAATGGGAAAACATTAGTGTAGAGGGGTTATATGAGAATCATCATATGATTAGTTGCTTCTAAGAATAAGTAAAATGGGATGAAACACAATGATAAATGTATGTAGTTAACATTTTCAATGTGTTAGAAGTTTACTATTTAATTTTATGTCTATCCTCCAAAGGAAGGAGATGGAAGTGTAAAAGTAAAGATGAACCAAGTTAAATTTCACCTGCGAAAAAAAAAATATTCGAGTATCAGAGAGGGAGATGTGACAAATGGTATCAGAGCCCAAGTTATAAAACTGGGCTGGTGACTTTGTGCTCACGATTGCTGTGTGCTCACTGTGTAATTTTATTGCTGTAGCAAAAGTTTTGTTTGGTTGTTTTGTTTTTTTTTCTGTTCACTGACCTGTGCTATGTAGTGTACAGTGAGGTGATAGAATGGAAGAAGGTGGTGGAATTTATGTAGATCTGCGTGGTGAGCCAGCTCCCAATGCGGCCATGATGGCTATGTTGCAGAATTTGCAACAAGAATTGGCTGAGATAAAAAGCCAGAATGACAGATTGTCATTAGCCAGTGAGGAGCAGGAAAAGCTCATCAGGGAATTAACCTCACGGAACAGCGAAGAAGGCGAAGGTTCTGGAAAGAGGAAAACTGATGAATCTGATGAGGAGTATGTGATTCAACATCAGAATAAGCAGAAAAAGGAATTACAAGGGGAATTCCGAAAAATCAAACCTCCCTCCTATGACGGGGAGAAGGAGGAAGATGCTGAAGCTTGGTTGCTGAATATGATTAAGTATTTCCAGGTTTATGAATATGAAAGCAATTTGAAGGCCAGATTAGCTGTCTACCAGCTACAAGGTAAGGCTACCTTGTGGTGGGAGGAGACAAAGATGGTGCATGCCATAGATGAAAAGACAGTTACTTGGGAAGATTTCCAGGCTAAATTCAAGAATCGCTACTTGAATGAACGGTACTATGATGACAAAGCAAAAGAATTTCATGAGCTTAGATTGGGACAACTCACTATCGATGAGTTTGTTACTAAATTTACCAATCTATTAAGATATGTACCTTACATAAGGGAAGAAAAGGCAAAGGTACAGAGGTTTCTGAATTGTTTGCCTATGGTATACAAAGAGAAAATTGAGTTTGACAACCCAAAAAAAATGGACGAAGCTGTTAGAAAAGCTAGATTGTGTTATCAACAGTTCAAAGGAAAAACTGATCAAGGAAAAAGTTGGGTAAGTAAGAATGAATTGAAAGGGAGAAAAAAATCTGAAACCCGCCTATCTGAAGAATTTTGGCAGAGATCATCAGCGGAAAAGGTTTAGTAAACCCAAAGAAAGTCAAACTGCACAGTCTCAAGTGGCATCGAAACCAATAGATGGGGACAGTAAAAAGGAGGGAACAGTCAGAATGAAGGAGCCCTTGAAATGTTGGGGCTGTGGAGAACCCCATCTTTTGAGGGACTGCCCCCATAGAAATGTTCACATGCTCATGTGGGAGCGGGAAGCGACAACAGTAAATGATATAGCCAGAAACATACCAACTATCAGTGCAGCCCTATAAAATCGGCAAGCAGAACATCAAGCAACTATGGTGGAAATGGAGGGTAAGATTTCTGACCTACCTGTTTCTGTTCTGATTGATCCAGGTGCTTCTTTGAGTTACATTAGTCCAAAGATTGTAGAAAAATGTAACTTAAAAACTGAAAAATTTCCACAGTCGTGGTTGGTACAGCTGGCCACTGGAACAAAAAGAAAGGTAACCCATAAACTGCCCAGAACAGAGATTCAATTAAATGAGTTTCGAACAGAAGTGAATTTGAACATTCTGCCTTTAGGGTCATATGATCTATTGATAGGAATGGACTGGCTGGAAAAGAAGAAAGCTTTGATGAATTTCTGGGATAAGACCTTGCATTGGGTAGATGAGGAAGGGAAAATCTTTACTCTCAAATGGAAACCAAAACCAATTTCTGTCAGACAAATTTCAGCTTTGCAATTGAAAAGAACAGCTAGAAAAGGATATCAGGTTTATGCAGTGCATGTGGAAGAGACAGAACAGAAAACTGAAGAAGAATTACTGGATACTGTACCAGTAATAAGAGAATTCAAGGAATTTTTTCCAAAGGAAATCCCTCATCTTCCCCCCAAAAGAGAGATTGACTTCTCAATCGATCTGGTGCCAGGAGCAACACCTGTTTCACGAGCACCTTATCGAATGAGTCCTCCTGAACTTATAGAATTGAAAATGCAACTGCAAGAACTACTAGACAAAGGGTATATAAGACCAAGTGTGTCTCCTTGGGGAGCACCAGTGCTGTTCGTGAAAAATAAAGATGGAACTTTCAGGATGTGCATTGATTATAGGCAACTGAATAAGTTGACCATTAAAAATAGATATCCTTTGCCAAGAATTGATGATCTTTTTGATCAGGTAAGAGGAGCTTCAGTATTCTCAAAAATTGACTTAAGAACTGGTTACCACCAGCTCAGAATTAAAGAAGAAGACATCAGCAAAACAGCCTTTAGAACCAGGTATGGCCACTACGAATTTGTAGTTCTACCTTTTGGGTTGACAAACGCCCCTGCCACATTCATGTGCCTAATGAACAGTGTGTTAAACAAGTATTTGGATAAATTTGTCCTTGTGTTCATAGATGATATTTTAGTTTACTCAAACAGTGAAGAGGAACACAAGGAACACCTGAGGATAGTATTGCAAACTCTAAAGGAAAATCAGCTGTACGCTAAATTTAGCAAATGTGAGTTCTATAAGGACAAGATCCAATACTTGGGTCATATTATTTCTGAACAAGGCCTTGCTGTTGATCCAGAGAAGATAAAGGCTATAAAAGAATGGCCAGTACCCTCTGATGTTTCAGCAGTTAGATCATTCATGGGGATTGCCGGCTATTATCGCAGATTCGTGGAGAGATTTTCTGCCATAGCACATCCCATCACATCCTTACAGAGGAAAGGTGTCAAGTTTGAATGGACTGAAAAATGCCAAAACAGTTTCGACAAATTGAAACTGAAACTTACTACAGCCCCTATATTGAAGATTGCAGATCCTGATAAGGAATTCGTGGTATGCACGGATGCATGTGGAGAAGGATTGGGAGGAGTTCTTCTGCAGGAAAATTCAGTGATTGTCTATGAATCCAGGAAATTGAAGATACATGAACAGAATTATAGTGCCTATGATTTAGAATTAGCAGCTTTTATTCATGCTTTGAAAATGTGGCGGCACTATCTGCTTGGAAAAATATTTACATTGATAACTGATCATATTAGTCTCAAATATTTCTTTTCTCAAACTGAATTGAATGCCAGACAGGCCAGATGGCTGTCCTTTTTAAGTGAGTTTGACATGGACATAAAACATATAAGAGGGAAAGAAAATAAAGTTGCTGATGCATTGAGTAGAAATTCTTGTCAAAATATCAATAATATTGGGAGTAGTGCTCAGATTGATGTGGAAGAATTAGTGATTAAAGCAGCAAACCAAGACCCAAATTATGAAACACTTCTAGTAAAACTACAGAAAAAGGAGAAAACTGATTTCTCCCAAAACCAAAAAGGGCTGATTTGTTATAAGAACATATTGTATATTCCCAATGTTGAATCTTTAAAAAGAGAAATTATGGATGAATATCACAAGCAACCTTATGCAGGACATCCAGGATATCAGAAATTGTTAACAGCCCTGAAAAAGAAGTTGTTCTGGACAGGAATGAAGAGAGAGGTAGCAGAATATTTAAGTAAATGCTTGGAATGTCAATTAGTTAAAGTGGAACATCAGCATCCTGCCGGTCTTCTGAATCCTTTGCCCATTGCAGAATGGAAGTGGGACACCATTTCCATGGACTTCATTACAGGATTACCCAAAACTAAATACCAGCATGATTCTGTAATGGTAGTAGTAGACACTTTAACCAAAGCTGCTCACTTTATACCAGTGAAATCTACCTTTGGAACAGCTCAAGTAGCGAATGTGTTTCTGAAGGAGATAGTAAGGCTCCATGGAGTTCCTAAGGTGATTGTGTCTGATAGGGATGCTAAGTTTACAGCAGCCTTTTGGAACGGGTTATTTGGAGGAATGGGCACTACATTGAATTTTAGCACCGCCTACCACCCTCAGACTGATGGTCAAACGGAAAGAACAAATCAAATTTTGGAGGACATGCTGAGAATGTATGTGATGGATAGACCATCAAAGTGGGAAGATTTCTTACATTTAGCTGAATTTTCCTATAATAACAGCTATCAATCCTCCATTAAAATGAGTCTGTTTGAGGCACTGTATGGAAGGAAGTGTCGTACCCCTTTGAGCTGGAGTCAGCCAGAAGACAAACTGATGTTGGGACCCGATGCTTTACAAGAAATGGAAGGAATTGTCAAACAGATACAAAAGAACATCAAGATAGCACAAGATCGCCAGAAGAGTTATGCAGATAAGAAAAGAGTGCATAGAGAATTTAAAGTTGGGGAGCATGTATATTTGCATATTAAACCCAAAAAGAGCACCCTTTATGCTGGGAGTTGTGCAAAATTGGCCCCTAGATACTGTGGTCCCTTTGAAATATTAGAAAGGGTGGGACCAGTGGCTTACAAGCTGGCCTTACCACCCCATGTTAAAGTTCATGATGTATTTCATGTTTCATTGTTAAAAAGATATGTGCATGATGCTTCTCACATAGTTGATTGGAATGTTGTACAGGTGGAACCAGAAGGGGAGTTTCTGCCAGAACCACTTCAAATATTGGAGCGGGAAGAAATTGAATTGAGAAGCAGAACGGTAGCCAGAGTAAAGGTGCAGTGGAAGCACTTTACTGCTGAAGAAGCTACCTGGGAACGATAGACTGAAATGATGGAAAAATATCCATTTTTTATTTGCAAAATAAACTCTAGTTGAATAATAACACCGAAGACGCGTGTTTATTTTCAAAGGGGGGAATATGTAACACCCCAAAATTCATGTGATTGCATTTTAAAGTTATATACTTGAACTTTACATCCTAAGGGGAGTGGACCCTCGTAGGATAATTATATTTGTGAATGTAATTAAACATTTGATTGAGGACATGAATAAAGTATTGTGGTGCAAATTGACCAAAAATGAGATGATGAGATCACTTAAGTAACCGTGAGGATGGATGAGGCAAATATGTCCCCACAATCTTCCAAAATCTCGAAGATAGTAAGTTTTAAATTTAGATTTTTGAGGAAAAATCCGAATTTCCCCAATGATGAGGAGAGTAGTTGGGAAGAGGTAAAAAGCCGGAAAGTCGAGGAAAAGGAGAAATGTTCTTTAAAGAATCCCTAAGGGAAGCCTAGGCAAACAGAATAAAAGCATCCTAATATTCTCGGGACGTTGCAACAGAAACAGCTTTGGGGAGTAAAAGCAAATAAGCCGCCCTAGAATCGCATTGAGGTTGGTCTGCTCTAGGAGATTGGATCTCACTGGGGTGAGTCCCGGGAGACGTAAGGATTCTAAGGTTGGGAGGTTGGTCATTTGCAAGAAGTGGTATGTTCCAAATTCTACAGATGTTTTACTTAATATAGTATGAATTGGCTACATATAAAATCTTATTGTATACGTGACACATAAATTCTACATTTAACATAGTTGCTTATAAGAACTTTATCTTTGCCACTTTGTATGGTTGTAGAATTCAATCAGAAGTAGAATTCCACATAGTCTCTAAACCAAAGGAATGGGTTAAATCAGAGATAATTAACTTTACACAGAGCATGAATCAATAACATAACTTTAATCTCGCTTCGTTTCTTGTAATGATTTTAGTATCCGCATATATATGCATGAAAATGTGAAATTTCTATTGTATAATGGAAAGCAATAGTAAAATATTGGCAATCTACCCCGTGCATGAAAGAATGACCAGATAGATTTTATAAATCTCGAGGAGCCGCAGTACAAGTTGCTTGTCAGTCAATTAAACTTTATTGACTTCTAATTTTTAAAGGAAATTTTATTGTAAAACTTGGAGTAACTGCATCATCAAGCATTAGAATTCCGAAACAAAATAAAACTTCGTGAAGATACTACTAGACTATAGAACATAAGCCAGAAGTTTAAACTAGTCTAGGCAACAAAGAATCTATGCCGCACAAAATACCACAACAAACTAATTATGCACACCAAGAGATATATGGTAGTGGATGAATAGTTAATCTTTTAACATAAACCTCCGTATATAAATGAGAGTTCAAAAAGTCGCCAGTATTAACTTAATACTTTAAGTTAGCTATCCCAAAGCTTCCTACGTAAATATGAGGGAAACTAGATAAGAGTAATTGTAACTATTATGCAAAGATCAAACAATTTATGATTTTATTCACTCGTCACAAGCTTGTCCAATTAAATTCAAAGCAACATTTATCATTATTAAAGGGACTGGCGAATATATGGTTGCACAAAGGCTCAGATATGCATACAAGCGAGTCAAGATATTAAAATAACTACAAACTTCGTTGACATCATTTAAATATTCATGGCATATCACTATGACAAATCGTAAGGCACTCCTTTAGCATTTAACGAATAAGCACGTTTCCGAGATGATAAACATTAATTCAAAAGAATGAGAAAATATAAAAGAGACTTCTCTCCGCATATAATATATTCGAGCGAAAAGGGAGGAGTCAAACGAAGAAAAAAACCCAACCAAAGGCACATGAAACGAGATGCAATTATTTATATGACTTCGTTCATAATTAATGTAACTCATTCTCGAAACGAGGCAAGCTCACGTATCAACAAGAGAATCAAGTGCCAAATTTAAAATAGAAATTCCATGAGTCACTTCGAGATTTAGTTCGCCGTAGTCGGGCCGAGCTCAAACATAAACACGCATGCAGAAAATGGAATCGAGCGAGCTTAGCCGCAATGTTCAAAGGGAACTCATAAGGGTTCAACGTTCCTATACTAACCGCATGACCGCGGCTATAAGAATAAAACAAATTAAATACTTTCTATAGCAACATGAGACAATCATGCGAAGATCGTTGGAAAAATTGAGAACTCCGTACAATAACGAATGAAGTAAATAAGTCGAGTGAAACGTCGTAAACAACGAAAAGGGTTGTACGCCTTCGACCATAGCAGACTTTATATACCCGCAACGACCAGAGAATATTTATATTAGAACATTTCTAATCCATAATAGATAGCGCCTATAGAACAAAGCAAAACGAAATATGATGTATACCGGGGGTAGCGCGAGAATCGCCATATCATCACTTCGAACTAACATGGCCAGAAGAGGAGAGTTAAATGCAATTGCTCATGAAAAAATATAAGTCCAACCTTACACAGAACTGAACTTTGTGTCAAACTTGATGGCTACCTTGTCACGACACGAATGGACCTGTGCCTTTCTTCAAGCCCATACCAAAGCTTCTATTCTCCATCAGAGCCCCGTGAGAACACCCAAGTCGTTGGGGTTAATAAATCATTTTATCCGAAAATAGGAGCAAAAGGGCAATGAAGTAACCGAGCCATATACTCATTCCGAGTTCTCTCTTCAACCCACAAGAAAACGAAAATATGTAAGACGGAGAGCAGAAAACCATTGATTAAAAATGATAATACCTATTTCATCAAGCAATACTCGTGTATAAATTGAAGAATGCCATCGTGAGGATTCCCCTCCACGATCTCCGTAGTATGAAACAACCGAGAAACAAGTCGAGACCCCTCGTGACTAAAAATTGTTCCATACCGTAATTCAATAGCCAGATGAAAAACATACTTACCGTGATCATATGGACGAGCGCTTGGTAGAAACCCTCGATGCGTCATTCTCGTGCAAAAGAGTCTAGAGAGAAAACAACGAACGCCACCGAGCAAAATGAAGTTCGGGAATGAAAGACAAAAGAACTAATAACGGAGCAGAAAACCCTAACTCCATTAAAATCGATCCATCCATGTGTAAGGAGATGGGGTCAAAGAGGGAAAGAACTCGCTTGGGATTGGCGTCCGAGTAATTAAGGGAGAGTACATCCAAAGATCCCGAGAGGGATCGTAACATTTAAAACTCATACATAGCGTGGATTCGAACGAAATAGAAACCAAACGCAAGGGGAATAGTTTAAATTATTTATTCAACCCATCGTACACCAAATCGCATGATGGATACCCCGAGTTCGACTCGTAGTACTTCGCGTCAATCAAAATTCATGGAGAACACAAGACATTGAATGAGGATAGGTCATAGCGTTCCGATTAATAAATCGATATTCGAACCCTACCCTATGGGTCAAACAAAAAATAAATATCAAATATATATGAATAGAATCGTCAAAATATATCAAGAGGAGAAATACGTGGTTTGGGCCAACTTCGACCTATGATAATTGATGATGTAGTCGATTTATGGTTATCGACTTCATTTGATTTTAACAATAAAATGAGTGGTTCGATGTTATAATGTACAAAGTCCGAGACCTCGATGTGTTCTTATATAACGTCCAATGGCTAATTCAATGGGAAACATTTGTGTAGAGGTATTATGCAGTATGGACTGCTAGATTAATTGCTCCCGGAAAATAAAGTGCATGGGATGAAACACAATGATAAATGTATGTAGTTGACATTGTCACCGTGTTCAAGTTTATTATTAATTGTTATGTTCTGCACCAAAGGTAGGAGATGGGAGTGTAACCGTAAGGATGAACCAAGTTAAATTACACTCGCGAATTTTTTTTTATGAGGACGAGAAAGGAGATGTGACAATGGTATCGCAGCCCAAGTTATAAAATCAGCCGGTGACTTTGTGTGCTCACGATTACCTGTACTCACTCGTGTAAATTTATTGCCGTAGCAAAAGTTCGTTTTGTTGTTTTGTTTGTTTTTGTTCACCGACCTATGCTATGTAGTGTACAAGTGAGGATAGAATGGAAGAAGGTGGTGGAATTTATGTAGATCCGCAGGTGAGCCAGATCCCAATGCGGCCATGATGGCTATGTTGCAAAATTTGCAACACGAATTGGTCAGATAAAAGCGAATGAGCGATTGTCATTAGCCGCTGAGGAGCAGGAAAGGCTCATCGCAGAATTAACCTCACGCAACAGCCACGAAGGCGAAGGTTCCGAGAAGAGGAAAACCGATGAATCTGATTAGGAATATGCTATTCCGACACGTAATAAGCAGCATCAAAGGGAATTACAAGGGAATTCCGAAAAATCAAACCTCCCTCCTATGATGGAGAAAAGGAGGAGTGATGTAGAAGCCCGGTTGCCGAATATTATTAAGTATTTCGTGTTTATGAATATGAAAGCAATCCTAAGGCCGTATTGGCCGGTTTACCGGGGCCTACAAGGTAAGGCTACCTTGTGGTGGGAGGAGACAAAAGATGGTGCATGCCATAGATGAAAAGACAAGCATTTGGGAATATTTCTAAGGCAAAATTCAAGAATCGCTACTTGAATGAACGGGTACTATGATGATAAAGAAAAAGAATTTCATGAGCTTAGGTTAGGACAAATTTCACCATGTATGAGTTTGTTACTAAATTCACTAATCTATTAAGATATGTACCTTACATATAAGGGAAGAAAAAGAAAAGGTACGTAGGTTTCGAATTGTTTTGTCATGGTATACAAAGAGAAAATTGAATTTGACAACCCAAAAACAATGGACGAAGCCGTTAAAAAGCTAGATTGTGTTATCAACAAGCTCAAAGGAAAACTGATCAAGGAAAAGTTGGGTAAGTAAGAATGAATTAAAGGAAGAAAAAAAGAAACCCGCTCATCCGAAAAATTTTGGCAGAGATCATCGCCGGAAAAGGTTTAGTAAACCCAAAGAAAGTCAAACCGCACAAAGCCTCAAGTGGCATCGAAACCAATAGATGGAGGCAAGAAAAAGGAGGGAACAATAATGAGGAGCCCTTGAAATGCTGGGGCTATCGAGAACCCCATATTTTTAGGACCGCCCCCATAGAAATGTTCATATGCTCCTAAGTGGACGGAAGCGACAACAAGAACGATATAGCCATAAACATACCAACTATCAAAGGCAGCCTAGAAAATCTGGGCAGCAAGGTAACATCAAGCAACCATGGTGGAAATGGAGGGTAAGATTTATGACCTACCCGTTTCTCGTTCGATTGATCCAGTTTTTGAGTTACATTAGTCCAAAGATTGTAGAAAAATGTAACTTAAAAATTGGAAAATTTCAACAACAGGTTGGCATACCGGCCACCGGAACAAAAAAGAAAGGTAACCCATAAACTCAGCCTGCACGTAAATCCAATTAAATGAGCTAGAACAAGTGAATTTGAACATTCTACCATTAGGTCATATGATCTATTGATAGGAATGGACTCGGGGCTGAAAATAAGAAAGATTTGATGAATTGTCGGGATAAGACTCTGCATTGTGTAGATGAGGAAGGAAAAATCTTTACTCTTAAAGGAAAACCAAACCAATTTCTCGTACAAATTTCAGCTTTGCAATTGAAAAGAACAAGCCTAGAAAGGGTTATCAAGTTTATGCGTTGCATGTGGAAGAGATAGAACAACCGAAGAAGAATTACCGGAGAATGGTGATTGTAAGAATAAGAGAATTCAAGGAAGTTTTCCAAAGGAAATCCCTCATCTTCCTCCCGAAAGAGAGATTGACTTCTCAATCGGGATTCGGTGCCGGAGTTAACACCTATTTCACGAGCACCTTATCGAATGAGTCCTACCGAACTTATAGAATTGAAAATGCAACCGCAAGAACCGCTAGATAAAGGGTATATCGCACCCAAGGTGTCTCCTTGGGGAGCACCAAGGTTGCTTCGTGAAAAGAAAGATGGGATCTCTGTGATGTGCATTGATTATAGGCAATTGAATAATTTGACCATTAAAAATAGATATCCTTTGCCTAGGAATCGATGATCTTTTTGATCGTGTGAGAGGAGCTTCGTATTCTCAAAAATTGACTTAAGAACTGCTACCACCAAATTTCTAATTAAAGGAGGAAGACATCAACAGTCAGCCTTAGAACTGTGCATGGTCACTACGAATTTGTAGTTCTACCTTTCGGGTTGACAACGCCCCCGCCACATTTATGTGTCCGATGAATAGTGTGTTAAACAAGTACTTGGATAAATTTGTCCTTGTGTTCATAGATGATATTTTAGTATACTCAAAGAGTGAAGAGGAACACAAAGAACACTTAACCCCATAGCAGCAAACTCTAAAGGAAAATCACTATACGCTAAATTTAGCAAAATGTGAGTTCTATAAGGACAAGATCCAATACTGGGTCATATTATTTCGAACAAGGTCTGGTCAAGGATCCGCAAAAGATAAAGGCTATAAAAGAATGGCTGCTGGCCCTATGATGTTTCAGCATTTAGATCATTCATGGGGATTGGCCATTATTATCGCGTATTTTCAGGAGAGATTTTCTTCGCTATATAAAGATTATCCCATCACTTCCTTACAAAGGAAAGGTGTCAAGTTTGTATGGACTGAAAAAATGTCAAAATAGTTTTGACCAATTAAGCTGAAACTTACTACAACCCCTATATTGAAGATTGGAAAAAGACCCCGATAAGGAACGTGGTATGTACGTATGCATGTGGAGAAGGATTGGGAGGAGTTCTTCTCATAGAAAACTCGATTTCCTATGAATCCCGTAAAATTGAAGATACATGAAATTTAATTATAGTGCCTATGATTTAGAATTAGTGTTCGTTATCCATGCTTTAAAAATGTGGCGTACTATTTGCTCGGAAAAAGATTTACATTGATGACTAATCATATTAGTCTCAAATATTTCTTTTCTCAAACTAAATTGAATGCCAAACAAGCCGTATGGTTGTCCTTTTAAGTGAGTTTGACATGGATATAAAACATATTAGAGGAAAGAGAATAAAGTGCTGGCGATTGAAAGCAATGTTTGTCAAAGATATCAATAATATTGAAGGTAGTGCTCGGGATAGATATAGAAGAATTGGTGAAGAAAGTAGCAAATCGAGACCCAAATTATGAAACACTTCGGTAAAACTACGTAAAAAGGGAGAAAACCGATTTTTCCCAAAACCAAAAAGGGCTAATTTTTATAAGAACAGATTGTATATTCCCAATGTGGGAGTCTTAAAAAGAGAAATTATGGATGAGTACGTAAACAACCTTATGCAGACACCCACTCGTATCGAAATGTTAACAAATTTCGAAAAGAAGTTGTTCTCGCCAGGGAATGAAGAGAGAGGTAGCGTAATATTTAAGTAGATGCATGGAATGTCAATTAGTTAAGGTGGAACTTCAAAGATTCCGCCATTTTCCGAACCCTTTCGCCCATTGGCATAATGGAAGTGGGACACCGTTTCCATGGACTTCCATTACGTACTTACCCAAAACCAAATACCAAGATGATTCTCGTAATGGTAGTGGTAGACACTTTAACCAAAGTCAAGCCACTTTATACTCAAGAAATCTACCTTTGGAAATTTCAAGTGGCGAATGTATTCCCGAAGGGAGATAGTAAGGCTCCATGGAGTTCCTAAGGTAATTGTGTCCGATAGGGATGCTAAGTTTACATGTAGCACTTTTTGGAAGGGGTTATTTGGAGGAATGGGCACTAAATTGAATTTTAGCACCACCTACCACCTCGTGACCGATGGTCAAAACGGAAAGAATCAAGGTTAATCAAATTTTGGAAGACATGCCGATAATGTATGTAATGGATACCTCAAAGTGGAAAGATTTCTACATTTAGCCGAATTTGCTCACAATAACAAATTTAATAATCTTCCATTAAAATGAGTCCGTTTGAGGTACCGTATGGGAGGAAGTGTCGTACCCCTTGAGCCGGAGTCACCGTAAGACAACCGATGTTGGGACCCGATGCTTTACAAGAAATGGAAGGAATTATCAAACAGATACAAAAGAACATCAAGACAAAGACAAGACGCGAAGAGTTATGCAGATAAGAAAAGAGTGCATAGAGAATTTAAAGTTGGGGAGCATGTATATTTGCGTATTAAACCCAAAAAGAGCACCCTTGCGTCGGGAGTTGTGCTAAATTGTGTCCGATATTGTGGTCCCTTTGAAATATTAGAAAGGGTGGGACCAAAGGGCTTACAAGCCGGCCTTACCACCCCATGTTAGAGTTCATGATGTATTTCATGTTTCATTGCTAAAAAGATATGTGCATGATGCTTCTACATAGTTGATTGGAATGTTGTACAAAGTGGGAAACTGTATGAGTTTCTCGCTGCAATCCACTAAATATTGGAGCGGAAGAAATTGAATTGGAGAAGGTAATTAGCATTTATAAAGGTGCAAGGAAGCACTTTACCGCCGAAGAAGTACCGGGAACGAGAGACCGAAATGATGGAAAAATATCCATTTTTATTTGCAAAATAAACTCTAGTAGTTGAATAATAACACCGAGGATGGTGTTTGTTTCTCGCAGGGGGAATATGTAACACCCCAAAATTCATGTGATTGCATTTTAAAGTTAGATACTTGAAATTTACATCCCAAGGGAGTGGACCCCAGAGGAGGGTCATATTTGTGAATGTAATTAAACATTTGATTGAGGACATGAATAAAGTATTATGGTGCAAATTGACCAAAAATGAGATGATGAGATCACTTGCTAAATCCGTGAGGATGGATGAGGCAAATATGTCCCCACAATCTTCCAAAATCCTTGGAAGATAGTAAGTTTTTAAATTTAGATTTTTGAGGAAAATCCGAATTTCCCCAATGATGAGGAGATAGTTAAAGAGGTAAAAGTCAAAAGCCGAGGAAAAGCATAAAATGTGGGCCTTTTAAAGAATCCCTAAGTGGGAAGCCCAGGCAAAATGAATAAAATCATCCTAATATTCTCGACGCGTAAATAGAACAGTTTTGGGGAGTAAAAGCTTAACAAGTCACGGTAACGCATTGAGGTTGGTCCGTTCTAGGAGATTACCCACGGGGTGAGTCCCGGGAGACGTATGATTCTAAGGTTGGGAGGCTATCATTTGCAAGAAGTGGTATGTTCCAAATTCTGGCGATGTTTTACTTAATATAGTATGAATTGGCTACATATAAAATCTTATTGTATACTAGACACATAGCTCCTACATTTACCGGTAGGCTAAGTATAAGAAGTTTATCTTCGCTAATTTCGTATGGTTGTAGAACTAACTGGTGAAGTAGAATTTGCTACAGTCTCTAAACCAAGAATGGGTTAAATTCGTAGATAATTAACTTTACACAGAAAGCATGAATCAATAACTTAACTTTAATCATTGCTTGTAATGATTTTAGTATTTGCATATATATGCATAAAAATGTGAAATTTCTATTGTATAATGGAAAGCAATAGTAAAAGATTGGCAATCTACCCCCGTGCATGAAAGAATGACCGTATAGATTTTATAACCGAGGACAAGAGTACAAGTTAAGCCATTTCGGGGTCAATTAAACTTTATTGACTTCTAAATTTTAAAGGAAATTTTATTGTAAAACTTGGAGTAAACTGCATCATCGCCATTAGAATTATGAAACAAAATAAACTTCTTGTGAAGATACTACTAGACTATAGAACATAAGCCAGGAAGCTTAAACTAGTCTAGGCAACAAAGAATCTATGCTGCATAAATACCACAACAAACTAATTATGCACACCAAGAGATATATGGTAGTGGATGAATAGTTAATCTTTTAACATAAACCTCTCGTATATAAATGAGAGTTCAAAAAGCTGCCAGGTATTAACTTAATACTTTAAGTTAGCTATCCAAAGCTTCCATTTAAATATGAGGGAAATTCCGTATAAGAGTAATTGTAACTATTATGCAAAGATCAAACAATTTATGATTTTTTTATCTAATCGTCACAATTGTCCAATTAAATTCAAAGCAACATTTATCATTATTAAAGGACTCCATAACATATGGTCAAGATAGTGCTCCGTATATGCATGCCGAGTCGCATATTAAAATAACTACAAACTTCGTTGACATCATTTAAATCTTCATGGCATATCAACCATAGACAAACCGTAAGGCACTCCTTTAGCATTTAACGAATAAGTACGTTCGAGATGATAAACATTAATTCAAAAGAATGAGAAAATATAAAAGAGACTTTCCGCATATAATAGATTCGAGCTAAAAGGGAGGAGTCAAACGAAAAAAAAAACCCAACCAAAGGCACATGAAACGAGATGCAATTATTTATATGAATTCGTTCGTAATTAATGTACCCATCCCGAAACGAGGCAGCTTCGCGTATCACCGTAGAATCAAGTGCCAAATTTAAAATAGAAATTCCATGAGTCACTTCGAGGATTTAGTTCGCCGTAGTCTACCGAGCTCGACATAAACACGTTACTGCAGAAAATGGAACCGAGCGAGCTTAGTCGCAATGTTCAAAGGGGAACTCATATGTTCAACGTTCTATACCAACCGCATGACTACGGCTATAAGAATAAAAACAAATTTAAATACTTTCTATAGCAACATGAGACACCGTGCGAAGATCGTTGGAAAAATTGAGAACTCCGTACAATAACGAATGAAGTAAATAAGTCGAGTGGAAGTCAGCGTAAACAACGAAAAGGGTTGTATGCCTTCGACCATAAAGTGTACTTTATATACTCCGCAACGAACAGAGAATATTTATATTAGAACATTTCTAATCCATAATAGATAGCGTCCACATAACAAAGCAAAACGAAATATGATGTATACCAAGCAAGAGAATCGCCATATCATCACTGAACGAATATGCGTGAAGAGGAGAGTGTTAAATGCAATTGCGCATAAAAATATAATCTAACCTGTTGCATCCCAACTTTTATGCCAAACTTGATGGCTACCTTGTCACGACGCGAATGGACCAGCTGTGCCTTTCGCCTTCATACCAAAGCTTCTATTCTCCATCGTGGAGTTCGTGAGAACACCCAAGTCGTTGGGGTTAATAATTCATTTTATCGTGAAAATAGGAGCAAAAAGGGCAATGGTATTAAACCTAGCCATACTCTCGTTCCCGCCTTTCTTCAATCCACAACAAACGAAAAATATGCAAGACTAGAGAAAACCATTGATTAAAAACGATAATACCTATTTCACCGAAACAATACCTATGGCACCAAGAATGCCATCGTGAGGAGTCCCCTCCTCCACGATCTTCGTAGCATGAAACTGACCGTGGAAACAAGTCGAGAAGCCTCGTGACTAAAATTGCTCCATAACAAAATTCAATAGCCATATGAAAAACATACTTACTCTGGGTGATCATATGGACGAGCGCTTGGTAGAAACCCTCGACACGCCATTCCGTGCAAAAGAGTCTACCAGAGAGAAAACAACGAAATGCCACCGAGCAAAATGAAGTTCGGGAATGAAAAGACAGGAACTAATAACGAGCAGAAACCCTAACTCCATTAAATCGAGTCGTCCACGTGTAAGGAGATAACAAAAGAGGGAATGGAACTCGCTTGGGATTGGAGTCTGAGTAATTAAGGGAGAGTACATCCAAAGATCCCGAGAGGGATCGTAACATTTAAAAACTCATACATAGCGTGATCCGAATGAAATAGAAACCAAACGAAGGGGAATAGTTTAAATGGCTTATTCAACCCATTTGCATGTTAGAAATCGCACATGATGGATACCCCGAGTTCTGACCGTAGTACTGCGTCAATCAAAATTCATGGGAGAACACAAGACATTGAATGAGGATAGGTCATAGCGTTCCGATTAATAAATCGATATTCGAACCCTACCTTATGGGTCAAACAAAAAATAAATATCACTATATACGAATAGAATTGCCGTGTCAAGAGGAGAAATACGTGGCTTGAAGCCAACGTCGACCTATGATAATTGATGACAGGTCGATGATATTATCGACTTGTTTAATTTTAACAATAAATGAGTGGTTCGATGTTATAATGCATGGTAAGTCCGAGACCTCGATGTGTTCTCTTATATAACGTCCAATGGCTAATCCGAATGGGAAAACATTTGTGTAGAGGTATTATGTGAGTATGATCATATGATTGACACTGTTCTCGCAAATAAAAAAAGAGGATGAAACACAATGATAAATGTATGTAGTTGACATTGTCACTATGTTAGAAGTTTTATTATTAATTGTTATGTTCTCATCAAAGGTAGAAAGCCATTTATAAACAGTTTACACACTTACAGGTTCTCGCACCAAAGGTAGGAGATGGGAGTGTAACCGTAAGGATGAACTAAGTTACACCCTCGCGAAAATTTTTTTTTATGAGGACGAGAAAGGGGAGATGTGATAAATAATATAATATTTAACTCCCTAGATTACTTCCAATCGCATTCGTAATTAAATACATCAAATTTATGTTAATAACTTTCCATGGATAATATTTTTCCATAACATGTGTGAATGTAAGAAAAAAAAACATTTTTTTCTCTAATTTCTAAGGCGCCTTATAAATTATTACCTTCCACATTAATGAATTTACCAATGCCATTAAAACACTTTTTGAAATTCATATATCTCTCCTTTCTGAATTTCTATGCTTTCAAATTTCCTTGCAACATAATGGTATTATTTGGCCTTGTGGAGGTTTGTCAACTCTAATGCGGCAGTATTTATCTGTCTTCGCTTCTCCATGTCCACTACCTCCAATGCCTTATTTCACAGTTAATTAGTTATTTCAATACAAGATTTTAGAGGTGCGGAATGCCATAACGTTTCCCAAAATGAAAAATCATGGTCAAGGTCGACAGACATTAGAGTGATATTCGTGTTTATTGAAAGTCAAAATATACCGATCAATGCACCTCATCGAATCTTGCAACATTTGAAATATTTTCATATCCTCTTAATGCAAAGTTCTGTCATGATAGATTTATGCCAATTCACCATTACATGTTGGAAAAAATCAATTTACCAAATGGTTTCAATCTCTGTAAGCTTGCACACCGCATTACACATTAGTTATGCAATTGTAGCTTGAATCCCAATATCCACACCACCTTACTCTTTAGCCGAAAATTCCTCACCAAAACAATTATTCAACCACGTCATCTTCTTCTCCTCAAAAATGCTCTCCTCACACAAATTTTATCAAACGAGCACCATTCCATAGATATCAAAGAAATTTCAAGTTTCGACAAGACATGTCTAACGCAATATAGGTTCTCTGCTACCTCTTGGCAAATTCTTCCAAAGAGATGAATTTTCTTGATTTTGTCGCCCCCATCAATAATAACGCGATAAGGCACACTTTGCCAATCGACCAGTTGTCACGCTCCACTCTCCTCCGTAGTGCGGCATGGCCTCACACCAACAACATGCAATGAAATACTGATCGACTCTCCGTGCGGTTCTACCACCTCTAATCACTGCTCAATTGAGCTATGGGCCGCTTCCATAACGCGTGCTTTGTAATCGATCGTGATTAACTTTGGAGGAATATGATTGAAAACAAACAAGGTTCTCCAATAGCACTATAGGACATACACAAGCCACATAGATTAGCTCCCACATTTGACCACTCTTAGATCCATAAACTCCCACACAAATCAATGAGCCTCAACGACCATGCTCATGTATGAAATCACATAGTAGAAACAAAAGATGAGAAAACAAATAAAGGAAAAACAAAGGATGATAAAAAAACCAAAGGAAAACAAACGCAATATTCATCAAACTCTCTATTTCCCTTGGCCTCGAAGGGGCCAAGTACCATACCATACCAATTTAGATTTTCATAAAAGCTCCAAACTGTATTCACTTGAAAATAATAATAGAATATAAATACATCAACTTATGTCTTGAGATAGCTATTCTATCTTCGATATATAATCTCTTGGTTTAGTGAATATCTCAACCACACGAGCTTAACCGGTTAGAGAGAATCTCTCAAATACCAACTAAACCTCAACAAACTCTAAAATATTAGGAATAGACTCATTCTAAAATTCATGAGCACACCAAAAAGTAAGAATTATATTTTCCAAGTTCGAATGATCGATGTAACATATAATTGAAAAGGACCATTTTAATTATTAAGGAAAAGCTAATCTAATTTTCTAGAATTTAGGACCACATCAAAGACAATTAGGAATTATATTTTCCAAATTTGAATAAATAATGTAATATATTATTGAAAAATACTACTTAATCGTCAATGAAAAGTTATTTTAATTTTTCTTTGACTCAACATTTAATAAGGAGAAGTACAACATCTCTCCGTACAACATTAAAATTTAGTATTGTCCGTGGTAAGATGGCTCCACATGATCATAGTTACTACCTTGGGACAACTATACACATGAGATTAATTGTGGTTTAGAAAGTGGAGCTTAGTCCTTCAAACCCTAATGTTTTAGACTACTCGCATTTCTTCACATTCCATTGAGTTAAGCCTCGGTCGAATTTCTCCCATTGCAGCTAGTGCACATAGCTCTTCCTAATCCATCCACTTTCATGAGAATTATTACTAAAACATGAGACCATATCACATTTATTTCGGTAATGCATGATATTCCCTTCAATTTCATAACCGGAAATTAACATTCTAGCCACATATCTCCTTGGCTTCTACAAAAGTTGCGAACCATTTAAAGGAGGCTAAATCCGATAGTCCAGGTAATGATACCCATAGAACTCAATTATTTATCTTAAACGTTGGAATTATTCATAAGAATTCTTCATGTCATTATTTTGAATTGAATCTCGTTAAATAAATTTTATGTACATGTTTCTATTCTATAAGGAAGTCCACACAAGTTCATTTTCCTTCATGCATAGCCAACAACCCGTATGAGAATTTGAGGTAAGGGTTTATTAGTGGTTCCCTCTTATAGTATTTTTTTTATTTCCAATGTTATAAAATTTTCAACCCTTTAACTCTATCACAAACATTCATTTCACATTTTTCTTTAATACAGTTTTACTATATCTCTCCGTCCATCATTTAAATTTAGTATCGTCCGTCACATGGCTCCATGTGATCGAGTTACTAACTCGGGACAACCGTACGCATGACATTAATTGTGGTTTAGACAGCGGAGATTAGTCCTTCAAACTGCATAATGTTTGAGAGTACTCCTCGCATTTCATTTTTCGTATACCCGTGAATCTATTAGTGAATTTTATAATTATAATAAAATCAATTTGTGGCTCGGGATCGTTAATAAAATGGCTTTTTATTTTTCCATGAAGTACATTTTCATACGAGAAAATACATTTTATTTTTAGAAATTTTGAAAATACCCGAGTAGGCCATGTTGTATTCTTTTTCACAACATGAAACATATTGTCAAATGATATCTTGATGATTTAGTGTTCATTTTCAAAAGAGAGTTGATCATCATGGTCATCTTCGAATAATATTCAAGAGAAGCATATACTACTAGAATGGATTGGATCCACATAATGCATCTTATGTACTATTTTCAATCTATTATTAGGGTTCACTATGTCTTAGTTTAGGAACACTATACATCTGTTTCCCCCACCTAACATTTAAGAAGTTGATATTTTATAAAGAAAAGCTAATTTTCTATGTATATTCATATCTAATTATGCTAATATTGACCATAGTTTTATGCACGTACTAAATAAAGAACTTCCATTTATATGATGATTCGACATAGATATTTATTAATAATGCACTTTGTAACATCCTTCCAAGAAGTTCTATAACCATTGTATCAAATGGTTTGTTGTGCCTTATAATTGTTAAATCTACCATTTGAATACTACTATAAAGATGACCAACTCTAGTGCTCATCATTTATTATCTTATTCAAGTTTTCATCCCTAGATTTACCCTAAGAAAATAGAGAAGTTAGTATCAAGGTCATTCATGTTATAGAAATTTAGATTGGGCGTATAAAGCACTTGCAGGTAATTGTATTCACATTAAAATAATAATATAATATAAATACATCAAGCTATGTCTCAAGATAACTAGTCTATTTTGCAAATACAATCTCTTGGTGGAGTGAATATCTCAACCACTACAATTTAGGAGACTAACTAGTGGGAAAAAAATCTCGAACCAACTAGACCTCAACGAACTTCCAAATATGAGCAAACCAAAGACAAGTAGGAATTAAGTTTTCCAAGGACCCATTTAATGACTATTTATCTTGATCTCAATAATAAAAGTCTAATTGTGGTGATTGGGCTTACAAACATGATAAAAAAGAATATGTCGTCCATATAAATGAACAACCATCTACTATAGTACATGGGTACTAACCCCGTAACCGATGCCTACTATGATTTCCTTAGTGTATATTGTTCTACCAACTATTATGTTCATACATGTACTGCATTCGCAAAGATCCCTCCATCATCATCTTCATGGGTTTTCTCGAATTACCCATAACCATGCTTTGGGTTTTTATTGACTTACCCTTAAAACCATGCTCATGTTTTTCGATTGACCCTAAACCATGTCTACGTAGGAATTTATCGACTTCCACTTCCACACATGGTTTCGGTTTACCACAGACTTGCACTTACATAGTGCTTTTTGTCTTACCACAAACTTGCATTTACAAAGTGGTTGTAAAATTACCACGAACTTTATGGGGTACACATAAATTAGGCTTACATTACACACTCCAACTCATAGACCACTACAAAACACCATATAATTACTTACATTTAAGATGTGTACCTCATAATACAACATGCTAGTGAGTCCATTCCGGTGGTAAAACTCACATGAAATTTCAATTTGTTTTCCATCATCCTTCGATGCAGACTCAAACTTGTAAGAATAAACTTGTGAAAATATACTTGTGAGATTAGTTGGCCAATAATGCCACATTATTATTTCAACAAAAATTACATCAATCACATAACAATTCCTAAAATCTTTAAACAATGGAAAAATAAGTATCTTTTACATGATATCAGAATATCCAGTATTTCTCTACTCTCCTCTACATTACTTCGCATTTCTATAATTAAATTTATGGTAATCACTTTCTATGGATAAAATGTTTCCATAACATGTGTGAATGTAAAAAGAAAACATTAATTGTGTGATTTATGAGGCGCCTTATAAAATTATCACCAATTCCATTAAGCCAATTTTCGAAAATTATTCCTTTCAACATGATTGTATTCTTTGGCCCCGTGATGCCGATCAACTCTAATGTTGTAGGACACCGCTTCAATTAATAAACGGCCACTACATACGATGCCTTCTTTCGTGACCAGCTATTTCCACAAACGTTTTTGAGGGTGCACAAACCATCAACAAATTTCCCAAAATGGATAATCTACAAGGTTGAAGGTTGATGGGCATTATACCGATCACTACAAAGCCGTGTGAAAGTGGAAACAAGCATGGCGAATGTGTTTCGTCGAATCGTATGATACATTGGAATCATTTGCATCTCCTTTGAATCAAGTTGTTCTCATGATAGCTTTATGATAGTTCACTTCATGTGTGAGGCTTCGTAGTCACACGAAAGAAACTTTGTTGGAAAAAGTAAATTTACCTCGAGGGATCATGCTCTACAATCCCGCAAACCACCTTACACCTCGAAATATACAATCATAGCTCGAATCCAAACAACCACACTAGATTACTCTTGAGCCAAACATGCCTCACCAAAACAATTATCAACCACACCATCTTTCCACTTATTGTGGCCTCTCTCCAATTTTTTATTAAATTGGAGCCTCATTTCGTAGATATCAACCAAGTTGAAAGTTTTGACTACATAGGTTCTAACCTAAGATGACTCTCTCGCAATTATTAGAAGATTTCGCCGCATAGATGAATTTTTCTTTGATTCGTCGCCCCCACTAAAAATAAATTTTCATAAGGCACACTTCACTCAAAGATAACAGCGTCATGCTCCACTCTCCTCCATAGTATGCATGGCTTCGTACTAGCGCCGCATGCAACGAAATATTGATCTAACTCTCCACCTGAATTTGACAACCTCCAATCAGCTCTTCAATTAAGCTATCCACATGTTGCCACAACGCTATGTCTTCTTTTAATCATCCGTGATTTTCTATGTGAATATGATGGTAATAACAAAACGCCGCCTACAATATTGTTATATGACATACATAGGCCACGTGATATTAGTTTCCACAATTAATTTCTAAGTTCCAAAAAATTCCCAATACGTATGAACAAGCTCTCATCAAGAAGCCTTGACATCCACGCTCGGATCTACAAATACATAGGACCAACAAAGGATGGTAGCATAAAAAAAGAAGAAGGAAAAACAAGCAAAAATACTCATCAAATTTTCTATTTCTCCTACCCCGTAAGGGGCAAAGGCCCAAACCTAGGATCTAATGTCAATTTAGATGTTCCCAAAGCACTTAACTTGTATTCATGCTGAAAATAATAATATAATATAAAATACATCAAGCTATATGTAGAGATAGCTAGTTTTTTTTTGGACATACAATCTCTTGGTTGAGTAAATATTTCAATCATACGCCAATCTAGGGAGCTAACTTCATGGAGAGAATCCCTCAACTATCTAGGCCTCAACAAACTCCCAAATATTAGGAATAGACTCCATTCTAGAATTGATGATCATTACAAAAGCAAGTGGGAAATATATTTTCCAATTTCCAATCACTCATGTTACATATTATTGAAAAAGACCATTTTAATTATCAATCCAAAGCTATTGTAATTTTTTTTTGACTCACAATTTAATTGGGGGAAAGTACAATAAATCGATTGTGATTTTCCAATAATTTGTTGACTAAACATTGACTAAGTATATATCTTTTTCCTTTGTAAGTTAATTTTAAAATTAAAATTATTCCGTGACCATACTAGTTTCTCGAAAATAAATTATTTTTATTTGTTTATTAGAAAAATGAAATATTGATTATATATATAGATATGAATGAAACATTTTGACTTAGTCAAATTCCATAAATTTAAAACTAAAACTAAAATAAGCAAAAAAAAATTAATAATTATAATTATAATTAATATTCAATCTTAATTATGGATCTACTAAGAGCCTAGAGATGAAATCACACGGAGATACATACCTCTTTTAGAGGAAAATGAACTTCTCAACATTTGCGTATCAAAAATTATAATAAACCTATATTAATTTAATAGTTAAAATAAAAATATGTTTACCATCACATAATAATAACACCAATTAGATTTAAATATAAGACAACCTTTATTTTATGTTTAAGTAAATTTATGTATCCTATATCATAATGCCTCATGTGAATTATATCAAATTTATAATAAACTTAACCTTCAAACTTTTTCCATATTTAGAAAACAGAAATTATTCAAATTTCTCAGAGTCTAATCGTTCCTTAATGAAAATGATTCCATATCAATTTTATAAAATAAAATATTATTCTATTTTTAAATTAATATTAAGAAAAAATTTCATCAAAATTATTTTATAAATATAATGTATATTATATTTAAATTAATATAAAAAATAGTTTACTTTAAATTTAGTTTATAAGTATAATGTATAATATAGAGAGGTATAGTATTGTAAATATAGTTTATTTTAAATATATTAAAGGTTAAATAATTTTAAATGTTTATTGGGATCAAGTTCTAATTAGATATACAATTTTGTTTATTTGAATGATTTCAAATTAATCGAAAAACACTCTCAAATGTTAATTTGATGAAGTATGAAATTTTATATTAGCTTCAAATTAAAAGTGGATTTTTTCACGACTAATGATAATTTGAAAATCATATGAAATATTAATTAATTAATTTAATTTATTTTTAAAAACAATAAATACATTATAATTATAAATTTCAATTTTAAAAATAATTAAATGAAAACTAGTATTTATTAAGAAAAAAATATTATATGAGACTTTTGATTTATGATTAATAGGTAAATTGTTTAAACACTTTTTACCATAGGTCATTTTTTAAAATCCTTTTATGATGTAGTTAAATCAACATAGATTTATCCATCTTAAGTACAAATCTAATTTAAAGAGAAAAATCAAATTTTTTTCACATGCAAACATTTTTAAGTGAAAAATACAATAGGTTAGTTTTTATCGTTTAAAATGTATTTTTGAATGCTAAATAAAGTATATATAGGACAAAATAAAAATTTTAACCTTAAAAACTTAATTTTCTTTTCTATTTATGAATATATAAGAAGTTGATATCGATATAAATTAGTTAACATTTCACGTGGTGATTACCTATCATGTATTTTAATTTTATTTTTAAGTTAGAGAACTACATTTTAAGTGTCTAATATATGAATCCTTGTCTTAACCATAGTCTTATGTATATTATACCAACTTTGGCAGTGAACGAAAGTTCTCAAACAAAATGACCCCAAGTAAAATCATCCTAACAAAATCATATATTTGAAATTTGAAATGAAAATTTATTACCAACTACCTTTGTGACCATCCCCTGGTAACTGTCTTAAAAAAATATTAAAATATATTAAAACATGATTTTTTTAATATTTTAATTTTAATTTTTTTTTATATTTTAACATAGAGTTAAATTTTAACTTTTTTATTTTATTTTATCATGGAGTTAAATTTTAAATTAATAAAGTTGTTTAATTAAAATCCACCCCCGTACACATATCCCCTCGTGATCTAGCTACGTAAATATTAAAATTTAATGAAAGATGATATTTTATTTTTTTTAATCTTAAAATGCTTTTATTTTATCCTGTATTTAGTTTTAAATTAATAAAATTGTTTACCTCAAATCCACCTTGTAGACATTTTGATTAAATATGTTTATTTTGGAAAGATGGATTAAATATCATATCAAATAACCATGTCGAAGTTGAAATTATAGTTTGACAGTTCCACATACTAGAATCTTGGAAAGCCTGATCGTTGTTTGATTCACCATCACCCAATGGATCACCAAAAATGAAAATTTAGGATTTATGCAAAAGTATGAACCGTTAAAACCATGTAAATGTGAAATAATATTTTTCAATGGTTCCACATGCTAGAATTTTGAAAGGAATGTGGCTCTTTGCTGTATTTACGATTTTCCACCCACTCGATCTCACCGCAGATTTAGGATGTGGCGCAGAGCCTATGGATGTGAAATAACCCATGTTAGTTGTGATTATAGCATAACATTCTTAAAAACATGTGATGCAAGAGCATATAACTCCTGAAAGTAGACAAAAGACGGATTATTTGTCTCACCGTTACACGTGTTTGTGGACAAGTTATTAAACTTGTATTTCATTTTTTTTATTATTTATTATCCGGAAGAGAACAAATAATAGGATTAGGGATGAAAAAATGTTCTTGTAGACTTAATTAGAAGTTTTTGTTTAAAAATCAAGTAATGTAGTTAGACGTTGTGGTTTCTAGTTCAACCTAAAAAACAAATGTAACTATCACCTACCATATAAATAGCAAAGTAACATACTATATGTTTCGATTTCCATCGAGAGAGAAAATATAAAACAAAATTTGAGAACCATCTCGCAACCAAATAATTTCTTTCAATGGGCTTTGTCATTTTACATCGCATTATTGCAAAATGAATTTTTATTCCCCCTAATCGTTATATGCGCATTTTAATTTAACGCAAACGTAATAAGGTTGGAATGCAAACCGAACTAAGTTAGGAGAAGAGATTAATCGTGTCCAGGTGGAAAGAAACCTCTTCGTTATTAATGTGGTTACGAAGATAGTGGAAAATTTTATACAGTAAAGTGTGGAGTTTTTTTGTCTCATAACAAACCGAAATCAACAAGCATTCGCATAATGTCGAAGTTCGCATACACGAACAAATTTGAAGTTTTGTTACTAGAAATTTCTGAAATAATCATTTGAAAAGTCTCGCAAAAGTTCTTGAAAACTCGTCGAGAAGAGAGATAGAATATTTGACATATAATCGAACGAGGGTTCGAAACCAAAAAATACAACCACAAATAAAATGCTTCTCCCAAATAACATTTGTATCATTAATAATATACAGCGAGAAGTCTAACAACCAACTAGAGTTTGGAAAACAAAAAATATAAACCCTAAGCTACAAAAACATAGAAAATTGAGTCGACCCTACCCATAGGGTTTCATCGTTGAAGGAAGGGCACGCAAACTTGCAAATTGGAAAGGGGGTCAGAACACCTGGCTGCCAACTATCGATTATTAGAACCCTAAGGCATTTTTATTTATGTGCAAGTAAATAATAAAGAATAATTGTGAAACTAAAATGATTTAATCACAGAGGAACTTACCAAAGAGTTTGAGGGCTGAGCAGAGATGCACACCACGTTTTGAACCGACAGATCCCCCCGCCACAAAGGAGCGAACCAAGTTAGAGGTCTAAAAAAGAAGAAGAAAGGTGTAAACAAAGGAAGGAGTTAAATACTTGTGTCTTCTTCAGAAGTTGTAGATGGCCACAGTAGAGTTCTTGGATTTTTGCCAAAACTCGGAGAGAAATCGACAAAAAACAATTGTATAATTAGAATACAAAAGCGATAAAGAGCATGCAACAGTGAAAACCAACTCGGAATAGCAAGAAAACCGCCGCCGGAGAGATTACCATACAAACAAAAGACGAGTTTCCACAGGGTTTGCAAAAATTAGTGTTTGAAGAAAGTCTAACGAAAATGTGACCAGGATGTGTCGACCGAAGGGAGAACACATTTTCGCACAAAGATGCGTAAAAGCATTGGTGAAACCCTCGAGAAGTTCTCAAAGGTCCGTGGAGGTCAAAAAACCCTCCTTCTTAGCTCAGTCGCGAAAAATACCAAACACGCTCGGCGAAATACATGTTACGCCGCGAGGGTGTGGCGTGACAAGCCGGGGATAAGGTTGAGTTAAGAAACCACCACAAGGACAGTACGAAGTTACGGAGGTGGTTTGTCACAATAGTAAAAAAAATCCACAAGTACAACAAATAAACATTATTGAATCCGTTGTGTCACATTACCAATTATCTACATTGATTATTGCTAGTGACCCGAGAAGAGTTTTAATCAAATATTTGCAAGATTAAAGTTTAATTTGAAAATCGTGCGTTGCCACTTCGTGGACCAGGGCTGGGCCCCATCACCATGTAGCTAGACGTGATTAGTAAACAAATATTTACACGTGGGATTAATAAACAAATATTATTAAAAGTAATAAAGTTCGTTTTCACAAGGTCATTAGGTTTTGTGTAGCTGCAACTACCAAGTCTTATCCTATAATAGATCCGTTAAGAACTACACTACAACGGGTGCTCGAGGGGAACATTGATTATTCGTATGCATCCCAATGTTATCACATATTCGTGGCCGTAGAGAAGCGTGGGTTCTCGCCATAAATTCAATTATACGAAGTTCCCGGAACGTTGTATGATTTTCGTACACGCCCAAACGAGAGAGGCATAAGAAAAACACTACCGTTGCAATAACTTCGATTCGAGACCGAGTCTTTTTTTATAGATTATTCTGCAGAGACGTTTCCATTTTTCTTGGAAATGGCACCAACGTTATGGGTTGATTGTGCAAGAGAGTCAACACAAGATAAAAGATAAGTACTTTCGAAAGAAAGATATTTTTTACATTATTGTTTTATCATGTTCTTCAAATAAAATAAAATTAGCCTAAAATACTTTTCACACTAGTTTTTTTACCATAATTTTGAAAGAAAATAAAGGAGTATTTAATATTTTGCATGCTAATCTTTTACTTAGTTTTTTGAAAGAAAACAAAATATTGTATGAAAATAGCCACTTTTACTCTTAGGTATATACCATGGTAAAAGACAACTCATAATGTAAGTTCTTGAAAATATTGTTATTATATTAATATTTTAAATATATTATTCTTAGAGATATACCATTAAGGGTGCAATG